>QRDG01001848.1:542866-723077 GCA_012064385.1 Puccinellia tenuiflora
TCATCCTCATCATTTTCTTTTCCACTCACACACCCACACGCAAATGGAAAATCGAACTAGAGGACCCTTGGATACGCCCGCACAAGTTATTTAGTTAAAGAGGATTCCATATGTCCCCACCGTTGGAAGCACGTTCGTCTTGGTTCAAGAGGTAAAGAACTCGCACCTAGGGGCAAGAATGAGGCAAAACACCATCCCCGATGGCAACTCATCCAAGCCTTCTTAGCATTTTAATTAAGGTACCATAAGTAACCACCATGCCTGAATCATTCCATCAACATCATCATTATGGAATTTAATCAACGGACATAACTAGCATTCGACCAAGCAGGGCTAAGCATAGCTAAGCATATAAATACAACAGTTATATTCTTGTCTTCGGCCAACACATCAAACCTAGGGTTCATAGGTAGGGATACATGCGTTGGTTTGGGGGAAGACATGCATACATAGGATAATCTAGCATTTACCGAAATTGTCATTGGAATCGCATGCATTATTATAGTGGATAAAATAAGTTTATAAAAACAATAGGATGCTAGATGCCAAGAAGGTTAGGTTATCTCTTGCCTTGCTGCCGGGGCATGTAGTACTGCTCGTCGGAATAGGCGAGGGAACCCTCGACTCCGGAATCTAATGATACCCAAAATAATAACAAAGGAACAAATAAATAACACGAAGACAAGATGCAATGCACAAACACATGTTCACATGACAAGTTTATGCAAAGATATCATCATTTAATTTATCTAACAAATTAAATGGAGTTCCAAATAATTAGTGCAATTATTTGGAAACAACCCCATATTTATCTTAGTGACCACATTATTTATAATTTATTATAATACAAAAGAAGTGGCTTAAATATGCATGAACATGACATGTATGGATAGGTTTTGTTCTTCCGATCATTTTGGTACCTTATTTGTAATTTTCCGAGTTTCGATGAATAAATAGTGAATTAAATAATTATTCAAATTTAAATCCTTTAATCAATTAAATAATAACATCATATGAAAATTTCTGATCACGATTTGATAATTGCATGGTTTGATAGTGTTTGAAGTGTTGATCACATTGATATTTTATTCACAATTTTTGGTTAATTATTTAATAAGTTATGATTTTTCCCAATTTGGTATTATTTAAGCCATTTTAGGACTTTTTTTAAATAAGCAGAAAAATAATAGTTCAAAAGATCATTACAATCATACCAACAGGTAGGGTTGGTTTTTCTGAACAATTTGGTATATCATTTTCCAAATTTGAACCAATATTTAAATAGCTAGCATTTATTTTATTTGACTTTTAAAAGAAAAATAACTTAGTGACCCGGATATTCCGGTGCCCTATTGAAATCTCCGGTGCCAAATATCCGGTGACTTCCAGTACCTCCGAGTTCTGGTCCTTAGCAGAATTTCGCCTTCGACCGGATATTCCGGTTCCTGGAAAATATCCGGTAGCAAATCTCCGGGGACTGCCAGTACCGTCGAGTTCGGGTCCTTAGCAAAATTTTTGCCACGGACTGGATATTCCGGTGTCTAACAATATCCGGTACGGTGCCAGGCCGGCACGCGGCGGGAGCGCGCGGTGAGCACGCGGGAGAGGGAGAGGGGGAGCGGGAGGAAGCCAAAAAGGAAGAGGAGCTCACCCTCGTTGCTGCGGTGCACTCAACGGCGGCGGGGGTGGACGGCATTGATGGAATCGAGCTCGGCGGAGCTCGTCCGAGGTTGAAGAAGACGATGACGGATTCGTCGAAACCGGGCTCCCTAGTCCGATTCCTTGGACGGGGAGAGAGGGGAAAAGGAGAGAGCAGGTAGAGGGGAGTAGGTGGGCGTCCTCGTTGTGGTCTTGGACCTCCAGGGAGGCACGGCAGGGCGGCATGGGAGCCGCGGCATGGCGCCAGTGCCGACGGGCACTGTGGAGGAGAACGACGTTTTCCGGAAAACCCCCTGGCAACAATTAGTTTAATTGCAAAAAGGTCCAGCAACAAACTTTAGCGATTTAAATGAGACAATAAACCATTTTTATAAATTCTGCAAAAATTCATGTGGCCTCCCCTTGACCTTTAGAAGCTCTACAAAATTTGATGTGGCAAAATAAAAAAAATTCACAACATTTGTTCATAGGGTTTAATTAAGGTCATTTTTGATAATTCCCAAATTGCATTTACTTGGAGTATTTAAGCATTTCCAAAATTAAAGAAATTATTCATGGAGGCTCCTAATAAGAAAATGAAGCTCCCCATAATTTTAGTTTGAATTTTTGGAAAGGTTTGGCTTAGTTTCAAAATAGGATTTGAATTGGAACAAATTTGGATTCTCACTTTCATTTCTTATTTGGCAAACTTAAAATTTGAGAATTGGTTAAAAGATGTAAACTTGGAACTTCCTAAAATTTTTTGGAATTCCAAGAATGAATTGGTTGACAAGTTAAGCAATTGCATTGGTTTGGATGTTTGGGAAGTTTGCTTCCCCATGTTAATTGCTTCCATATGTTGATTGTTGGAAGTAGCAAAATTTATATGCATGCCATGATGCAAAACAAGGATGCAAAAAGTGGAAAAATTCTTCGTATTTTTTAGTATCAAGATGGGGCTGTTACACCCCCCCCCCCCCCCCCCCCGTCGTCGCTGCCGGGAGCGTCGCCGGTCAAAGGCCGTGTTGTGTGGCGGCGGTGACAGATCTCTTCCTCGGCAAAGGTCTGGACTGCACGGGTGGTGACCTCTCCGGTCGGCGGCAGTGAAGTGAGGTGGCGGCGGCCATGATCTGTGCGTTTGCGGCGGCGGAAGGCGCGAAGGCCAGCGGGCGGCGGCGACGATGGTCGGGTCCGATCTGGATCCAGATGGGTTCGAACGGGCCTCGATCTGCAACCTGCTGCTCTTCGACGACGGCAAGTGGGATCCTAGGTCAGTCCCATAGCACGAGGAAGCCAGGGACTCCGGACCCAGGCATGGTGGTGGTGGCCTCCTCTTCCGCCAGAGGTGGCTGGTCGGCTGGTTTGGGACGGATCTCCCAGAACTAGCCCCGATGGTGAGTTGGGGAGACGTGCCTACCAGTGAAAACCGAGAAGGCCATAGCGGCGTCTATGCGCCATTACCTTGTTGAAGGTATCTCCATTGTAGCCACCATCTACCCACTAGCGCTGCTCCGGGGGAAACCCCAGATCCGGGCACTCCGGATCGGACGATGGCGGCACTCTCGGTGTCGCTCTCCCTCAAGAGGACATTGTTTTTGGAGTAGTTGCTAGACAAAGTAGGCATCTGTTGGGAATATGCCCTAGAGGCAATAATCAAATGGTTTATTAAGCATATTCACGTTTATGATAATAGTTTATTATCCATGCTATAATTGTATTAAATGGAAACATAATACATGTGTGGAATATAAACACCCAGAGTCCCTAGTGAGCCTCTACAGGACTAGTTCGTTGACCAAGAGATAGTTAGAGTTTCCTAACTATGGACTTGTTATAGTCACTTGATAACGGAGTCATATCATTAAGAGTAATGGTGTGATGGACATGACCCAAATAAAGAAGTTGCAATTAATCGTGTCACAAAAGTTTTGTTGTCAACACTTTTTTAATATGCCAAATATAGTTTCCTTAGACCATGAGATTATATCACTCCCGTTCACCGGAGGAATACTTTGTGGACATCAAACGTCACTTCGTAACTGGGTGATTATAAAGGTGGCTTTCAGGTATCTCCGATGGTGGGTTGTTGGGTGATATGAATCAAGAGTGGGATTTGTCCCTCCATGTGACGGAGAAGATATCTCCAGGCCTTCTCGGTAATATAGCATCAAAAGTCTGCAGACAGGTGATTAGGTAGTAATCACGAGGATCCTATATTATGGACGAGTAAAGAGAACTTGCCGGTAACGAGATAAAACTGGACATGGGGATGTCAACGATTATATCTCGGGCAAGTAAAATATCGTGAGACAAAGGGAATCGTATATGAGATTAATTGAATCTCCGGCATCGTGGTTCAATCGAGAAAAAGGTTTTCGTTGAGTGTATAGGAATTAATATGGGCATCCCGGTCCCGCTATTAATTATTGATATGATCATGTCTATGCATTCTCGAACCCGTAGGGTCACACACTTAACGTTCCGATGAATTTAGGTTTTGCGATGAATTAAATGATGAATTGAACGAATGGTGATTCGGAGTCTCGGATGGGATCCCGGACGTCACGAGAGGTTCCAGAGGAGTCCGGAGAATAAGATTCATATATGGAAAGTGGTTTCCGGAGGTTTCGGAAAAGTTCCGGAAATTATTTATAGGGTACCGGAAGGTTCTAGAATGTTCTAGAAGGTTCTAGAAGTGGGACCACATATTGTATGGGGCCCATATGGACCAAAGGGGTGCAGCTGGCCACTTGGGCCAGCCGCACCACCCAATGGCCCACATGGGCATGCGGCTAAGGAAGGGGGGGAACCCACTCCTAGTTGGACTAGGAGTTGGGCCCTCCACCCCTTTAGGAAAGGGGGCCCAAGGAGGAGTCCTAGATGGACTCCAACTTGGGGGGCAAGCCAGGGCCGGCCAGCCCCTTGACCTAACCCTAGCCGGCCAGCCACCTATAAAAAGGGGGCAAGGGGGGAGGGGTGCGGCACCCCTTGAGCTGCCGCCCCAAGCACCCTGCCGCACCACCTCCTCCACCCTAACCCTAGCCGCGCCACCCCTTTCCCAAAGGGCTGCCGCCGCCTCACCTCCACCTTAGAGCTGCCGCACCACCTCTCCCCGTAGAGCTACTGCGCCACCTCCACCTCTCCCTCTCCTCTTGCTTGGCTTGGCGAAGCCCTGCTCGTGGAGATCGTCATCATCACCGGCACTACCGTCGTGCTGCTGAGATCATCAAGGCCACGTCCTCTCGCTTGCGGGATCAAGGAGTTGACGTCTTCATCGAGCCATACGTGTGGACACCGCGGAGGTGCTGCCCGTTGCTGCACTTCACCGGATTGGATCTCGAGGATAATACATCTCCTCGCGACTAGACGAGTCTAGTTGCGGGGATCGACTAGCCAACCCCTGCACTGACAAAACGCGTTTGTTGATCTTCAAGGGTAAGAGATTGGATCTCACCTTCGCTATCTTCATCTCGTAGATCTAGATCCTTGGGGTTTATTCCGCTTGCTGCGTAGGAAAATTTTTGTTTTCTATGCTGCGACCCCATCAGTGGTATCAGAGCCTAGATCTATTCGTAGATGTTGGTGCGATTAGAACACAAGGAGTTGTGGACGTGCACTTTGCATCTTTGCGGTATTGTGAGATTGAAGCGGCCCGGACCAACTTTACTCGTCCACGCATGAGAGACCGGTTCCACGACTGACATGCAACTTGTTTTGCATAAGTGGCTGGCGGGTGTCTGTTTCTCTTGCTTTAGTGAGGATGCAATTTCAATGGAAGGCCTTTCATAAGGATGAGTAAATAAGCGACTATTATATCACCGTTGTAGTTTTGCGTAGATTAGAACGGTTCTATCTCGTTGACCCAAGCCACGTAAAATTTGCATAAACAAAGTAGAGGACGTCTAACTTGTTTTTGCAGAGGGGGTCAAGTGATGTGATATGGACAATGTGATTTGTGATAATGTATGCAATGATCATGTTTGTAATATTTCGCGACTTGCATGTCGACGAGTACGGCAACCGGCAGGAGCCATATGGTTGTCTTTTATTTTATGTGACCTGCGTGTCAATGAATCACCATGTAATTGCTTTACTTTATTGCTAAGAGTAGCATTAGTTGTAGTTGCAATAGTTGGTGGACAACCATGGTGATGGCGCCACGATGATGGAGATCATGCCGGAGATGGAGATCTTGCCGGTGCTTTGAAGATGGAGATCAAAAGCATAAGAAGAAAGGCCATATCATATCACAATTATGAATTGCATGTGATGTTAATCCCTTTTATGCACCTTATTGTTATGCTTAGATGTGATCGCGACGGTAGCATGATAAGGTGATCTCTCATGTTAATATCAAGATAATTAAGTGTTCTCCCCTAGTATGCGCCGTTGCAAAAGTTCGTCGTTTCGAAGCATCACGTGATGATCGGGTGTGATAGACTCTACGTTCACATACAACGGGTGCAAGCCAGTTTGCACATGCGAAAATACTACGGTTGTCTTGACGAGCCTAGCATGTACAGACATGGCCTCGGGAACACGGAACCGAAAGGTTAAACACGAGTCATATGAATGATATGATCAACACTGAGTTGTTCACCATTGAAGCTACATCATCTCACGTGATGATCGGTTGTGGTGTAGTGGATTTGGATCGTGTGTCACTAAACAACCAGAGAGATGTTGAGTTTAGTGGGAGTTCATATATTAATTTGATTAAGTTGAACTAAAATTATCATAAACAAAGTCCTAAAGATGTCTTTGCAAAATCCTTGTAGATCATGGGGGACTACAGTAGTATGTTTCTTGCTGAGGAGCTGCGTCTCGATGGGTCAAACTTTGCTGAGTGGTACATGCGTCTGAGAGAAGCCCTACACACCAATAATGAGCTCTACGTGATAGATGAACCTTTAGAAGAATGCCCTGATGTTTCTGCAAACTATGAGGAGTATATGGAGTGGTACGAACAAAAGACCACCTACTTGAGAGTCGAGTGGCTGATATGCACCTTCATGGATTCTAACCTTGGTAGACAATTTGGAAACTTGAGCGCAATGGAGATTGTCGATGAGCTGAAAAGAAGGTTGATAGCACAAGTTAGAGTTGCAAGGTTTGAATGCTTGAATGATTTTCTTTCAACTAAGATGGAAGAAAACACTTGCTTGGAACAACACCTAAGTAAGATGCACCGGCTGTATTATACTATGGTGGATGTTTGGAACCATGAAATAACTGACGAGATGGCAATAGATGGGGTGCTGCGCTCGCTTCCCCCCAGCTATAAGGATTATGTCAGGAACTATATCATGGGAAGGGATTCGATCACTTTCTGTGAGTTTATTTCCCGGCTACGTCAAGTTAAAGTGGAACCCATAGCAGGAGAAGTAGTCAATGCAGAAGGTATATTTTGATATACTAGTTATAAATGTTTAAATGTCCCATTTACACTTGTGGTGAGCTAAGTATTTGATACTTGTGCTGTTTTGTGAAAACAGGGCCCGCCGTTTGAGAAGTGCATGGAGGGACTGAGTGGATTTCGCGGGAGGATGGCAATCAAGGAGTTGATGCTGGCGATGTTCTGCTTCTACATTTATCGTTTTAAATTAGAGGATTTGAATGAGTTTTGTAATCGAATTAAGTGTGATCTTAAATTAGTGTGTCTCGTTTTGTGAGACGGTCATTCATGTTAAAGACAAGTGGTTGTTCTATTTTCATGAGTAATCCTTTTTGGAGATCACGTTTCGATTATGAGATTATTGTCCTTTGTTAGATTTAAACGATAATTAGTTAAACACTTATAAAATAAAGACATGCTAAAATATCCAATACTTAATGATGAGATTTGTTTTAGTTGTGCTATAGTGTTGATGAGTATTCTGATGCGCATCACCAAGTAGCATAATTAAAAATGCCATTTTCTGAAAATGCCATGAGTAACTGGAAAATAAACACAAGTGTTGGTGGAATTTTTCAGTTAATAAGAGACATCATTATTTTATGTTTTTCATCGTGAATGAGTGAATAGGAGTATTTATTCATGTCATGATGAGACCTTGGAAGTAAAGGATATTGAGTTAACAAGATAATTGAGTCTTTTCGATTTGATCAAAAGAGACAAAATATTTGAGTTATTGTTTAGTATGGAGACTTGTGACAAGTGTTATCACAAATTACAATATTTAGAGATTATTCAAAAGTGTTTTGATAAACCTAAAGTATTGTAGTCACATTATATTTGATATTATGTGGTCATAAAGAAGGGATTTGGTTTTAAGGTTTTATTTGTATCATTTAGATTTATTTTGATAACACTCTGTTTTAAATAAAGGATCTATTTAATGATTTGCGTTTTCGCATATGAGTTATGTGAAATAGTGGTTTCAATAATTATGAGATAATTAAAAACCAAAGCAAATGAAGTTTTGTAGAATATTCATATGAGATTATGAATAAAGATTCCACAATGTGAGACTAAAAGGAACAAACCAATGTGTTTGGTTGTATTGTGTGTTTTAGTGGTTTTATCATGAAATGGTTTCATGGATAAAAGATTTGTTGGAATAAATTTAGAAAGCTTAAATCTTGCATGTTTATGTATCAAGTGGCACATATGTAAAGTGCTATGTTGGTTAAAACTTGACACATAAAAGTTTTAATGATGATGATCATTGAATTTTGGTTTAGCTTGTCTAAAGAGAAGTAGGGTTCAAGAATATGAAATTTTGTCAAAAGTTGCAAAATAATATTCATGATTTACTTGTCATGTTTGAGAAACAAGACATACCTACAAAACTACAAAAAGGAGAAATAGAAACTTTAAATACGAAAGTGACTAAGAGTCATCCCATATTGAGTTTAAATCACAAAGTAACTGTTACTTGATTTTGTGAAAAGAATGTTTCATATATTTATTCCGCAAAGAGTTTGTGTGGATTAAATAAAACTTAGAGCTGGCAAGGTGCTGGCGTTTCGTATATGAGTTCTCGAATCTTAAGAGTTAAGAATATTTTTTGGAGGAGTCCAAAGTGTCGAGAAAGTGCATAAGAAACTGAGTGAGATCTAATTAAGATATGTGGTGACATATATTAAGTTAGAGCAGAAACTAATTTCCATAATCAAAATATGTGTGACATATGTTTGAGTGGGAACTAGTTAATCATGGTCAAATATAAAGATAACATATTTCTGAGTGGGAGCCATAGTGGCTTCACAATTTAATATGTATATGGTGTATATTTGAGTGGGAGTTTACAACATCGTGTTTGAATGAAATGGAGATTTCGTAAATGTTGTAAATGTTGTCATGGACCAATGCATAACTTATGAAGTTAGTTTGAACGTCAAATATTCATGTAGATGAATGTATCTATGAAGGATAGATAAGTTTGATAAATATTAAAGTCAGGATGTTTAACCTAAACAAGTTTTGAAGGAGTTCAAAATGAAACAAGAGAAGAACGGTTCATCTCATTGTAACATATAGGTGAAACATTGAGTTGAGAACTCAGTACAAATTGATGGTTGGAGGATATGTTGGAATTCGCTGTGAATTGTTCATAGGTCTCAACATATAAGAACCATGTATTTGACGATATGCGACCCAAGTTCTTAATTGTAAGAACATGTTGAATGAGGAGTCATTTTTCATGAAATTGAGATGAATTTAGAAAATGGTAGACTTGGTTGAAGTCATAAAGCCAGACTAAATTGGAGATCTTTTAGAGTCAGAGCAGCGCAGCGAAAGCATGATCGGAAATATCGAAGTGCAAATTACACTGTCGACTTGTTAAGTCTACAACATATAGGAGTATATGATTAATTCGAGGATTGAAATAAGATATAATATTTTGGTTTGAGAAAGTTGTTTCAAGATCGAGTGAGTTCCGGATGCATATGTCATGAGAAAGTCCATTTGACTGATCATACAGGCATAAAAGGATACGAATATCTCACTCTATAACCAAACATATTATATGCATTATATGATAATGAGTTTTATCATGTGATGATAGGAAGTTTATCATGTGATGATAAAGTAATGTCAAATTAGGTGACAGTTACAAATTTTTGCAAAGGACATAAAGAGCTGTAAAGTACAGAGCACGGACAGAACCTCTTCCACAAGCAAACATGATCAGCACTGAGACTTCATGAGTGAGACTCCATGGGTGTTGGATCGAGGAAATGTAAACTAGATTATTGACTCTAGTGCAAGTGGGAGACTGTTGGGAATATGCCCTAGAGGCAATAATAAAATGGTTTATTAAGCATATTCACGTTTATGATAATAGTTTATTATCCATGCTATAATTGTATTAAATGGAAACATAATACATGTGTGGAATATAAACACCCGGAGTCCCTAGTGAGCCTCTACAGGACTAGTTCGTTGATCAAGAGATAGTTAGAGTTTCCTAACTATGGACTTGTTATAGTCACTTGATAACGGAGTCATATCATTAAGAGTAATGGTGTGATGGACATGACCCAAATAAAGAAGTTGCAATTAATCGTGTCACAAAAGTTTTGTTGTCAACACTTTTTAATATGCCAAATATAGTTTCCTTAGACCATGAGATTATATCACTCCCGTTCACCGGAGGAATACTTTGTGGACATCAAACGTCACTTCGTAACTGGGTGATTAGAAAGGTGGCTTTCAGGTATCTCCGATGGTGGGTTGTTGGGTGATATGAATCAAGAGTGGGATTTGTCCCTCCATGTGACGGAGAAGATATCTCCAGGCCTTCTCGGTAATATAGCATCAAAAGTCTGCAGACAGGTGATTAGGTGGTAATCACGAGGATCCTATATTATGGACGAGTAAAGAGAACTTGCCGGTAACGAGATAAAACTGGCCATGGGGATGTCAACGATTATATCTCGGGCAAGTAAAATATCGTGAGACAAAGGGAATCGTATATAAGATTAATTGAATCTCCGGCATCGTGGTTCAATTAAGAAAAAGGTTTTTGTTGAGTGTATAGGAATTAATATGGGCATCCCGGTCCCGCTATTAATTATTGATATGATCATGTCTATGCATTCTCGAACCCGTAGGGTCACACACTTAACGTTCCGATGAATTTAGGTTTTGCGATGAATTAAATGATGAATTGAACGAATGGTGATTCGGAGTCTCGGATGGGATCCCGGACGTCACGAGAGGTTCCGGAGGAGTCCGGAGAATAAGATTCATATATGGAAAGTGGTTTCCGGAGGTTTCGGAAAAGTTCCGGAAATTATTTATAGGGTACCGGAAGGTTCCGGAATGTTCTAGAAGGTTCTAGAAGTGGGACCACATATTGTATGGGTCCCACATGGACCAAAGGGGTGCAGCTGGCCACTTGGGCCAGCCGCACCACCCAATGGCCCACATGGGCATGCGGCTAAGGAAGGGGGGGAACCCACTCCTAGTTGGACTAGGAGTTGGGCCCTCCACCCTTTAGGAAAGGGGGCCCAAGGAGGAGTCCTAGAAGGACTCCAACTTGGGGGGCAAGCCAGGGCCGGCCGGCCCCTTGCCCTAACCCTAGCCGGCCAGCCACCTATAAAAAGGGGGCAAAGGGGGAGGGGTGCGGCACCTCTTGAGCTGCCGCCCCAAGCACCCTGCCGCACCACCTCCTCCACCCTAACCCTAGCCGCGCCACCCCTTGCCCGAAGGGCTGCCGCCGCCTCACCTCCACCTTAGAGCTGCCGCACCACCTCTCCCCGTAGGGCTGCTGCGCCACCTCCACCTCTCCCTCTCCTCTTGCTTGGCTTGGCGAAGCCCTGCTCGTGGAGATCGTCATCATCACCGGCACTACCGTCGTGCTGCTGAGATCATCAAGGCCACGTCCTCTCGCTTGCGGGATCAAGGAGTTGACGTCTTCATCGAGCCGTACGTGTGGACACCGCGGAGGTGCTGCCCGTTGCTGCACTTCACCGGATTGGATCTCGAGGATAATACATCTCCTCGCGACTAGACGAGTCTAGTTGCGGGGATCGACTAGCCAACCCCTGCACCGACAAAACGCGTTTGTTGATCTTCAAGGGTAAGAGATTGGATCTCACCTTCGCTATCTTCATCTCGTAGATCTAGATCCTTGGGGTTTATTCCGCTTGCTGCGTAGGAAAATTTTTGTTTTCTATGTTGCGACCCCGTCAGCATGAGGCGGAGCGGTGTACATCTACCGCGTTGACGATGACGAGTCTCTGTGGCGTGGCGCTGCGGAGTCTTGGCGATGGTGCATGTTGATGGACTCGCGCAGGATGGTGGAGTTGTCTGGCGTCGTGGCGGTGCCGACGGTAGGCCTGGCAAGGTAATCACGTTGATCTCTCCTAGATGCGATGACGGATGATGGTGGCAGCAACTTCTGATGTGCGTAGTGGCGTGCATTGAGGATCAGCTGGACCGGTTTGTGCTTCCGGTGCGCTGTTGGGCGGCCTGATTGAAGCCTCCGGATTTAGATGATGTGCGTAGGTGTGTGAGGTCAGGGCAATGGCTCCGATTGGTCCACCCCTTCATCAAGTTTGTAGGTGTAGCAAGTTTTTGCCTGGACGGTGGCTTCCAGATAATCAATGTATCTTTTTGTACGGCTCGGTGGTTTATAGATGGACGGTGTGGTTTCTGTTGTCTTTTTATTAATAAAAACGGTTGTGTGCATCCTTTGGATGCAGAGGCTGGGGTGGTACACCCTCCATTTAAAATAAATCAATAACAAAGGCAAAGCTTTTGCATCGCTTCAAAAAAAGTTTAGCTACACCATTAAATTTACAAGATCAGAAACTCTGTACCCCAAAGATTACATCTTGATTTTGTAATCAGATCAATGTTACGAGGTTAGAAACAACACGCACATCGTCAACAAGATCTTGTAAATAAGGAAGCACCATTATCGGTACGAATAATAAGAAAATTGCACCGTATGATTATCTCTCACATTGTGAAAATCATAACTCTGTGTGGAAAAACTCAAGTAAGACTCTACAACAACAAAGTTCAACTTATGAAGAAAGAGAAAGTGACACACACAACTTCTATGGACCTTTTACACCATCAACTCTTATTTTGGAGAGGAAAACACAGATATAGTAGTACAAAATATTAAAATTCAGGGGAAAAGATGCAGTCACATCTCTCACCTATGACTTTGTTTTGTTCAAGTTAGCAACCACTGGTTAATTCCACATGTTGTCTTAGCCAGTTCTGTTTTCCAATCGTAGCATTTTCCCCGTCTTAATTTTCAAACTTCCAATAGTGCCTTATCAACTTATGCTCACTTCATTATTATCCCATGGCTTAGTGATAACCCTATTGCACATACAAATTGGACAATGTTCAGGTACGCACATGTAACTACATACCCGCTCTTGTAATTGCATAACTAATATGTGATATATACGTCGAGCATCATTTGGTCATTGTGCATCGATGCATAATTACTTGCATTATTCTCTAAACTACACAACAATAGTAAGAAAAAATACATATGGAAAAGCTCAGGCTCACCGATGACATCTTTAATAATAATAAAGGTTACATATAACCAATTAGTGAAAAGCGGGGAATGAAGATTTGGCTCCCGAACTAATATGCTCTAGGCCGATTAGGCTTTTTAAAAAAAATAGTAAGACATTTCAAAAAAAAATAATGAAAAATTATCCAAATGTTCTATGTACGTGCACTGTGCAAAAAAATCTAATAAAGATATTTTTAAATCCCATGTGGGTCAATGACTTTTTTTCGTGCGGAGCACCACAAATGCCATCATCATGAAACTTTACACGTGGTAGAACACTTCGATATGTTTGTTGACACTTTTATACTATTTTTATTTCCTACCTGGGCATGAGCATATGAGCTCGGGAGCCGTTGTGAATTTCTGTAATAGGTGAAAAACAACATATTAGATGATATAAGTGACATCCAACCAGTAAATTTTACTTCTAAATTTCAATCACCATCTCAGAGTAAATCGAGTAGACAATTCAGCACTCTCGAAAATATTTTAACACGGATGAGGGTTTCAAGAGTAAATTCCTCAAAAATATAAGGATATTTGTATGCAAAACAATTTAACCACGATTTACTTTCAAATATGTAAGGATATTTGTGTGTATTATTTGTTTCAAGTATTGAATTGTTTTATACTCCTACATGATTTACATCAAATGTCCCATGATTTACTTTTGGGTTTCAAGAGTAAAACGCTTTAAACATGTATGAATATTCAAGGGTTTCCACCCAAATGATCAAGCGTTTTGAGACTATCTTTCATGTTTCGTTACAATAAGAAACCCTAGTGTTTTGTTACAACAAGAAATCCTAGTGTTTAATTATTTAGAATATTCTGTTAACAATAAGAAATTCTAGTGTTTTGTTACACACGAAGTCAGGTATGAATTTTTTATCAGAATATGACATAGTGTGTTTGCAACTCTCGGGGCAAAGACTTGGCCAAGATGCCATGCGTATGCAATCAGCATCCTTGCAGAGAATTGATCGAATTTTCCGAGCGTGCAAAACAAAAAAGCTTCATCAATCCACTCAAGAAGATGCAGATCGTACCGAGGCACGCGTCAGTGCCAGAATTACATCTATTCGATCGTTTGTCTTGCAAACAAAGGACGAACCAAACTATTGAAAGAAGGAGAAAGATCGATCGATGGCGGTCACGCGTAATCGTCGTCGTCGTCGTAGTAAGAGTTCCGAGCGGCTCTGTCGACGCCCTCGTTGGCCTTCTCGCACTCGTCGATCCACTCGCCGTAGACGTCGATGGGCTCGGTGAGGGCGTGCGCCTTGGTGGAGTAGCTCTCCTTGCAGACGTGGCAGGCGGCCTCGGCGACGCAGAGCTTGAGGTCGATGGTGCACTCGACGCTGCCGGCGTGGTTGCAGAACGGGCAGCAGAAGGCCGTCTCCAGCTTCTCCGCCTTCTTCCGGGGCGCCGCCTTCGCGCGGGTCGATTTCCGCTTCCCCATAGCGCCGATCGGATCGAGCTAGCTACGGCAGCTTTGCGGTGTCGCGGCGGCGGTGGCGGCAGGTAGATCGGGGGGCAAAGCTTGGGGTTGCTCGGAGAGATAGAGGAGATTGGTAATGCGGCGACGGTTTTGTGATGCCGCGTCCTGGGCGTGATAGAGGAGATTGGTAATGCGACGAGGGTTTTGTGATGCCGCGTCCTGGGCGTGCTTATATTGATGGAGTCGGTTGGTTTGTTAACCGTGTCGGAGTCGATCGAGGTTGTTTCTTGTTCCGCGCGTCCAGGTGGTTGCAGACTGCAGTTGCCGATCTTGCCACTTGCGGGCTTAAAACGGGAAGGCCCAAAGAGGCCCGTCCTCAGAGTGGGATGGCTTTTTTTTTTTTGAGGGGATAAACAAAAGAGTGGGGTGGCATTATGGCAAGTTAAGAACCATGCCACGTACCGATGGCGATTAGGTCTAGAGAAAATGTTGCTCGTCTTCCTTGTCCTTCCCACCGCCCCGACAACACCACCACCATCCACACCACCGTTGATCTCTGATCGGTAAACACGAACGTAAACACAACCTACCCGGAAATTATCACTTACGGTCTTGTCGCCGATTCACAATTGGAGATGAAGAAATCGGGTGTTGCCATGGAGCCATTTATTTGCTCGACGGGACTGCGGCGTACCTGATCATCGCGAACACCATCCCGGTGAGGTTATCAAAGGGTTCTAAACCTCTGCCTTGGCCAGGTGATATATGTGAAGTTCGATGGCGAGGGCGAGATGGAGGTCAGATCCGTCGCGATTGATGCGTTGGAGCGAGATCGGACGATGAGAAAACACCAATCAAGATGAATATATTGACTGGTATCAGTTTCAAGCCATCAGATTGTGTGTGACTTCAAGCTCGACCTCCCAACAGTGGTGTTGATTGAATTTAGAAGGACCTGCCCTACATGGCAGTGTCTCGTTTATCAACAATGTCAGTTTTCCGCCACTTGGCTCATCCATCACCATTGATGATGGTGGGGTGGTGACCGGTTTTTGGCAGACATCTTCGATCAGGAGGATCATCAATGAGTAGGGGATTGAAGATCATTACAGGTAGCTCTGGCTGATCCCATCTAGGGTTCCACCGACATGCCCTCCGTCGCTCAGCTGGATCCGTCAAGATCTACCCACTCTTTGTTTGTTTGGGTCGAAGGATTGTTACCCAGCATTTGTAGAGGGGATATTTCATCGAGAGCCTAAACTTATTAGCATATCGAAGGATCTCTTGGGGCTCAGTCGCTTTAGGGCTACATTCGCAGTGGTGGTGCAACATCTAGTCATGGCCACGACCCGGTAAAGGGGTGGGGCTGGTGGCCGATAGCAAGCCAAGCCGAATCAACTGGCACCGTAATTCCCAACCTGATCGCGCCCTACTCTGATGCCAAATCAAAACCAACAAAATCCTCCTCCCTTAAAGAAAGAAGATCAATAGCAAGCCGACCCCTACAATTCCTCAGACACATCAACTTTATCCTCCATACCAAGCGCTACTGTTGTCTGGATGCAATAATCAACCAGTTGTTATCGTGATTAGAGAGACTGTAGAAAAATAGAGAAGGTGACGGATCATATGTATGCGAAAATGATTTGGGGTCATTTCATCGCAATTGTGTCAAAACAAAACAAAACAATGTATCATCAATTTTCCAGAGTAGATGAATTTGCATCCATGTGCAACATTCTTCGGTAGCTCTGCTAAAGAATTAGGGTTCTACCATGTGGAGGTTCCTTTTGATTCAGAGACACATTGTCAACTTAAAAAATGGTGGTATGTTCGCAATCAAACAAGGGAATGTTACTATTTCAAATTTGGGACAAATGTTATCTTGATTATTTTCGCAAACACAAAGCTTGGCTGTGACAAATCGGAGTGGTCGATACGTAAACTTTTGTTTTGTGCTTCCCACTACTGAAGCATGTATCAGAGCTTATTCAGTGACCTACTTTAGTTTTAGAGGAGGGTGTTGCAACAGTTAAAATCACTAAATGGGAACGGGTGGTTGATACTTTTGCTTAAGTCGAGGAAACATGGATTTAGATAGAAGGTATCCCACCAAGTGTGCTAGGAAGGTATTTGCCCATGTGGCATCGGGCTTTGGTATGATGGTTGGTGTAGATTGTGCATGCTTAAAATATTCTATGAATAAGTCAGAATCAAGGTTGCATGAGATCCCACTTAAGTCCCTCTTGAGAGGTCGATAGAAATGAAGATAATTTTTTTTGGGGGGGGGGGGGGGGGGGTAAGGTAGAAGGTTTGACACAAATAGAAGAATATCCATATGAGGAAGATGATGAGATGGAGGGTGATGACACTAAAAAGTTTAAAAATTGGATGATGGTTTGAATCATGATATTAACATAAAATATTTCTACGGAATACACATCTACGAGTACTTGTTAAGTATCTACAAGGAAAGTAGCTACACATGAGGTTGAGTGTTTTCATCCTGTTCGGTTGCAAGAACCACTATTGTATGAACTCGTAACAGTGAGAGTTCAGGATAACACAACAATAACTAAGGATAATTATGATAATGTACCTTTGTTGTTAGCTGATTAAGATGGGAGATGACTGTGACAATCTTGTGAGGGGATCTTGAAAGTGCATGGTTGCCCCCATGTGTGGTTTTGGTAATTAATGACAATCTCTATGGCCAAATGTTTGCATTGAGATATCTTTATAGATCTTGTCCATGGGAAAAGATTGGAGTTCATGTGTTGGACTCTAGAAGAGTATATGATGACCAAGCCATCATATACATCAAGAGAAGAAGAATAAGATGAAGTGCAAGTGGATACATGAAGACGGAGCTTAGCAAGGCTTTCCCATAATTGGATGTATGGGGGAGAATTTGAAGAAGTCTTCATCAAGCATGTGCTTGCATGCACAAACAAGAAAGGTGGTCCAACTTGAGGGAGTCAAGATCGTCATCATCTAGCTCAAGTGGATTATACACAAGGCAAAGGTATGATCTTGATAGGTTTTCTATTTTACCGGTCTCATGATGTCAGTTGAGAGATCGGGTTATAGGATAGATAACTGTACTATCAAGAGGGGCTCTCAAGTGAGTAAATTGATCGCATCTTTGTGGAGAGCTCAAACCTTTGCATACTTGGCACATCATCTTACTTGGTTTTTATCCATGTGATAATTTAGAGCTTGTGTTCATCTCCATACCAAGCTCTAGTTCATCAAAAACGGATTTCATGAATATCTTCTTGCGTTTTTTATATTGCAGGTTTTACAGGTTTGTCTCTTCTAAGAGAGGTCAAACTCACTCCTTATGATTTCCTCCTCACATGATGGAATATGATGTGTATATGCATAATCTTGTAGGGCTTGTGATTATCTTCGAAACAAGCCCAAAATCATAGAAAACGGAGACTTGATGAAAAACTTGTTGGTTTTTTATGTTGGAGGATTTACCGGTTGTTCCTTTTTAGAGAAGGTTTACCTTTCTACATTTGGTTTTATTCTCCATTATTGTACTATGATGTTTCTCTGTATGATCTTGTAGAGCTCTTCGTTGCGGTTCCAACGAGCCCAAGATCATCGAAATCGGAGTCCGGGTGAAAAAGTTATTGCAGTTTTCGTTTTGCTGTTTCTGCAGTTTTTCTGTAGGCCGGAGTCTCCGGCCCTAGACCGGAGTCTCCGGTCTGAAACTTTGTTTTTTTGTCGAAAGGGTGGTGCGGCTCTGTTGCCCTGCCGGAGACACCCCGGAATGACCCCGGAGTCTCCGGTAGGGCCGGAGTCTCCGGCCTGGGCAGACCGGAGTCTCCGGGGTAAGTTTTCTGCAATGGCTCTTTTTCGTGGGGACCTATAAAGGCCCCCTTCTTCCCCAAAGTGACCAGAGCTTCCTAGCACGTCTTTGCCCCCCATTGTTGACCTCTTGAAGCTTGGTTTTCTCTCTATTCCTCCATGATTCTTGCCTCAAATTAGAGGGAAAAGAGAGAGGAGATCTAGATCTACATTTCCACCAATCCATCTCTCCTCTAAGTGAGGGGAACCCTTTGGATCTAGATCTTGGAGATTCATTTGTTGAGTTCTTCTTTGTTCTTCCTCTCTTCTCCCCCCATAAGCATTAGTTGCTTTTGGTGGGATTTGGGAGTGAAGTTTGAGAAGCTTGTTACTCTTGGGTGCATTGTGTTCCCAAGAGCTTGTGCCTCTTGGGTGCATTGTGTACCCTAGACGGTTGATGGTGTCACAAAGATTTCGAGTTGTGAAGCTTCGGGCAAGATTTGGGAGCCCCCAATTGAGTTGTGGGTGTGTGCCCCAAGAACGGTGTAAAGGCTCCGGATTCCGCCTTGAAGGATTCCGATAGTGCAAGGTGAACCAAACCCTTGGGTGCGGTTCATCGAAGAATATGGTGAGGCCTTTGTGGCATCTTGAGTAGGCCTCTTGTGGCGAGCTCACACCCCTCCAACGAGACGTACTCCCTTAACAAGGAGGAACTCGGGAATACATCCCCGTCTCCGCGTGCCTCGGTTATTTCTATACCCAAGCTCTTTACTTATGCAATTTACATTGTGATAGCCTTCGTGCTTGAAGTTTTATATCTTGCTATCACCTTGTTGCTTGCCTTGCTTAGCATAAGTTGTTGGTGCACATAGGTGAACCTAGTATAATTAGGTTGTTGGCTTGTTAATTTAAACACATAGTTTTATTCCGCAATTATCAAGCCTTAAACCAGAAAAGTTTTAATCCCCTATTCAACCCCCCCCCCCCCCCCCCCCCCTCTAGGCGACATTAAGGCATCGTTTGTTCTTTCAGATCTAAGGAGAATGTGATGGGAAAATGTTGTCAGATCTGAATGGTGATAACATTGCTTATCTACTGTGCAATTCCTAATTTTTTGGTGCCTCGTTGATGTCTCGCAGAAGGAACAAGAAGAATGCGTCGATTATAATAAAGACAAGATGAAAGTAATGGAATATGTAGATGAAGATATGTTGACGCCAATTGAAGAAAATTTCCTTCTAATGAAGGAATATGGAAAACATGATGCTTATTTTGAAGTACAAGACAATGTGAAAATATGGAAATTGTAAAACTTACTGATCCAGTTGGAGACATGGAGTCCTTCAGCTTCGATAAAATATTTCTCAAACATACTTTGGGAGTTGGAATCCATGGAAACTCAAGAAAATATTACAATGAATGTTTGTATCTGGATGAACATACTATTGTTAGTATCAACTTGTACTATGTTGTCAATATGTCGCCTGTTTAGAAGAGCAATAAATGAAATCCTGATGAATCAACGGTTTAATTAGTTGACATTGCATCAAGTATCGTCTTCACCGATGCAGATGATAAACCCGGTTGGATGTATAATCCATAAACCTAAAATCTATAATATCAAATATTTGTATGCTATAGTGAATAATCGTGGTATATTATACACCTGCTATCAAGAACATGTGTGTGCCTCCTAGAAATCATGTTTTCCTATGGTTACCGAGTAAAAACCATTTGTTAACTAGGGACTAACTGGCAAAGAGAAGGGATGTGAATGACTTAACATGTGTTTTTTTGTGCTGAACCTGAATCTTGTCACACCTATTCTTTGCTTGCATTGTCTCTAAAAATATTTGGCTGCTGATATCTGATATATTTGAGAAATAAATTGGTAATGATTATATATCTTTTGCTAAGTGGTGGGTTAGCAATGAAAAGAATGGAGAGTTGAACATGATAACATCTGCTACGTTTTGGAGCATATGGAAACATCGTAATGCTTTTTGTTTTCAGGGAAATCGATGGAAAAAACTCGAGGTTAATGGCAGTCATTCTGCCTTCCGAATAGTGAGAATAGATTGTTTTGTACAGAGATTGGTTTTTTTTTTGAAAAAAAATCTTTATAACATCGCGATCCTAAAGACCCCCATGCCGTCTACCGGGTCATGGCAATGGAAAAAACTTGCTGGATGTATGGGACCGGTTGACCTCGATCATGCACATGTGAAAAATTGCATGGAAGCCTGCTCAAATGGATTGGTTGAATGCAGCACAAAAGGAAAGAACTGTTTGGAATAGCTTGGTGCGGAGCGGTGCTGCCGGTGTATGGACGGTTGAAGAACTGGGTCACCAACTGCTTACAACTAACTGGTACCAGACGCCCTGTTGCTGGCGTGCCGACTGTATATGCTGGATCGAAGCAGCAGAGACTTGCTGGATGGTAACCATCCTGGGATTGTCATAGGTTTCCTGTTATGGTACCCGCTCTTCGGACAGTCCTGCCCTTCTACGGTTTGTCCCATATCTTGGATGCAGCTGGCTTTACGATTAAACCAATGAATAAACTAAAAGCAAATAAAATTTGGATTCCTAAATTTTTTTCTTAGATAATAAAAGCACAATTTTATTTTCTTTTCTCTCTCTTCCGCATCAGTTGATACACGTACACGACTGATGCGAGTACTGAACTGCAATGTCCACAAGCCACACTACAAGTTCGTCACGAGCTAGCACAAACTTATGATTGTCTGGATGCTTAGTTCATCGATCATCATCACTCATAACCTTGCAGCAGGTCCTTCCCAGCTTGACCGATCTCTTCAGCCAAGGATCGGAGGGGTGCAGTAAGGGCCTCTGAGCAATGCGCCGGCGATCACCTTGCTAAGCGCCTCCGTCGGGTGGATGCCGTCCCAGCTCAGCCGCACCGACGGGTCCTCGCACGCGGTGGTTGCCCCCTCCATGCCGCACCTCGCCGTGACGTCGAAGTTGTACTTCCCTCCTCCCGCCCCGCAGCACGCCATGAACGGGTCGCTGAACCCTGGAACAACACGCAAAAACAACCAGTCAGCTCGATCAGTTTCTCCATTGCTCTGCTTTGTAGCAATGTTTGCTCTGTCTTTTTGGCAAGTATAGAGAGATCGAGGAGACATTTACCAAACTTCTCAGGCTCCTGGACGATCCGATACACGAGGCCGGAGTAGTCGGCGTACATGAGCCTCGCCGAGTTGTGGTGCTTCGCCTGGAGGGCTTCGACTTGTGTCCGGAGCAAGGTGTTGTGGTAATCGGTCAGGCGGTTGTAGCTCTTGAGGCAGCCGGCCTCATCGAAGCCGGCTTTGCCTGCGGCGTCGCCGAAGAGCGACAGGAAGATCGGGAGGCAGCCGGTCGGGAAGATGCCCGGGACGACGACGTGAACGGCGCCGAGCGCAATCAGTTCCTACGCAAAAAATGCACGGGCACGTAGAGGTGAAGTATTAATCATACATACCTTAATTAATTGGAACATGGAACGTTTGCAGGCAGTGGTATATGCAACCTCGACGCCATTAGCGATGGCGTTGACGATCTTCGGAGTGTTCTTCATCGCCTGCTCTGGTGTCAGGCCAACTTCAAGCAGCTGGACGTTGTAGTCGTTTCCTCCGTATCCACCGAACATAAACAGCGATTTCCCCAGGTATCCCTTGCAACCTAGATGCAACAAGCAGAACAATTCAGAGAAAATTTACCTAAGAACATTTAAACTTAGACATACTACATACTTATAAGTAGAAAAAACAGACGAAGAAGACCTATGAAAATTAAAATGAGTTGTGCTCACTTTGTTCTGTCCCGCATATGGAGGGCATCAACTCTTTAAACCACTGGATCTGCGTGTCTAGTGAGCCATGGTTCCACACCTGATCTTCGATGCCCAGAGATTTGTAGAAGGTGAAATTCATGGCCGTGCCACCAGTTATGGCCATGCTCACGCCGCGCCGGAAATCTTTGCCTTTTCCTTTGGATGGTGGGAGTAATGGAAACCCAAGTGCTTGTGCTGTCATCCATGCATGTCACCAGAAATAATTGGTGTCATAATAATAGATAAAAAACCAAAGGAATTTCTCATCGTGTGATACGTGTTTGAAGTCTCCGAAAGCTTGGAAATTCCAAAATTTCTAGAGGTTGGAAAGTTTTTAGAAACCAATTTTCCGTATATTCCAAATATGAAATAAGGGAAGTCCAAACATGGAAGTTTTCAAAAAGAAAGGAAAACAGGGGAACTGGACCAGTGCAAAAACAGAAAGTCAAGCCTGTCTGAACGTTATGGGTAGGATGTTAAGTTTTGTTCACAATATAATTTTAGCAGACTGACGTGGTCCATCTGTTGGTCCCAAGAGGCTCTGCACGACTGCACATATGTGTTGGAGGACATATCCATTAAAAAATAACTAAAAAGTGAATATATGTTCATCCATACTATTTTCAGTTGATCAAATTGGTTACTTTTGTGTAGAAACTGAATGCCAATTATATCATGCACCTTTAAAAAGAATTTGTTTTTATTTGTATATATATAGCCTGGCATGGCAACAGGGCATCTGCAGTTCTGCATGCCATGTATACTCTACTTATACAAATAAACATTCTATACTAATCTGAGAGGGAACAAACGGGTCATGTATTTACCGATGAAGTCCACGACCACGCGGCCGTCACACCACCGGCAAGACGGCCGTCCGAAGTAAGACTGGCCGTACGGCGCGTGGGTGCAGGTGAGCACGTCGAGCTCCGTCTTGTTGCTGCTCGCGGCGCATATGTTGCCGGTCTCGTCCATCGAGTCGCCAAAGGTAAACATGGCGTTGTATTTCTTCGGCGTCGCAGCACCGCTACCACCATTGCCGCCGGCCATCACCGTGACCAGCTGGACGGCTAAGAAGGCCACGAGCAACGACGAGCGTAAGTGGAAGCCTGGGAGCTTCATGGCTAATTAACTCGATCGATCACCTGAAAAGATTTCGCTTGGTTTAATTTGATGATGATCTAATGGCCGGCGAGGTTGGCCAATATATAGGTGCTCTGCTCGTTGGTAACTGATAAACAGTTGACCATCACTTGAGTCATGAGGGTAGTTGGATTTCAACATATTTGCTCATCTGCTCTGCTTCCAACAGTCGAATTAATGAGAAGTCTTGGCATTTGGACGGCTCAATTATGCAGATCTGAGAAAGCATGTCTTTACGTAAACTATGATGAACCAATACACTATAGCATTTGTTATGTACGAAATAACCACACGACTTATTTGTTGCCTTATACTCGCTCCGTCGGCCGTCGGCCGTCGAGACATTATGCTACTTTAAATTGAACTGGTCCGACGTGTTATATTTAGATACAGAGGAACTAGAATCCAGCAGAGTTCTCAAGAAGTTCACAAAGATGGGATCTGCTTCGGTACAACCCCTGGCCCAAGGGTATTATCGGGACATAAAACAAAAGAGCGCTGCTATGCGTCCGACGGTTTCTGTACGATCCGCGTCCGACGGAAATCCAAAGCCGTATGTTGTGCGAGAGAATCAAATCTGGATCGAAGGATTTGTTCGTCGGACGGAAGTCGTACAGGAAGTGTCGTACGCACAGCAAATTCGAAAACAAAATGGCAGACCCCATTTCTGTATACTCAAATAGATGGAAGGTTTTCTCCTCTTTCCTACGTACTCAATCACTTAGCTAAAAGTATCTTTCGCTCTCGAGCTCCAGTGATCCAGCTCATCTTAAAAGAATGAAAAAAATATTTACAAATTTTAAAAAAAATTGAAAACATTCTCAAGTGTAGGAAATGGTGTATCCCACTACCATGTAAAATATCAACTTCAAATATTTTATACTCTAGGCTATACAAAAATAATAAATCTGATAAAATTTGGAGATTTGAAAATGTGCATCTCATATCCACACTTTTGTCATTGTTTGTAACTCGGAATATAACTCAGATCCGTCAGGGAGCGAACTCCACCTTCCTCCTCTGATCTTCACCGGCGAAAGGGCTTGTCCCTTCTCCCTCCGCTTGCTGCAGCGGCGGCGGGAGGGAGGGGGGACCCCGTTTCCTCCGTTCCGGCGTGGAAGTTAGGATTAGGATAATTTTGGCGTGATACGTTGTTGGGGTGGTGGGAGTGATGTCCGGGCAAATAAATCTGCCTCAACTCTACTCCCACACCGACGTTGTCCTTCATGGCGGCGTCTCGGAGTTGGTGGCATCGTGTGCTTGCCGATCTTTCAGGTCGGTGGCTTTAGGGGTCATGGATGGTGTCGGCGAGGCGGCGGTGGCGACTCCATCAGATGAGTCTTTCCTCCTGCTCTGTCCCCGTTGTTGCGGCGTTGTCTCTGACGTCATAGTGGAGCGGAGAGGATTTGTTCAGGAGTACGTGCAGACGGTTGTCTGTGTTGTTGACAGATGGAAGATGGTGCACCTTGTGCTGGGTTCGTGGTTGGAGGTTGACGGTTCTGGTTCCCTACTCCGACGTCGTCGTGCGGGGGTGCCAGTTCTGAAGTTCGATGGCGTGTCCGGGGTCGTGCTGCCCCGGTCTGATTCTTTCAACGGCAATGGTTTGTCCTATGACAAACTACTTTGGAGGTCCGAAAAGCTGCTGATCAGCGATGGAGCCGCGTCGAGCTCGGGTGAAGAGGTTATCTGTCTCGCTTCTCTTTGGTGGATTCTACGGTTGTGCCGAACGAGAGGGATATGCGTTTGTTTGTCACATAAGTTTATCCTATCTTTTCAGTTCTGTAAAGTCGGTTTGTACGTGCCTTGTAACTTGATCTTTATTTATAAATGAGACACGTATTACCATGCAAAAAAATCAGAATATAAAGTATTTGATATTGATCTTTTGCATATTTGTCGAATATATCATTGGCTACATCCGAGTTTTTTTTATAAATTTTTAAACCCATAAATAACCTTTTCGATTTTTGTAAACGAACGAGATCACTATAGCTCGGGAGCACCAAATCTCCACTCATCACTTAGTCCCTTCAAACTTCCATCTGTATAAATTCTCACTAGTTAGTCATCTATATCATTGGCTACAACAGAGCATTTCAATTCGTTCCTAGATGTTCTTCTTGCAACTTAGGCCGACTGAATTTGTGGCATTTCATCTTCCTGTTTCGGGTTTCTGAGGCTCCGTCTGTACGATAGATCCGAGAACACGTTGGAGTACATGTTGTGTGCAGATACCTCGACCGTGTAGAGTCTCCCATTAGACAGCGTGCAATCATGGCCAGCGTGGTTGTTGTTGCCAGCGTCGGTGTACTCTTCTACTTAAAGCTTGCTGCGGCTCCGATTTGTCATAACACAAATATGTTAACACTGTAAAGATTTTTTTTTTTTTGAATCGAACACTGTAAAGATTTTCACAGGTTGCAAACACAAGTCGCAACGGCAATACGGCACGAACTGTATAATATTCCATCTGGGTTTTTGTAATTGTTTTCAGTGTGTTCAGAAATGGTTTTTCTCCTTTTTCAACTCCCCCTTTCTTCATAACATAATTAATTCCAGCTGCGTTGGCATTCAGTTTGACAGTATTCTGTGTATGTGCTCTGTTACTGTGTGTGCTCCCCCTGGTGAACTGAACCAGGGATAAATTAGTGAGTTTTTGATGTAATACAAGCCCTATCTGTTAGCAGATCAGCGAGCACGCTCGTAGAACACAAGCATCGATCACGATCAGAGCATGGCGGAAGCATCCATCACGATGGACAAGAAATGCAATGACGGCACAGACCGGTGTGCCGCACAAACAGGGTAGGGTGCTGCCATGGGGCCTCCCAGAGATGCGACTACTCACTCGACTCAATATTTTTTTCTACATAGATGACCGAGTATTTAGATCATGTCTCCTCTTGTTAACTGCATTATTTTATATACATGGACATAAATAATCTTTAATAGATGAAAATCAAAAAAATTCTGGTTCGATACATTCCTTTTAAATTGTAATGAACGATAGATATGAATCGATACTACTCAAGACTAGGAATTTGTACCGTGAAATAGCTACGAGCTGCTCACATGAAGATTTCTCGAAAAGAAAAAGGAACAAGCCAGTAACCACCGCAATGTTTTTTCACCGCTGGCAAGTCACAACAGAAGGATACATTCATCGCAACAACGTTGAGAAACACATAGAATACTACTATGTACGAGTATACAACACATAAAGGCAAGGAATAGCTGCCCAGCTTTTTCCATACGCGGCACAACATTTTTGTGACTTCAACTGTCGGGACTTGAAGGCTCGACGATTGTTACAGCTCTAAGTTTGCTACGGACCAGGACCAGGGTGTGGGATTATAACTTTATCTTGGACCGTTGCTTCCAGCTCAGGCTTGGCAGGGCAACAGTCTGGCAGAGCTGCAAAGCAATGGAGGAGTAAACTGTTAGGGGTTGTTTAGATCTCATCATTTGTATGGAATTCATTTTTAGATTTCATACTCAATATGTTTGGATGTCATGGAATTGGAATGTCATTTCATTTGGAATTTCTTTATTATGTTAAGTCAATTCTTGTCCTTAACCCTATCATTTGTCTGGAATTCATTTCATTTCATTTTCATTTGGACCTTAGTGGAAATCCGTTGCAGAAAAGGAGACGCACCTTTCGTGCACCTACCTGGATATGCTGGAGGCTGAACGGCAGGCGGAGCGGCCGGAGTCGGCATAACGGTGGCGGCGGTGGTGGCGATATCAGGGGAGGAGCAGGAGGAGAAAGACCTCAGCCGTGGCTTCCCGTGCGACATGAGCCGCACCAGTGAGCGCAGAGACGAGCGTGGAACAAGTGCCATCCTCTCACTGTAAGCTAGCTATAGAGAGAAGACAAGTTGATCGGCGATGTGATGACTGCCTTCTGGCTCCAGGCCTGTATGCCTATTTATATATGTTTAGATATACGTCGCGCGGAGCTACGACCCAGCTTCATACCATGTGAATCCTACACTTTTTGTCGAAGTACTCTGCTACAGGCCGGGTTGCTGCGCTTCAGTCAACTACTCCGCCACTAGCACACCAAACGTCATATGAAGAGTTGGAAGAACGAATGAACATGACCGCGAGCTGTGTTTGAAGTTCAAACTTAAACTTGGAAATAATTTAAGAAGTTTATTCTGCAAGTTTGAAGCTGTGGGGAGACATGCGTTCATACCATGTTAGTATCACCGTCATGGAGACTTTTCAGAAGGTTATTCTTCAGGCAAGTTGCTCTATCACTGGAGCCCATATTCATTCTTCTTCAGTCAAGTTGCTCTGTCGCTGGTCGAGTCAATGGAGTGGGGAGGTCAATTAGTGACGGGGTCTTAATATATTAGTCCGAAATGCCAACTTCCGATTATTCACCAAGGACTTCAATAATTGGATGTTCACCCAACATAAAATTGGAAAGAACCATAAAGTAAGTAGATCTGACTCCTTGAATAATGCCTCTATCCGCTATTCTGATATATAAATTCGATGTAGATGAAATTGTATAAGCGAATTTTTTTTATTTCCTTAGACTTAGATCGCGCAAGACAAGAATTTTTTGTTATTTACTATATTTAGATTCTTGGTACTAGATGTTCTATAGGAATAAGAATAAATCGCAACTCCTTTCCGCTACACATAAAAATAGATTTCGAAAG
Source organism: Puccinellia tenuiflora (assembly GCA_012064385.1). Lineage (NCBI taxonomy): Eukaryota > Viridiplantae > Streptophyta > Magnoliopsida > Poales > Poaceae > Puccinellia > Puccinellia tenuiflora. The sequence goes on from QRDG01001848.1 coordinate 570,893, forward strand.
TCTTTTTTTTTTAAGAATCCTCCTTTTCTGTTCTTCCACCCATGAAATAGAGAGGGAATGGGAATAGCTGTCCATTATTCTTCGAGATGCATTCTTCGAGAGGAGAGTGTCCTAGTGTAGGAAGTGTCATCCTGTCTCTAAGCTATATGGAGAGGACTGCTTCAGGCTTGTGTGTCTATTTATCTGTTTAGGTACATCCCACGGAGCTACGACCGACGACCCAGCTACCTTAACCTTCACTGACGACATTGGAGTGGAATGCATGCGTTCATACCATGTGAATCGTACGTGCATTTTTATCCAAGTACTCTGCCACTAGCAAGGTTGCTGCACTTCAGTCAACTACTCCGCCACTAGCACACCCAGAGTCATATGAAGGGTTGGAAGAACGAATGAACATGGTCGCAAGCCATGTGTGAAGTTCCAACTACTAGGAAATAATAATCTAGTAAGAAGTTTATAAAAGGATTCTGCAAGTTTGATGCAACGTTATTTTCATAGTCAATTTAGAGGGTGCGGATCGATCCTATTGGCGAGACATGCCATACCGAGAATTTCCAGAAGGTTATTGTTCAAGCAAGTTGCTCTGCGCGGATGAGAGCCATGTGTATGCACTCTTCTTTAGGCAAAGACGGATGGAGTGCATTTTTTCTTCAGGCAAGTTGCTGTGCAGATAGAGACGTATGCACGCTTCTTCAGCCAAGTTGCTCTGCGCAGATAGAGACATATGCATTTCTTCAGGCAAGTTGCTCTGCCGCTGGCCGGGCCAATTGAGTGGGTATAGACAGAGCCATTGAGATTCTATTAGTCCGAAATCTCAACAAGATACCTTCCCCCGACGACTTCAAGAATTGGGTGTTCAGCCGTTCATTATTCTTCAAGATGAACATGTTCAGCCGCGCATTCGTGCCTGGTCGGGTCAGTGCGATGTAGATATTGGTGGGCATTGTAGATCCTACTACCCTAGTCATTGTCGCTGTCGCGGATCTGTTTAGCATGCCGGCTATACCATTGCTGCCCATGCCTCCTCCGTCGTTGCCACGAGCTCCTACGGCCCTGCCCGCCTCGTCCCGTCGTAGCACCAGGCTCACGACGAAGCCACGCCTCCCAACGGTCGACAAAGCGAGGCGGGTACTCCACAAGAAGATGGAGCTCGACTTCGGTGATATGCCCCTGCTGCAGGCTATGAACGAATTCACGAACACCCTCAAGACTCCGCTCTCTGATTCAGGAGTCGACGGTTTGACGACGCTCTTCAGGCTTAACTTGCCGTCCATGACGGCGGGGGATGAAGCTTTGATTGCCCTTGCTAGCTCTGGGGGCAGTGATTTTTCTCTACCGACGGCGCTGGACTCCGTCTGATCTACTACTTGGTTCCCACCTCGTTGCATCGTCTCGCTGCTTCGACCCATCGTTCCATAAGTTGAGGAAATGCCGATCTATCTTTCAGATAGGTTGGACTGAGTAGGTTGATCTAGACCCCCACAGGCGCTAGTTTTCTAGCACTGTTTTTTTTTTTTTTTGGCCTCGGCCGTACTATGTTTGCTTCTCCTATATCAATATAAAAGGCAAAACTTTTGCCTCGCTTGAAAAAAAATCTTAGCGTAAACTTGCAAGTTACAACACTAGCAAGTGGTAACATAAACATAAATATATGCGGTAAGCAGATGGCGTGAATGAACACTAGCAAGTCTGGTATTCAGAAGCATGCGTTCATGCCTCTTCCCTGTTCTCACCATACGGATCGCTGAACCGCAAGTCTAATTATTACCTACTGTACACACACCACAGTTGAGTACTTAAACATCCTCTTGCAGACAAGGTCTCTCGTCACCATACTCCATAGCTGTAATAAACGACAACAATGGCCCATTTGTGTATCTTGGTTCCAGGTCTTGTTTGGTTTCTCTACCTCTTTAGCTTCTTTTGCAGCCTACCAATAGCCACCTCCAACAAAACTGAAAATGATAGACAAGCTCTCCTTTGCTTCAAGTCCAAGCTCCCAGATCAAGCAGGAGTTTTAGCTTCATGGAGCAACACGTCCTTGGACGTCTGCGGCTGGCATGGCATCACCTGCAGCACACAGTCTCCTCGCCGTGTGATTGCACTGGACCTTGAATCAGAAGGCATCTCAGGCTCCATACCACCTTGCATTGCCAACCTGACCTCTCTTACAAGGCTGCGACTCTCAAATAATAGCTTCCATGGTGAAATACCTCCCGAGCTCGGAATGCTGAGCAGGCTCAGCAACCTCAACCTCAGCATGAACACTTTGGAAGGTAACATACCATCTGAACTCTATGCATGCTCGCAACTTCAAGTCCTGGATTTGGGGACCAATTTCATCCACGGCGAGATACCCCCTAACCTAGGTCAATGCAACAATCTTCAAGAGATTAATCTAAGCAACAATAAGATACAAGGGAGCATCCCTTCTTCTTTTGGAAATCTTCCTCAGCTGCGCATACTAGTTCTCGCAAGCAACAGGCTTACCGGCAGCATTCCGCCGTCTTTGGGCAGCAGCCCTTCTCTCACATATGTCTATCTTGGGATGAATGCTCTAACAGGCGTCATCCCTGAGTCGCTAGCAAACAGTTCATCCCTACTAGTACTTTGGCTCATGAGCAATAATCTTACCGGAGAGCTACCAATGGCTCTCTTCAACACATCATCTCTTCTTAAGATTTCCGTCCGACAAAACAACCTTGTTGGTTCTTTGCCTTGGGTTACTGCCACCTCTCCCCCTATTCAATACCTTGATTTAAGAGATAACCATATTTCAGGGAAATACCTTCCTCGCTAGGGAACCTTTCCTCTCTCTTTGATCTTCTTCTTACGAAGAATGATTTATTTGGGAGCATACCAGACAGCTTAGGCCATATCCCAATGCTACAGAGACTGGCCGTGGGTGCAAACAACTTATCTGGGACAGTTCCACCATCTCTCTTCAACATGTCATCACTAACATTTCTTGGCATAGAAAACAACTCTCTTGTTGGAAGCTTACCCTCCAACATTGGTTACACACTCCCAAATATTCAGAAATTAATCCTCTCAAAAAACAAGCTTGAAGGCCCAATCCCAGCTTCGCTTGCGAAAGCATACAACCTCCGTATGCTTTACCTGCATAGCAACAGCCTAACTGGGCCCATTCCCTTCTTTGGGTCATTGGAAAACTTGGAGGAACTTGCTTTGGCATACAACAAGCTAGACGCGCAAAACTGGGGATTTCTTACTGCACTCACAAATTGTACAAGGTTGACTAAATTGATACTGTCTGGGAATAATCTTCATGGTAAATTGCCAAGTTCTATCGGCAAACTTCCTGACAGCCTTGAATGGTTATGGCTAAGGGATAACAATATTTCAGGGCATATACCACTGGAAATTGGCAACCTTAAGAGCCTCAGGCGTCTATACATGGATTATAATCTTATCACTGGTAATATACCACCAACCATTGGGAATTTGCACAACATGGTACATCTATCCTTCGCTCAAAACAGACTTTCAGGGAAAATTCCGGATACTATTGGTAATCTAGGTTCAGCTACGTGATCTGATATTGGATGGCAACAATCTTACTGGTAGTATACCTCCAAGTATAGGACGTTGTAATCAACTCCGAGTACTGAAACTTGCTCACAACTCACTAGATGGCAGAATACCAAGTACGATATTCCAAATTTCTTCGCTTTCTGAAGTATTGGACTTGTCACACAATTACTTGTCTGGAGGAGTGCCACCGGAAGTCGGCAGTCTCATTAATCTGAACAAACTTATCATATCAAATAATAGGTTGTCTGGCAACATACCATCCACTCTTGGCCAGTGTATGGTTCTGGAGTATCTTGAGATGCAAAGCAACTTCATTGTCGGAAGCATTCCACAAACAGTTGCTAACCTAGTCAGCATAAAACAGATTGATATATCTCACAACAACTTGTCCGGAAAAATTCCAGAGTTCTTCAAATCATTGAGTACCCTGCAAGATCTCAATTTATCCTTCAATAATTTTGATGGAGCAGTCCGAGAGGTGGTGTTTTTGAAAATGCCAGTGCAGTATCAGTTGAAGGAAATGATGATTTATGCACCACTGGTATTCCAATTGAAGGTATATCTTTTTGTTCCACACAAGTTGGTCAGGAAAGAGAAACACAATTCATTGGCTCTAGTCCTAAGGATAGTAATGCCAACAGTTGTTCTTGTTATATTAATTTTGTTAAGTGTAGCAATAATTTATTGGAGGAAGCGAATGCCAGTAAAACCACATTTACAAGAATTCAATGAGCACACAAAAAAGATATCATATGCAGACATTGTCAAGGCAACAAATAGGTTCTCTTCAGCAAACCTAATCGGATCAGGATCATCTGGAGTTGTTTATAAGGGCAGTCTGAATTGTCAGAAAGATCAGGTCGCCATCAAGGTTTTCAACCTTAATATTTATGGAGCGGATAGGGGCTTTATTGCAGAGTGTGAAGCCCTACGAAATATCCGTCATCGAAATCTTGTAAAAATCATCACTTCCTGCTCTTCTGTGGATTCTAATGGGGAAGATTTCAAGGCCTTAGTGTTCCAATACATGCTGAATGGGAACCTGGAAATGTGGCTACATCCGAAAGGCACTGAACATGGTGAAAGACATATTTTGACTTTAACACAAAGGATCAAAATTAGTTTGGATGTAGCATTTGCTTTGGATTATCTCCACAACCAGTGTGCATCTCCACTAATACATTGTGACTTGAAGCCATGCAATATTCTTTTGGATCTTGACATGGTTGCATATGTCACCGATTTTGGCCTATCAAGGTTTATATTCACTACATCAAATGCACATCAAGATAGTTCAACAAGATTATCCCACCTAAAAGGATCATTCGGATACATCCCACCAGGTGAGATTAAGCATATTCACATTTTGCTGGTTATTTTTTAATATAAATTTAGAATATACTCCAGATTCCCTAATTTGTGTATGTAAATGCAGAATATGGCATGAGCGAAGAGATATCAACTAAGGGTGATGTCTACAGTTTTGGAGTGCTTCTATTACAAATGATGACAGGGTGTAGTCCAACTGATGAAAAATTCAATGATGGTGCAAGCCTTCATGAATTTGTTGATAGAGCATTTACAAAAAATATTTATGAGGTTGTTGATCCAACAATGCTGCAAGATCACAGCAATGCGACCGAAGTGATGAGAAACTGTGCCGTTCCACTTCTTAGAATAGGCCTCTCTTGCTCCATAATATCTCCGACAGAGCGGCCGGATATGGGAAAAGTTTCTACAGAGATCCTTAGAATCATGCATGTGGCAACAAACATGGGTGTGATATGAAGAAAAGGATTTGGCAAGATGGTAAGTAGCAACAGAAGCGCATGTATACTAGAAGGATTAGGGCGCTTTTATTGTGTAGTGAGGATTACTGCGGTGATCAGTTGTTGGCAAGTTGGTGCAAATAAGAAAGAGTGGCACATAGCAAATTAGTCTTTGATATATGTGACATGTGTCAAGATTTGCATGATTTGCTTTGTATCCAATATAACAATATAGATTTATCCACTCTCATGACCGGCTCCGCAAAAGCTCATTCTCATAGCGCTCAAATAGCAAGTTCTCTCCCTGAGAGTGATAAATGAAACAACTGGCAAAACCAGTGAGCGCTCATAGCAACACGCCGAATATGACATCACAGTGTTGCATGAACCCATTGCCTTTGTCATAATGGCTATTGTACAGAAACGGAACAAGGATTAAGATTTTGTAAAGAATAAACAATAGATTAATATAGATTTAAAATCTGCCAAAAAATCTAGACGTGGAGCAAGCACCTTGAATAATGCAAAGTTTGCAGGAACATGATGTCTTGGATGGACATCTCAAAGTGTCATGGAGATTAGGGCCATAGGAGCAGCTGGCCCTAGCTGACTTCAATTAGGAAATATCCATGAGTTAGGATTTCTGTAGTTTAAATCAGGGAATTTTATTTAAATAGGAATATTAAGATATGATTTGTTAGGAAAGTAGAGATAGGTTTCTTGGATATCAAGTTGAGTCTTCCCCACAAAACAGACCCCTGTACTCATTGTGAGGAGTCAAGAAATATATCAATCCAGTTATCCCCTCTCCTTCCTCCCTGCCCTTGAGGTACGGCTAGTCGGCTACCTTCATGGAGCTACCACATCTCTTGGTTCCAGGGCAACCACGTACAGGCCCTATGGCCATTATCCCCTCTGTCGTGAACCAAGTTCATGACACAAAGATTGCGGAATAAACTGAGGTATTCAGATAATGTATTATATATGCATATGGAAGTAGGAAATAGAGGTGTTCATATTAAACAAGATGGCAAGAAAATGAGTACAAGTAATAACTAAGATCTCATACCATGGGCAATATATGAGATTAAAGCACAAAATCTGGATTTCATTGAAAATGTGACAACTGCAGNGAGGTTCGTCGTGATGCGCCGGCAGGTGACCCTCGTCGTGACGCATGCCATCTCTAGGCTCGGCAGCGCCGCGCCGGGTCCGATCGATGTCGGCGTCCGGCGAGGGTTCGGGATCAGGGTTCGGGATCTTGTTGGTAGCCACAGCCTACGGAGTACAGGATCGACTTATCTCTCAGGCACGCAAACACGGACGGTCTATCTATTTATAGCTAGGTTGTGATGAGAGGTTTACTCGTACTCGGCAAGCAAATCCTACTCGGATGAGGCTCAACACAAGCATTGTCAACAACGACAACAAAACATTTCAAAAAGGGAGTGTCTAGTTCTCAGTCGACTTAGATTTAGTTAAATCTCAGTCAGTTGCACATATTTGCAAACCGTGTGCAACTCACAGACTAGCACAAATCACGAGACAAATCTAACAGTTATGGAGGCGACTGAGAATTAACTAAATCTCAGTCAGTTGCACACAGTTATAACCATGTGCAACTCCCAGACCAGCACGAATCACGACATAAAATCCAACGGTTAAGGAGGCGACTGAGATTTAGTTAATTCTCAGTCGACTTAGAATTAGCAAAACCATTTCAAAAAACATATCGGTCACGTCAAATTGGGCTGATGTAACATGTCAAACACAGTACAACATAGGTGTATGTGAGCGTATGTGTTGTACTGTGTTTCGAACAAAAAAAATGGAGATTCAAGAATGCCACTCCATTTACGCGTTACACTCCACACCAATCACATTGTGCCACACTGACCATGCAGGCGGAGTTGCGAAGCGCATACATAAAATTCTGAAAGAAAAAATGCGGATATAGTCAATGATATATTCTACAAGCATGCAAAACTTAATCTTTATCGAAAAAATGCAAAAACTTAATGTGATTTTTTTTCTGAAACTTCGGCAGTCGATTGCCTTCCGATTAGACAGAAAAAAAGAGTAATTTTATACATGGGGAATTACATGATCGCTAGGTCACAAATTCATTGCCTACTAGACCTATACTACATGGAGGACATCTACAGGGCCCTGCTTGTGGGCGTAAGCCCGATGCTCCATCTCTTCTTTGATTAACCCTGCAACAGCCTCCAGGAGCAATGCCTTATTTTGGAACACCCTCTTGTTTCTTTTCTTCCATATTCACCATGATGTAGATGATTGCCCGCTGGCCTTCTTCTTGTTCTTCTTCTTCTTCGGGCGGCGGAGGGGTGCCAAAGGAGCCGTTCTAAGTGTAGATATTCTCTCTCACCTCCCCACATGATGTGAAATTCTTTATATATAGGCCATAGAGAAATAACATAATCAGAAAAATTTGTAGTTTTAAAATGTCCACTATTTAGTGTACTCAGATCCACACATTTATTATTTTTGTATAGCTAGAATACGAAATATTTTGCATGCTTGTAGTGTACATCATTGACTACAACAAGATTTTTCAAAACTGTTTGAAACATTAACATACGATCTTTTTTAAAGGCTCTCTAAAGCTCCGTCTCTCCATTTTATCATTGTGCATTGGGACTTCCCTAACTCAACGAAAACAAGCAAAACGGGGAGAGCATTTTTGCACCCGAACTCATATACTCCTGGTACATTATAAAAAAAGTAAAACATTTCAAAAATTGTGAAAAGAGCAACAAACTTATATAAGTTCTCAACATATGTGCAAACATTTAGTGCGAAATGATATTTGTGGTGCTCTGGTCACTTTTTTTTCACTGAGCACCATTGTTATTTTGCCACAAAATTCTGAACGTCTGTAGAAAACCTGTATATATTTGCGGGAAATCTAATCAGAAGCTTCTTCAAACTGGCAAAACGCGACGCGCCTCGTCAGCCGTCCGATCGGCGACGGACGGACCAGATCGACGCGGATCGGTCACACGCACGTCGCGCACCTCGCGCTCGTCTGTTTCCTCCCTTCGGTCACTGACATGCGGGCCCGAGCTTTTTTGTGTGTCCCACACGTCAGTGAGAGCATTCGCGTGTTCTGGAATTTTTCGGGAACCGCGCACCGCTCTCTTCCTCCTCTCCCATTCCACCGCTCTCGTCCTCCTCTCTCCCCGTGGCGACCAGGAGGCGATTTCGCCGGCGAACTCTGCCTCCGGCGTATTTGCTTGAATCGCCACCGCGAGCGCGTGCACGGCAGTAAGTGACCCTTATCCTCCCTTTTTTTCGTCCTGATTTGGCTCAATAAGCCACTTCTACTCTCCGTCGCGGCGACCTGGCGGAGTTTTTCCGGCGAGGCCGTCTTCTCCGTCCGTATTTAGGGTTTCGCCGCCGCGAGCACGTGCACAGGGGATGAGCGACCCTCGTCCCCTCCAGGCCGTTGCTAATTAGTGCATAGCTCCTTCCTCTCATCCCACGGTCACCGGGTGGAGATTTTCTGGTGAGGGCATCTTATCGATCCGGATTTTGCCGTTCCGCCTCCGCGAGCGCGTGCATGTGGATGAGCGACCCTCATCGATGCCACGCCGTTGCTAATTAGTGCAACATTTTTTGCTATTTTATTTGATTTTGGTTGTGATTATCGGAGGTCTAGCGGATGCGTTTTGCTGAGGGATTCCCTTTTCTCTGGGTCGATTCCGCTGAACCTCCGCCCCGAGCGCTTCAACATGGTGATGTGCCACTGTTACCTTTGGCATGCTGTTGCTAGATAGGGTAGTTGGTTTTGGGGAATTTAGGCGGCGATGATTTTGGTTGTGATTTTGGTTGGGGGAATTATGGCATTCATGATAGTACGTTCTATGTGTTCTAGAGTATTTTGTGTACGTGAGCAAGCATCTGCGAGTTTGTCTCATTTGGGTTTAAGCGAATACAGTTTTTGCTAGTTGTTGCTGCTACCATTTTTAAGATGAAATATGATTTATTCTCTGATTATGACAGGGTGGGATAGTTGTCCAAGTAACTATAGTTGTTGTTCAGTTTTTCTACGGTTTATATGAAGCATCAGAATACTGTACTGTCAGAAATATTGGTGTTCATTTTTGTTTCACTTGTTTTTCTATGTATGCTTGTCTCTCATTTTATTGACTTTATGATTTAGGTGTTTCAATGGGGAGGAAACGGAAGTTTGTTGATGCCACGGCAGAGGACTGTGAAGAGCATGGTGCACAACCGAAGCGCAATAGGGCATCTCCGAAAGGTGTTGTCATTCTGTGTGAGGATATGTCTGTTGATCAGAAAGCAGCCGTGTGTAACATGGAGTTGGACAGCATGCTTGACATCAAGTGCCCTGTTCTGCACAATCCACTAATTGCCTGGTTTTCTGGAACATATGATTCGGGCAGTCGTGAATTTGTTATACCAGGGCGTGGAAGGATACCATTGACTGATCAATCAGTTTTCCGTAGTCTTGGACTACCTATGGGCCCCTATCCTGTTGTGTATGCTGTCACTGCTGAAATAGAGGCTAGGCTTGGTCCTTCACTTTTCCCTGAAGATGGTAGCACGCCCAAAATCACTCGAGTATTTGAGATTTTAAAGGACATGACAGCTTCTGATACTGCGTTCAAGCAAGTGTTTGTGATGTACATTATGTGTACTATCTTACGCCCTACAACCAGCAACAGAGTGAGCAACAGGTGTTACTATGTTATGGTGAGTTTTTCTGTCCTCGACTTTTCTCCTTGTAGCATGGTAACCGTTCAGTCTGCCTACATGTTGTAATTTGTATTTTTTTTAGTTGGTAACTTTATCTATTGTAGCATGGTAACTTAGTCTGCCTTTCTTGTGGTAACTTGTATTCTGTCCAGTTGGTAACTTTATCTTTTGTAGCTTGGTAACTTATTCTGCCTTCCGATGGTAAGTTGTTTTTCTTTCAGTTTGGTAACTTTTTATCTCTTGTAGCATGGTAACTTAGTCTTCCTCATATGGTAACTTATATTCTTTCCGGTTGGTAATTTTATCTCTTGTAGCATGGTAACTTAGTCTTTCTCTTGTGTGGTAACTTGTATTCTTTCCAGTTGGTAACTTTATCTCTTGTAGCATGGTAACTTTGTTGATATCTGGATTTTAATTATAATTGTGTCTTTTTTTTTCCATAGGACAACATTGATAATGTGGACAAGATGAATTGGTGTAAGTTTATCGCTGATCAACTCCATGCAGAGCTTTCTAAGGGAAAGTTTAACACGGCTTGTCTTTTCCTCTTGCCGGTATATTATCCATATCCAATCTCATAATTGCATTTTGTTCTTTTTTCTGTTAGTTAGTGCATGGCTTACATTTCCTTACTAATTTGTTTTTTGTAGCTCTTATATGTTGATTCGCTTGATGTAAGTGGTATGGACCTCAGTCTCCCAGATGAGCGTTTTGCTGTTAACATCTGGTCTAAAGAACTCATGGATGCCGTTCTTTCTGCTGATTTGCAACCTGATGGAAAGTCCTATGGCAAGCTTCAGGTAATTGTGTTTTGCATAAGTTTTATGTTTATTATCTAGACAGCTTTTTTAGTGATTATCTGTTGGTAGCTTTTTGTAACTTTTTTTTTTGTAATTTCTGTTTGTTGTTCATATAGCTTAAACCCCAGTTTGGTATGAATTACTCCCTCTTCGGTGGAGTTGAAGGCTTCAACAGGTGGATTGACACATGCTCTCATCCAGGCTGTTCGAGAGAGGTATTTCATATTTTTTGGTTCGCAGTTGACTTCATTTTTTATCATGATCAGTTATATAACCTTTTTGTGTTTTCTTCTGTTTTTTTCTTATGATTCATTATTATTATATTTTTTTTTCAGCAAAAATCTGAAGTTGCTAATTTGATGGGCACTTTTGTGTCTGGTCTTGTTGGCCTGATGGGTTCCCTAGTGGGAGGTTGGACAAGTATGCAACCAAGTGTCTCAGTGGACATGGCAGAACAGTTTGGTAGGTTTTCTGAAGGATTAGTTGGTTCCAAGGCTACATCATCGCGACCGGGTGGTAGGGGTACCCGCTATGATGCAGCTGCAAGTAAGCGTCGAGATGGCGATGGAAGTAAGCGTGGAGCTGCAGTTGCATGCAAACGTGGAGGTGCAGCTGCAAGAAAGCGTGGATGTACAACTGCAAATAAGCGTTCCTGCTTGGCTGGTTCAGGTGGAAGTGAACCAGCAGAACCCCACGTTTCTGATACGGATCACCTGGTCAGGGATGATAGCAGTCGTCGCTTGCCTCAGCATGCAGCTGCAGGTGCCTCTGTTAGTGATCCTGAATGCTCTTCTGGTTCAGGTCATAGTGCACCGATAGATGACAACCATCCCCCAACTGATGAGTTTTCTATGGATGCTAGAAGCCCTGATTCCGAATCAAGTGATGATGAACTGCTAGGGGATTATATGTTTGCTGCTAGGCAAAAAATCCGAGACTCGCAGGAAGATTCGCAGACAGAGTACCCTGTCATTGATGATGCCAGCGTTGGGTTGAAAGTTTGTGCACCTCCAGTTCAGTCCAGTAGCCATGTCGAAGGAATTAATGCAAGCGAACACATCATATCTGCTCCGCAGAAAGACATCGCTTCGGCAGTTACTGGTTCAACTATTGTTGCACATGTCGGAGTGACAAAGAAGAAGAAGTTGAGATCCTTAAGGGAAAGGCACAACACTGTTCTCGATATTGTTGTTGCCGAGCTCTCGTCGGGCGGAGTCGCCCTTGTGCCACCAACTGTTCCTACTTTAACGTGTGGCAATCGGAAGGATCTGCCTGCTCCAAAGAAGTTGACCCCCAAGAGGTACAACCATCATCTGGTTTATATTTTTTCAATTTTGCAAGGGTGGTAACTTTAGTTTTCCTTTGTTGATTACTTTTAGTTTTTCAGGTTGGTAACTTATAGTTTATTAGATTGGTAACTTCTAGTTTTTGATTCATGTCATAACTTTTTATTTTGCACGGGTGGTAACTTTAGTTATCTTTCATTGATAACTTTTAGTTTACTATGTTGGTAACTTCTTTTTAGTTTAATATATTGGTAACTTTTTTTAGGTTGGTAAATCATAATTGTTTTTTGTTCTTGTCTTTCTACTACGCAGGAAGAGAGTTCGTAAAGTTAATGTTCAGCCTTCTAGGTCATCACCTCGCCTTGCGGCCAAAAAGAGAGATGTTAGATCTGAGACCAATTCTGTTATTGATGTTGATGATTGCTCACCAGAGCATGCTCCTATCAATACTGTAGGAGCTATCAATACTGAAGAAGTGGATCATGCAGATGCTAGCCGAGCTGGGGATGATTATACCGCTGCAAACACCAGTACTGCTGCTCCATTTGATGTAAGTCAACCGGTCAGCGAGTTTGTTTCAAGAGTTCATGTGGATGCACTTGTGCTACCCACTGTACCTGCTGTGCCTTCCAATTTTTTTATGCCAAATATCGCATCGCATGGATTGCAGGTTGATGGTCATAGGCCGGTGATTTCTCGTCCCCTACATGTTCCGATCACTGTGCCGCATACGGTGTCTGATGCTGTTCGTGTGTCTGTATCGAAGACAGTTGACAGTGTTCTTCCTAAAGGGCCTTTGTCAGCTTTTCAAGACACCAATGTTGTGTCAGCACTGGGCGGACCGTCGACAACCTTTAGTGATGCAGCTGTCGCTGGAAATCTTCATCCTTCCAACAACCAGCCAGCTAATGCAGAGGGATTAGATCCCATGAACATGACAATTGAAGAATACGCTGCAAAGAATGGTGGTACATACCCTGCCAGTATGCTTTTCCGTAATTTCGGAGAACCTGAATGGAATTGGCCAAGTCCGTTTGATTCCCCTGCTGAGACTTCCACTGATCACGGCAACGAAGCGCAGCCAACTCAAACTGCTTGCCCTGTGCCTCCCACTGATGCTCCCAAAGAAGTTGAGGCAGCTGAACGAGATGGTTGTGCGCCTGCCGCTGATGCTCCCACTGAAGCTGATCCATCTGATTCCCAAATTATCCACATTGTAGAACCTGAAGATGCTCTTCCTATCTCATTTTCAATGCCCACTAACTCAACTGGTAAGTTTTGCTGGTAACTATAGTGTTTAGTGCATGGTAACTTTTATTATTGATTGAGTGGTAACTTTTTTAACTGTCTAGTGTGCATTTAGTTTGTTTTCATGAACATTGCTAACTTTTTATTAGGGGCTAAATATAGTGTATACTCAATGGTAACTTTTATTATCATTTGTCTGGTAATTCTTAGTTAGCTTTTTCATCGTGGACTATGATGTTTTTAATGCATGGTAACTTTAATATATATTTGCGTGGTAACTCTATTGAATACCCCTGGTAACTTTTAGCACTGTTTTTTCCGTTGGGGTATTTATTTTTTCATCTTTTTTTTAAATTGGTGAATTTTTATTTGTATCCTAATGGGTAACTTCGTTGCAACCTGCTGGGGTAACTTCATTGCAACCTGCTTGGTAACTTTTTTATTTGTATCATGCCTAGTACCTTTCTTTATAACTATGGTTTGTTATTTGTGTTCCCCTTTTCCTTTGCATCCATTTTGTGGGGCATATATTTTCATATAGGTAATGTTGTTATTCGTACGCTCAACTCGCATGGAGCAGCAGGGATGGATGGTGCAAAAGACGGTGTCAAAGGCTCTAAATAATCGAAGATCGGTGTGCTCTAGGAGATGTGTTTTCTGTGGAGGGGGGGGGGGGGTGGGGCGTGGGGGAGCTGGAGGGTTTGTGTTGGTGGTGGGGGTGATTTATCTGTTATAATGGTCCAAGACGGTAGTACTTTTTGTTATCAGTATGTATGAATATTAATGACTCTAAATATCAGTTTCCTCGTTGTAATAATGTGATTCTTCTACGGTTATTTTTTTTGTTGGCTGCGTGATATAGAACTCCTGTTCTACTGTTTTTTATGGATATGAACATGTGGTATTTGTTGTTGTGTTCGACGTGGCGACCCCTTTTTCGTTATTTTGATTACATTCTTTTTCTTCTCGTACTTTTCCCTTTTTGTTTTTTCTGTAGCTCAAAATGAATCAGTTGATCGTGACAAAGTCAATTTCACTGTCAAGGATGAGTCTGGAGTTATTTCACTTGATGATTTATTGTCTGAACAGTCAAGTGTTCAAAAGTATTATAGCAGACATAAAAAGGCCCCTATGGAAAAAATCCCCGAATCTGAAGGTATTCCGCCATGTTTTTATCAAGGAGTGTATACAGATGTCACATTTACATGTCTGCTCATTTCTTTTTCTTTTATCTCATGCAGATGCGCAAGACTTTTGTACCCCAGCAATGCCTGTGCCACGTTCTAGTATGGATGCTGCTAGCAGTACCCCGAGGACCCGGATTCGTAGGGAGAGAGTCATTCAGCCTTCCATTTACCTTCTGCCTCCATACAGTTCCATCATTAGCACCAAGCATCAGGATGCATTGTACCAGAAAGTTATAATACACACGCAGGACTCAGAGGAGTCCAAGCTAAAAAAGTAAGTCCTCATTTCTGATTATGCTTCAATTTTATGGGTGGTAACTCCTTTTTAATGCATATTAGTGGTTAAATAAATTTTTTGTTTTTATTTTGTTCTACAGCACTAGAATTCTCCATATTGGCGATATGTGGGTAACTGCTGGTGAACTTGCTGGTAGTGTGAGGCCTGAAGGTTTGCTATCAAACACTGTTGTTGAAATCGGAGTTTCTGTTTTGCAACAATCGTGTGGAGACAACAAGGTTATATTCCCGTGGATTGCCACATCATACCTACTTGATCGGAATTTCAATTCAAATGTTTTGAAGAAGCACTTTAGGAGAGATGAGAAATATAAGCTTAGCCATAAAAAATTGGTAAGCTTATATATTTTGTTGTTTCTTTTTTACATCTGTTTTCTCAATGTTGGTTCTGATCGAGCTTTTAAACCTGATGAAGCTATTTTTTTTCTGTTAGCTTTGTTTCCCTGTAATCCAGAAGCTTGGAACAGCCAAGAAGTCTCCGTCCCATTGGTACATGTTGTCGCTCAATATGGACGCAAAGAGGTTTGAGATTTTAGATTCTCTTCGGGACGAAAACGATGAGGAAATGATCGAACATGCTACCCGTTTGGTTGATGCGATTAAAGCAATGTACCTGGTTAATTACAAGGATTCCAAGAAACAGATCCAAGATTTTGAGTTGGTGTACATTCCTGTCCCGAAGCAAGACAATCCGTGAGTTTTTCATATCTTTTCTTTTTCTTTTTTATGTGCATCAGTTTCTTTTTCTGTGCATCAGTAGGCGTTTGCTGATTAAATTTTTCTGAATACAAATCCATGTGTCATACTTTTTCAGTACAAAGTAGGTGATAACTTTAGCCTATAGTAGTTGGTAAGTTTAACCTTAAGTAGATGGTAACTTTTACATACATATGGTGGTAACTTTATGTGAAAGTATGTGGTAACTTTTAGTTTCAAGTAGCTGGTAATTCTATTTTTTTTATATTTTTCCTGTTATGCTAACTAGCAGTGGCAGGCATGGGTGTGGCATAATTATAAGATATAATTTATTTTCCATGCCTCAAAACTACTCAGTTCAGACTAGGTGAATTTTTTTATCATATATTAGAAGGTAAGTTTAGCATTAATTAGGTGGTAACTTTTACCCAAGTGGGGTGGTAACTTTATTTTGAAGTATTTTAAAGCTGGTAACTATATTTTTTATATTTTTTCCCTGTTTTCTTGCTAACTAGCAGTGTCAGGCATGGGAACTAGCAGTGTCAGGCATGGGTGTGGCATACTGATAAGCTATAATTTATTTCATCGTTCTCTGCTTTTTTTTTCCTTTCCAGGTTTGATTGTGGATTCTTTATGCTCAAGTTCTTGGAACTGTGGGACGGACGTGTTTCGCCTGCAATAACTTTTGAACAGATACCAGCTTTGAGGAAACTGATGACTGCTAGGTGGCTGGAGCATGCTGAAAACAAGTTAAAGTCGTGGAAGACACTTCTCGAGAGCAACGTGTTTTGAGGTAGTGTAACTTTTTATATCTTAGACACATAATAACTTTAGTATAATAGGGTTGGTAAGTTTAGCATATTATAGTTGATAACTTTAGCTTCATCAGCATGGTAACTTTGTTTTTCCATGTTATGTACAAACAGATGGTAACTTTTTTTAGCTAGAACAGTGTGATAACTTCATTGTCAGTAGGCTGGTAACTTCATCAGGATACAATGTTTCATAATATAACGGGCTGGTAACTTCATCAGGATACAATGTTTCATAATATAACGGATTACAAACAGCACATCTTATTAATTCTCTGCGGATTGAACGATCTGTTTGACACCAACAGAAACATATTTTTCTCACTATTTTTCACATGCTATTTCCTGGTAGTAGCCCCAACTTTCGTAGTTTTTCTGGGCAGTTGCGCATGGTATGATCTGTAGATTTACAGCCGCCGCATTTTCTTGGCTTCTTTGTTGCAAGATCAAGCGGATTCTTGTTTGCTATTTCTTCCGGCCTACCCTTTGTGACAGACCTAGGTGGGTTTCTTATTTTTTGCGCGAGTGGGAAGTCAGTCCCAGAAGCACTTGATGTTGGTACAACTGTGTTGTTTGTGCTTGAATCATGCAATGGTGCGACTGGTGCGCATGGTGCGCTAGATGATGGCATAGTCGACGCTTGAGCTGCTGCTTCCTTTGCTTTCTTCTCTTCTCTCTTCCTGTATAGATCAAGATCAGCCTTCATAGCCCTCATGTGTGTCTTAACTATACGTCTTCCGTCGTTAGTCAAGCATGCCACTTTTGCAATTTTTCTGAAATCATCCCGCATTGACGCTAATACCATCATACTTCTTGCATCTTCTGGCATCCCTTGACGCGGAGCATCATGTACTGCCTCAGGGTTAGGGTCACCTAGGACATCTTCAACATCCCAGGACCACCGTTTTAGTATGTACTGTTCTGGTATTTGACGCATGCCGATTTGGGTCATCACCTTCAATACGTGACAGCATAGGACACCATCGCGTTCGAACTTGCAGCAGTTGCATGAAAAAATGCCTGAGTCAGTGTTTGCAATCACCAAGTAGTTTCTGTCTCCATAGTGTGGAACTGGACCATCCATTACGCTCAGCTCGTACCGATATCCTTGTAGGGGCCGGCAGAAGTATGACATTGACTCCTTTAGTTCCCACTGAAACCGGAAGAAGATGTTTCTTGTGTATGCTTTTGCCATCTGTTTTTCTATAGGGGTGCGACACCACATGTCTGGTTCTGTCAGAGCTGTGTCTGCTTCTGCTTTCCTCTCGGCATTGAGTATCTTGTCTTGGATTGACTCGTACTGTTTTAGAAAATCAAATATAGAGTTCTGCGGGTTTATGTATCTCTTTAGTACCGCGTTGAATCCTTCGCTCCTAGCGGTTGTCTGCAGGAAGGGGAAAAAGTCATGCATAAAGTACGCCGGAACCCAGCATGCCCTGTGTTCCCACACCGCTTGTAGGTCCCTGTTACCGCGTTCTCCATGCAGATCAAGCATTGCATTCCAGTTCCCCTCAAACTCTTCTGGGGTTAGGCTGTTGTTCACGCAAGCATTAAACGCTGCATGCAGTTCAGGGTGCGTTGCCATGTATGATCCCATTTTTTCAGTTGCATTCTGCATAACGTGCCACCTGCAGTTCCTGTGGATTGCATCCGGGAAAACACGGTCTATAGCTGCACGCATGGCAAAGTCTTGGTCGGTGATTATGCATCTTGGTGCTACACCGCCCATTGCTTCTAGGAAGGCCTCCATCAACCACACATAGCTGTCGGTGAGCTCGTTGCGCAGAAAACCACAACCAAATTGCACAGACTGTCCATGGTTGTTGATCCCGATGAAGGGAGCACATGGCATCTTGTATAGGTAGGTGAGATAGGTTGCATCAAATGAGATGCAGTCTGAGTAATGTGGGTATGCTCGACGTGTTGCACCGTCTATCCAATAGATGTTCTCAACACGGTCCTCTTCATCTAGCTTGATTTTGTAGAAAAAATCCTTGTCCTTTTCCTTCATTTTCTTAAAATATGCCACGCAATGTTCCATGTCATTGACTTTGTGATGACGTCGGAAAGATGCTCTCAGGTTTGCAACATCTTTGTCTATGTAGGGCACATCCTCACGTCTGCCATAGAACCTCGACATTAGTTGCATCTGCCTGGAAGTTGGAATGTTGCAGGCATGCAGCATCCTGATGAAGTTCTGTTCTTCTAGAGGTATGTTGCGATGCGCACGCAAGAATTTAGTTAGCGATGGCTTTTTGATCAGTGGGTGGTTGTGCTCATCAGAGGCTGACACAACTTGGTACCAGGCACCCCTCTTTTTAATGAACATGTGAGCCTGGCATCCAGTTCTTGGGACTGTACTCCTCTTCCTTTTCTTTACAACTGACACAGGATTCTGTGTGTCTTCCTTTGGAACACAAGCTGCGCCAGCCTTAGTGCAGACAAGAAAAACCTTTTCATACTCTTTATTAGGGTACTTCTTCGACCAACCAATGCGAATACTGAACCCTTTCCGTAGTGAGTATTCCAGGTAGTGATCTCTTGCAGCTTCATAAGAGTCGTAACGGATATGCATCGTTGGTGGTTGTGGCGTTGAGTTTGCGTCAGCTGTTCCATCGTCATCACTTTGTTGGCCTGACACAGCAGTGCCTATTGTTTGCTCTTCATTTGTTGCCCCAGTATTTGCTGTTTGCTCTTCATTTGTTCCTTCTGTGTTTGTTGCTAGCTCTCCAACTGTCGAGAAGTATTCCATGCTATCATCCCCCTGAAGCACTTTTTCAGCACCTGCATCACACGCCGACAAGTATTCTTAGCTTTTAAATTACCCATGTTTTTGGTAAAACAGGATGATAATTTTATCACATCCACATGGTAACTCTAGTTGTGTACCCATGGTAACTTATTCGCAGTAGCACGGTAACTCTAGATATTTTTACATGGTAACTTTATGTTTTTCCAGGCTTGGATAACTTAAGAAAAAACAGGTTGCTAATTTTCTCACATCCATATGGTAACTCTAGTTGTGTATCCATGGTAACTTATTCGGAATAGCATGGTAACTCTAGTTAATTTTACACGGTAACTTTATGTTTTCCACGCATGGATAACTTAAGAAAACACAGGTTGCTAATTTTCAAACATCGTATGGCAACTCTAGCTGTGTTCCCATGGTAACTTTTCTAGCAGCAGCATGGTAACTCTAGTTAATTCTACATGGTAACTTGCTTTGCAAATAGTTTTTCATACATACCTGCAATTGAGTTCTCCGCAACATTGTTGGCGCGTGATAACTCAGCATCCTCATCCATGTCGTCTGCTTCAGTGTTCAAATTATTTTCCATGGTCTCCCCCCTGTTCACATTCATGTCAAAACTCATTTTTTTCACAATCAAGTTCACATGGTACCATGTTATAAACTGCTGCGTGGTAACTTTAGTGTAAACTTTTTCTGATTCGTTCCTTGTTGTTTTCCACATGCAGGGTGTTACACAAGAATGCAAACTACTTTTTTATACATCAGGATACAAGGTTCTTTAACTGAACATACATGGAGGCATCTGGAACAGCAGTTATAGCAATTTTTGATGCATAGATATCACAGATAAGGAGCGATCTTATGGTTCTTATTTTGCAAATGTTAGATCTAGTGGGTGGTTCTTTCTAGTCTGATGCTTATATTGCACAGATAGCATAGAATTTCCTGGACAGCACTTATGTTTCCAAGGTTGTTGCTTTACTGATGGTGTTCATATACAATTTCATGCATAGTTTACTGAATCTTGTTTCCCAGATATGGTCATCTGCTTGATTTTTGTTCCCAAATCATGGAGAATCTACTTGATTTGTTTGCTGTCCAATCTTCCCCCAAATCGCATGTGTTCTTGGTGGATAACTGAAGTAAATAAGCAGTGTTTTTGGAGTAGGGCATTACCTGATCCTGTTTGTAGCTTTCGATTTGGAGATTTCTTTTGCAGGATTCCAGGATTTTTGGGATGCAAATCAACAAGCTACGGCCATGGCGATGATGCTTTCGTGGAGAAGAAGAGAGGAGGGGATGGGCGTGCCTGCTGGCACCGTAGTGGATCGGGGGGTAGGTAAGGGTTTGTGTGGCTGTGCTTTATCAGGGCAGGTGCACGTGTTGTGAGCGCATATGGGCTTCTCTGACCTTTGTTGGGCTAGCCGGTGAAATCGGGCCGTTTGACCGTGTTGGGCCGCGCGCGGGACGCGCACGCACACGTTTCGTTTCCTTCGACGGGCCGCGCGCGGGACGCGCGCGCACACGGCGTCTTCGTTCGACGTCTGCTTCCGGATTCGCCAGATCGAGGCAGCTTACGCCTAGTCGCGTCCTAATTTTTTTGGTTAACTTTAAAGAAAGAACACACATTTGTATTTCTTGAAAAAATATTTTTAGTTATATTTAAAGAAATAACAGACACACCTTTTAAAGAAAATAATATATACACATTTGTTAGTAGACCATTATTTTATTCATGATATACATATGCTTGTCTCACACACACGTACATCACAAATTAATACACAAAAAAGTCTTCTTCGTCCCGGTTCCAAGCTAGCTTCTCTTGACAATCTTCTTTCCCTTCTTCGCGGTTGAATACTTTAGGCCGGGCACCTTGAGATTTCTTCGCGTGAACGGACAACCTTTAGTAGGTAGGGAGGTCTTCCTTCTTACTTTACTAGTAGTAGGCATGTCGAAGTACTTGTCAAATTCCTCCTCGATCTTCGGATCGCCGTTCTTGTCCAAGTCTTCCTCGTTGGCGTCTCCTTCCATTCCGATGATGCTCCTCTTGCCCCTCCTCACGACAACACGGCTAGGCTTTGACGGGTCGGTAATGAAGAAGCATTGGTCAACTTGGCTAGCGAGTACCCATGGCTCATTTTTCGTGGAGGCGTTCTTCGATTTGGCATCGGGTATAACCATGGTGGTGAAATACCGGCCTTCTTTTTTGACGTTCTTGGCCCATCTCACACGGAACATTGGCACCGGCTCCCCACAGTAGTTGAGCTCCCATATCTACTCGATCCTTCCGAAGAATCTTTCCTTGACAGTAGTCTCGTCATCGCCGTAGGATAGCATAGTTACTCCTGAGTTTTGATATTCGTTGTTCCTGTCCTTTTCCTCAGTGTAGAATCTGTAACTGCTGATGTCGTATGACTGATAGGTCTTTACGTTGTGCCCGGGGCCCTGTGATAAGGAGAATATGAGTTTTTGATCTTCCGTAGAAGGCGTTATGCTCTCTGCTTGAACCAGTTACCTTTGCTTGAAACAACGCGTGAAGCTGGAGTTGTGCTCTCTGTTTACGTCTCCATTCTTCCTCGGCCGGCACAGGTCGATGTAATTCTACTCGATTAAGCTTTTGTGCTCTTCCACCCAAGGTTCGATCAATTGTAAGTGTTGTAGCGCGACCCGGTGAGCCCTGTCGAAGTCGTCGCGTCGACCAAGAATGCCGACATGGAGTGAGCGGTAGCCCTCGCGGTGACCAAATCCAGCGAGCCTGCCGAGGTGCGTCCTGGTGGAAAGACCAACATCCTGGTTCTCGGTGCTTAGATAATTCTGGCAGAAGGAGATGCACTCGTAGGTTAGAAAGTCCTTGGCCATGCTTGCGTCTGGACGGGACCTGTTGCGAACGTATCCTTTCATGACACCGTTCTGCCTTTCGAACGGCATCATGTTGTGTAGGAACGTCGGCCCGAGCTGCCTGATGTCATCAACGACATGGAGAAGGAGATGCACGCAGATATCACAGAATGCGGGCGGGAAGTAAATCTCGAGCACGCATAGTATCACCACGATCTATTCTTGTAGCTTGTTGAGCTGCCTCACGCCGATCGACTTCCTGGTGATGACGTCGAAAAAGTTGCAAAGGCCAAACATCGTATCACGGACGTGCTCGTCCATTATCCCTCGGATCGCAACGGGAAGTATCTGCGCCATCAGCACGTGACAATCGTGAGACTTCATCCCGCTGAACCTCTTCTTCATTGCGTCCAGATATCTGCTTATCTTCCCCGAGTAACCATGAGGAACTTTGACTCCTAGAAGGCACCTGAAAAACTGCTCGAGCTCCTCCGGACTCAGAGTGAAGCAGGCAGCGGGAAGCACTACCGCGTTCTTCTTTACCCTTTTGCGGCGACCTTGAGTCCCTTCCGTATCATCATCATCATCATCATCATCGTCACTATTGGGGGCCTGAAGATCTTTCCTGATGCCAAGCCATTTCAGATCGTATCTTGCTTTTGTCCCATCCTTGGTCCTATCCGACATGTTGCAAAGAGTGCCAACCAGACTCTCGGTAATGTTCTTCGTAATGTGCATTACATCGAGGCTATGGGGCGTGTGGAGGACCTTCCAGTACTCCAAGTCGTGAAAAACAAACCTCGCTTTCCATACAACCAGCAGCGGATCTACCCTCGGTCGCTTCTTTCCCGGCGCAGGGCACTCCTCCCAATTTTTCAAAAGCTCGTCGATTTCTTCGCCGCTCCTCGGGCACGGGGCTCTTTCGAGCTCGTCTTTACCATTGAACAAATCACCGCGTTTTCTCCACTGGTGATCCATGCGAAGCCACCTTCGAGCCCCTGGGAACACGGTTTTCGAAGACCCGGGATCCCTTGGTAGCTGGAGATGCGGGGTCTCATCCATGCACTTGACACATGCGCAGAATCCATGGTTCACCTGGGCCGATACATATGAGTAACCAGGATAGTCCTACACCGTCGTGAGCAACGCAGCTCTCATATCGAAATAATCTCTAGTGTAGGCGTCCCACGTACGGACTGGCGTCTCCCACAACCTGGCTAACTCCTCTTTTAACAGCCCGAGATACAGATGTATGTCGATACCTGGTTGTTTCGACGCCTGAATGAGAATACTCATGTGTATGTACCTTTTCTTGGTGTACAACCACGGGGGAAGGTTGTAAGGCCATACAAACACGGGCCAGGTGCTATGCGTGCTACTCTGGTTGCCGAACGGATTGAGTCCATCGGTGCTCATACCGAGCCTGACGTTCCTTGCGTCGCCCCTGAAATTTTCGAAGGCGATGTCCAATGCTTCCCACTGGCTAGCGTCTGAAGGGTGTGTCAGGATCCTGCCCTTCTCCGGATCTTCTTCGGGCTTCTCCCTTTCCGCGTGCCATTGCATCAGCTTTGCTTCCTTAGGGTCCACGAAGTACCGCTGCAGACGGGGAGTGATAGGAAAGTACCATACCACTTTTCGAGGAACATTCTTGTTCCGACTCTTGTACCGTCCTTGGCCGCACACCGGACAGGTGGTTCTGTCATTGTACTCGCCCCGATAAATTGCGCAATCATTGATGCAGGCGTGGTATTTTTCGTACGGTAGGTCAAGAGGGCACACGACTTTCTTGGCCTCCTCGATACTACTTGGCAATGTGTTCCCCTCGGGAAGACGATCGTGCCAGAATTTCATGTTCCTGTTGAAGCTCACGTCGGTCCATTTGTTTTCCGCCTTCATCTCCAGAGCATCAAGCGTTACATGCAAGCGCGCATCCTGGGGTCGGCACCCAGGATACAACAGAGTCATCCCGTCTTTCTCCATTTGCGCCAGCTTGGCTTTCTCTCTGGCTGCAGCTCTGGCGTTGCTCGTCTCCTTCAGGAGTAGTTCTTGAACATGAGAGTCCCGCAAGGCCGAAGTTAGCGGGGTTTGCGTGTTCGCGTCTTCTCCACCACCATCTACTCCTTCATCATGAGCGTGTCCGCCGGCATCTCCTTCGTCATGATGATCTTGTCCGCCGGCATCTCCTTCGTCATGATGATCTTGTCCGCCGTCATCTCCTTCGTCATGATAACCATGTCCGGGAGACTCTTCGTCTTCTCGCCCGCCCTCGTCTTCATGCGCACCATTTGTTGCCGGCGCCTGGTTGAAGCCTAGCATGAAACCGCGAGTGAGAAGGTGATCCTCCAATTGTCCGGAATCAGGGTCGATCCACCTCACGAGTTTGCATGTTCGACGCGGACATCTTATCTGGCGCCTGTTGCACCGGATCATATCTGCCTTCACGTCTTTCTTGTATCTAGTGATTTGACCGGAGCTCATCATGACGACCATGGTTGCCTGCGCGGTATATACATAGAGCAGAAACGAGAGTATGTTAATTAGAACCGCAACATGCACACACATAGACACACACATGCATAGTCGCCGGAAAAATTTGGCATGACCTCTCCTAAAAGTAGGACATATGGGTAGTGCAAAAATTTGCCGAAACGGAAATAAATCAACATTTCGGCAAACATCCATGCACCACGCCGGCACAAGCAACAACAAAAAGTTTTTCGCACATGCAAATATTCATGCACACCACACAATCTTCATGCATGTATAAACATCGTCTCGCCATCGCGCACACACCGCCCGCGTGCGACAAGCGCTTCACCTACAACAAACATCCATACACACCGCCGGCCACACAAAACATGCATATGCATGTCCTTCCAACTATACTCACCTAGTAGATTCGTTACCGAGACGTGACCACGATCGATGAAAGAGTGTGTGGTGTTGGAGAGAAAATAGTGGACAAAAAGAGATGTGGGAGAGAGGAGGAGAGTATATATGAAGAGGCAAAATTTTGTCTCAACCAAAGTAGTAGGTTTAACTACAAAAAATGAGAAAAGTATGGGCAAAATGGGATGGGAGGGAGGAGGAAGACGAGCTGGGTGGAGGAGGGAGAGAAGAACAAAATGGGTGGTACTAGGTAGGGGCCGGAAGCGCTGCCACCTTTTGTAGATCTGGAAAAGTATTTCTGTGACGCATTGAGCGCAGATGCGCCACAGAAAAGCCACATTTCTATGGCGCATTCGGCTGCATGCGCCACATAATGTGAGAGAAAATTCAAAGCCAATCATTGGTGGCAGGCCCCACCAAATATCTGTGGCGCATTGCGCAAGGATGCGCCACAGAAAAGCCACATTTCTATGGCGCATTCGGCTGCATGCGCCACATAATGTGAGAGAAAATTCAAAGCCAATCATTGGTGGCAGGCCCCACCAAATATCTGTGGCGCATTGCGCAAGGATACGCCACAGAAATGCGAGATTTCTGTGGCGCACCATGTTCCATGCGCCATAGAAAGTTACAGAAAGTTGGAAGCCAATCATTTGTGGCGGGCCCCACCATATTTCTATGGTGCATGGGTGGGAATGCGCCATAGAAAGTTGTTTTTCAGTGGCGCATTGCGCATGCATGCGCCACAGAAAGTAGTAGAATTCTGTGGCGCATGTTAGCAGGTGCGCCACTGAACATTTTCTGTGGCGCATGGCTATTTTGGTGCGCCATAGATAGTGGTTCCACCTATAGCCGTTTCCCTAGTAATGCTCTCAGTTCATAATTTTCTGACATAACACGTCCATCATCTTCAGGCGACACAATCGTTGTCCTATGTTTTCTCCCATTTACTATGCTATGGAAATAGGCCTCGTATTCCTGTCCCCTTTGAACATCCATTGTTCGTCTCCTCGACTATGCCAATACATCCCCTCTGGTAACTTTCCTGAAGAAGACGGTCCTCTAGGCGGCGAAATTCCCCACAAAAATTCTACCCAAACCTTTCATTAACTTTCTATAAGTCCGACATGTTTATCTGATCATCTCTCCGGTGATCAAGGAGATGTGTTTTCGCACGAGTTGGACGTTTAACTAAAACAACTTGTTTGAAAGACCGAGTCCAAAATCCATGTGGGCTCCATACGAAATGGTCACGTTTAAAGGGCATGTTGATCACCCAACCCCATGTGAAACAAAGAACTCTATAGAAAAGTTTTTTCCAATCAAGAGAAACAAAGAACTCTATAGAAAAGTTTTTTCCAATCAAGAGAAACAAAGAACTCTATAGAGGGCCTCCATCGCCTGCTTATTTGTTTAAGTGCAACGCCCCGCTAGGCAATGCAACTCTCTTAGTTGGAGAGAGCCGATCAGAGCAACTCCAGCCGTTGGCCCCCCCAGGGTATCCGGCGAAGGCTTTTTAGCCCGTTCGCCGGCGCCCCCAAGCCTTAGGGAGGCCTCGGTTCCCACTCGCCCCCCAGCTTTCGGCCCCCCAAGACTCTTTTTTTGAATCGACATGTTCCCGCTACATATCGGCGATCGCAAGTTCGGTGATCCAGCCACAATTCGGCAGTCAAGTTTGCAAATTTTTAGACAAAAAAAAATAATTCGGCGATCAAAAGCGGCCAAATCGACGACGTCGACCTCAAATCGCCGGCTCGTCGTCCTCCACTTGCACCACAACGGAGGAGTCGGTCGATGGCGCAGCGATCGGCGGCGACGATGCCGGCGTGGTGACGGTGCTCGGCGTCGATTTCGTGGTGGAGCCTTCGGTTGGCGGAGTCGGGGTCATCGTCGGGGGTGGAGTCGGGGTCGGGGTCGGCGCTGGTATCTCATTCAGGATGAGATCGCGATGGCTCATGTACCACGCGTTGACCTTGTCGTCCATGATCGTCCCTGGGTCGGTGCTCATGAGGAACGCCAGATCGGTGTTCCTCTTCTTGGCCGCGACGTTGGTCTTGAGGAGCTCGATCTTCACGTCTTGTTTCTCCATCATCTGCGACCACCTCGCCTCGCACTTCTCCTCCCTCTTTATGGCGTGGGTCTTGGCGTCGGCGATGCACTTCTCGATCGACGTGTGCAGCCTTTCTGTCGCCGGTGCACTAGCCCTCGCCGCCTTCGCATTCTTGTTCCCTTCTGGACGTCCATCCGAGGCTGACGATCCCGGCGCGTCGGGGTTGAAGGGTTCTTCCCCCTTGCCAAGGTTCACACGAACCTCGGCCCACTTCTCGCACTTCTTGAACATCTGGACCATTTGCCGGCGCGCAACAAAAGGAAATGTCAGCCGAAGAAGAACGAACAGGCTATGGGCGACCGAGTCGGGGTTTACCTGTCGCTCGACGTCGGCGCCGCTCTCCGGGCGAGCCATGACCTCCTCGATGATCCCGTGCCATTTGCTGCAGGCCGCCTGGACGACCGCCCAGTGGTTTGCCATCGCTTTCTCGCCGCGCTCCATGTAAATTCCTTTGAACTCGGGGTCGCAAAGCTTGCGCTCGTCGAACGATCTCTTCACCCTCGCCCAATAGTTCTCCGAGTTCTGATTTGCGCCGGTGATTGGGTCAATGCTCACCATCTTCCACGCTTCGGCGAGACACTCGTCTTCCTTGGCGGACCATTTGATGCGAGGCTTGGCTTTGTCGGCGGCCGCCTTCTTCTTATTCTTCTTGTTCTTCCCCTTCTCCGCGGCGACAGGTTGTTCTTCCTCCTCCTCATACTCGCCGTATTCTTCCTCCCCGACGAAGTCTCCCCCGGCGTCATCCTCTTCTTCTCCCCGGGCGTATGATGCCGCCGCCGCTGAGCCGGACGCGATGATGTCGTCCATGCAGGCGTCCTGCGACTCCTGCGATTCGGGCATTTGGCCGAACACGTTGCGGGCGCCGTCGAACTCGACCGGGTTCACCGGAGGGAGGAACAGAGGGTCACGGTATGACATGGCCGGCGAGCCCCCGGTGCCGGCGCTGAGTGCGGAAGGGCCGCGGAACGTTATGTTGGGGTTGAATCCGCCGTGCGGGTCGCCGTCTCCGTAGTCCAGCGAGTCACCCCTCCAGTGGGGTGTGGCTGGCGACGCCGGCGAGAAGGCGGTGGGCGACGGCGAGAAGGCCGACGGTGACGGTGACGCCACGCTTGCTTGGCTTCCCTGGGTTCCCCAAGCGCTGGGCGGCAAATAGAGGCCATGCGGCGTAAACAGTGGCAACGGCGCAGGAAAGCACGGTTTCCCGGCCGCCACCGCCGCCGCTCATCGTGTCTCCTTGGCCTTCTTCCTCTCGTCCCTTGCCTTGCGGTCGGCGGTGACCGTCTTCCTTCGGTCGACTTCTTTCGCCCACTCGGTGTTGCTCAAGCCGTCCGACCGCCCCCTCCCCCTCCCCCTACCCCTCCCGGTGGAGGTCGGCCCCGCCCTCTTCGCCGGTGGCTCGTGGGTTGTTAAATTTATTGGGCGCCATGGGAGGTGATTGCCGCGGGAAATGGCGGGAGCTACGGGATATGGAGAAGGAGAAATGGAGGGAAGCGAAACAAAAACGGCGGGAATCATGTTGTCTCGCCGACAAGGCTCATGTTGTCTCGCCGACAAGGCTGGCCCGCGCGGCTTTTCCCTTGTGCCGGCGCTGGGTTCGGCCTGGGTACGAAAAACAAGACCCTGTGGACGCGACTGGGAGGAAAATCGCCCGCCGGCGTCCAAAAAGCGGTCCTGGGGGCGGCTGGAGTTGCTCTCATGGTATTGAATTTCACCAACGACCGATGAAGAACATCACGTCATTTGGGGGCGTTTCTTTTCTTCCCCATACGTAATTAACTTGTCAATTAATCATAGGAAGAAATAAAAATACCAGAAGGCCACATCCACCTAAGAAAAAACAGTTGATACAACCACCGATTACAATGGCACTCCTAGATTAGAACTAGAGATTGTAAACGTGCCACATGTGTGCACACAGCTGGGTCGGCAGCAAAACCAAACATCAAACATAAAATCAAATTCCAAGCCTCAACCGACCGTCCAAGCTCCGCCTGATTAGCTCAAGCATCTTAGTCGACATTCACTGCTAGATTAGAACTAGAGACTGTAAACGTGCCACATGTGTGCACACAGCTGGGTCGGCAGCAAAACCAAACATCAAACATAAAATCAAATTCCAAGCCTCAACCGACCGTCCAAGCTCCGCCTGATTAGCTCAAGCATCTTAGTCGACATTCATTGCTCCAGAATGATAGGTGTCCAGCTCCTTGTCCAGTTGGTCAGCAGATTTCCCCAGGGACCCCTTCGGTACGTAGACAGCACGTCCGCGACCCCGGCCGAAGCTACGGCCACGTCCACGACCGCGGCCGCGAGCTTGTCCTCCTCTTTGTGCAAAACCGTTGCGCTTCCACCTGAAGGCAAAACACACTGTGTCAATCAAGGTTCATGTAACAAATATCACTATCTTATGGCTAACCAGACAGCACATAGTCCATTGATAGAATCTTCTGGAGAACTATGATACACAGACTGTACCTCCCATGTAAGTACTACAACAACAAGCACAAAGCTCATCGATGCACCCCAAGACAGGTGCACAGCAAACCCATTGTCCAAAACTCTATGAAGAAAAACAGATAGCGATACCTAGCGCTACCATGCAATATTCAGAAAGGTGTGCAGACACATTAAAGTTGCTACTACAACATATGAAGCACAGCACCAGGGAACAAAGTTTAGCACACAAGCTTCATGTGTTTGTTATTCAGTCATAAGAAATCATGAAGATGCTGAATCCAAGGACCTACCCAGGAAGGAAATTAGATGAGTCAGCTGCGCCTCGACCAAATCCACCTGAACGAGACCTGAAAAAAATTGTAAATCACGTAGTCAGAAACAAAAGGACAGAAATTTCTAACTAAAACATGCACTTGCAAAGAAGAGCCATACGTCATTACAACTTCTCTCTGTCCTCTTCCCCTTGCACCAGGAACAACACTAACACGAGGTGCAGAGATGGCATCCAAACCCAAATTTGCTCCTATCACTTCGATCTTCATTTCTTTCCCATCAAGGCGTACATTATTATATCGTTTCAATGCTTGAACAGCTTCACTCCTCCTAGTGAATATCACCTCAGCTGTACCCTGTTGAATATCCATGAAAATATGACATAATATTCTGACATGTAACATGACTTTTTTCTGAAGGAAAACTAGAGTAGGACTATCACTCTATCAGAGTATAGTCTATCATAAAATTTAGTAGAGGCAGCTGCATATATTTCTATTAACTTTTGGCAGGTACAGATAGATTGATAATAAAACTAAATATTAAAGAGAAGACAAATGAGATAGACAAACAAACAATACTACTAAATAAATTGGAGAATTAGATTAAAGGGAAGTAAAATGACTCCAAAGTAAGATTTGTTAAAAAAAAAACTTTCCCCGGTAAAAAAAATTATATAAAAAAAGAGACCGTTCAACACGAAGATTCTGTGTGCATGTCAATGATGTCATGTATGTGCTGGGGGAGAGAAGAGATTGGTAGAGACATGCTCTAAGACCAAAGTTCTATACTAGCAATAAATCCAAGCAACATTCGACATTGTGCAAACAAGATACAAGTTTGACATAAAAAATAAAAAAATACGGTGTGTCAGCATCATCAGAGGGGTGCGCATGACTAAATTCTAGCTTATATTTAGGCCCAGTTCTTTTGAGCTTTGGCTCGTGCATAAGCCACCCTGAGTAGAGCTGTCTAGAGAAGCAGTTGTGGATTTAAGCCAACCAGAAAATGCAGTCCAGTTCTTTTAGGCTTCCGCTGTCCTGACTTATTTTCTAAGTTGTATGATGAAAAGTCTGTAATGCCCTTGTAAAAGATTTATGTTCTAACTTAGGGTTGACATGCAGGAGCATCGTACAAATTGTTGGTAATTCTACACACGGACTCTCCTAGTATTCCTATTATTTTTCGTCTACATTATCTAATTTTCTACTGTAGTATGTGGCAAATTGTACTGTGTACACACTGTACATGCCCTGAGTGTGCATTTTTTCCACGCACACGAGCACCACGTCTGTTGCAGCTAGAAGGTGCATCACGGGGACTTGCAGAAATAAGAAAATCACTCTAGAACTTGCTCGAATCGCTGGAATAGCTCACAACGGCAACAGCGACACTCCCGTCTCGGAGGGCAACAGCGGCAGCAGCACGCGCGTCAGCAGCACGCGCGTCAGCAGGACTCGAGCTGTCGGACCCAAGGAAGGACGGCCTCGAACTAGGGGCGGGCTCGGGAGCTTCAATGGTGGAGGAGATAGGCGGAGGCTACGGCCGGCGGAGGCGACGACCAGCAGAGGAAGCAGGCTGGAGGTGGGCGGCGACAGGAGAGGAAGCATGCCGGAGGTGGGCTGGCGGCGGGGGCGGCAGATAGGAACCCTATCCGCTCGTGTCGCTCGGGGGAGAGGAAAAAGAAAAGAAGTCGCTTGGGAGAGAGTAGAAAGGAAAGGGAGAGAAAATGACCGGTTCGCTCTGTCCGCGCGGTGGCAGTTCGCTGTAATTACGATGTGCAACAGGGGCAAGAACAAAAAACGCTTCGTTTCATTTACGGGAAGCCGCGGGCGGCGGCGGGAAGTTGGGGTATCCCAGCTTCTCCCCACTGTGAAGAAATGGCGGAAGCTGGCTGTCCAAATAAGCAGCTTAAAATCGAGTTCTTTTTGGCTTAGGCTTATTTTGACCTCTAAGCTGTCTAGAAGCCCCAAAAGAACTGGGCCTTAATAGATACCAACTTCATTACGAACAACCAATGCATTACTGGGACACCAAATATACAACCAACGGATGCATCGTGGATGACCAGATATGTTTTTAGGCAGAGCGCACTTGCTCATAACATGAGATTTGCATATGCGAATATATAGTGCTTAATTGTAGAACATGTATGCTGTAGAAAAACACAAAATGTAGACTTACAGTTGGGCGTCTATTATCGTCATAATGAACAGCACAGTTCTTCAAATGGCCCATTTCAGAGAAAAGTTCCTGAAACACAGTTGTGGACAGAGAAGATCAGGTTGAGAAAGTCAAACACAATTGAAGATTCTAGCATGCATAATCAATTGTGCAAAATATAATGATCCAGCTACCTTTAAATCTTCTTTTGTCACTCCGTAGTGCAAGTTTGAAATATACAGCTTTGTGCCAGTTTCTATCCCAGAAAGTCCAGCAGCCACCATGCTGTCCTCAAACCGATCATGTGTCCACGCAAAATCCTTTGTTTTGTTGAATGACTGATGATATTCCACAGCATGCATACCCAGATTGCGATGAGAAATTGTTAGCATAATCCCCAAACTCATCAATTTGTAGTATTTGATGAGCGAACTAGCATCAGCAAAACTATAAAACCATACACCATTGCATAAAATGGGTGCTAGCTGATAGCCCTGTATGAACCAAAGACCTTATCCAGTGAAATAAGTATCCAACAGGTAAATACATAGTCCATCAGCATGCTGACCATGAGAAGAGACAACTTTTTTCAGTTTGAAGCATTAACCAGGACAAACCGACACATATATCACCACAAATTTCTCAGCAGCAAAGAACCAGTTCTCAGGGCATTTTCTGAATGAGAAACCCCTCGGATCCTCTTTGAAGCTCCACGGTTCAAAAGTATACAACATATGGTCTAAATTGAGCCCTGAGCTGTCCCGTTTTATTAAGTTCGTAGCCACTTCTTTTCATGTATCAATTGTAATTTGGATTCTTGAAGGTATGCAGAAAAACAGCGATAGTGTGGTGCTTGCCTTGGCAATAGCATACGATGACGAGCGAGTATTGACACCAAGTGGCCTTTGTAAAGGAACTCCTCTTCCACGACCACGGAAGGTGCCAACAGCACGTCCACGCCCTAAACCACGGCCTGACCATTGGCCATCACCTCTGCCTGACCATTGGCCATCACCTCTGCCTCGACCACCTCTCTGTCCCCGTCCCCTTCCTCTTCCCCTCACATTTCTTTTCTTAATCATATCGTCGAGTGACATATCCAAAGATGTCTCCATTCCAATGAAAGCTTGAGACTCAATAGGGAGAAAGCTCTGCAAACAGGACAAATAGCTTTAACATTATCAATTATTCAATTGAACAGCCGTGGTGTAAGAAAGCACAGTAATACACACATCCACAGGTGCAAACATAGATAGATAACAGATCTCGATTTAAGGCCACCGATCTCTACTATACTACTTAAAAAACAGATACATACTCCAGAAGTAGCAGCACAAC
The DNA here is from genome assembly GCA_012064385.1 of Puccinellia tenuiflora. Classification (NCBI taxonomy): domain Eukaryota; kingdom Viridiplantae; phylum Streptophyta; class Magnoliopsida; order Poales; family Poaceae; genus Puccinellia; species Puccinellia tenuiflora. The sequence continues at coordinate 604,115 of QRDG01001848.1, forward strand.
ACAATTTTGGAAACGACCAACTCTTCCTGAATCAAATTTCATATTGTACTAGTTTGCGCCTGTCGGACACATACCCTATGTCGATAATAAGCCTTACAGAGATTGGTTCTTTTTTGAAATTTCCATCACAATTCAGGACAACACTTGAGGTACACAAGGCATTGGAACGCAAGAAGGCCTTTCTCGCAACCACCCCCGAGACAAAGAAAGTGAAGCACAACAAAAGCTCCTTCGTAGAACAAAAAACGAGTTCATCAGGACAGCCTGGCCAGATCTCTACAGTCGCCCTTCTTATAACTAACTCATAACAATGGACGGATCACAGGCGACCAGCCTGCGCTACGGGGGCGCACAGCCATGGCACCTAACCTAGTACATCACGCCATAGTCTAACGAGAACCCGCAGGATCCAATCGGCGCTAGGGCTTTGCGCTTGATAGCGACTGGACCAAAGAAAGTGTCATCCTCGGATTGATCTTAGGGGAAACGGGGATCCAGAAGAGGTCGGCGAGTTACCTTTGCGGTGGGGGGGAATCCTCCTCTAGGGCTCTCCGGCGGCGGGGAGATCCTCGATCTGCGGCGAGTTTTCCTCCTCCTCCTCCTGTCGCTGGCAGGGCACGGAGAGATCTTAGGTATGGAAAGCTTCTGTGCGGGGAGGAAGGGCCGGGGGGATTTGAGCGGCGGCGGAGTTGAAGGCGGTCAGCGAGGTTTCCCCACGGAGGCTCGAGACGAGGGAGGAGAAGACGACCTTTTTTTTTCGTGGGGTAGAAGACGACTTCGGTGCGGATTGGATTCTGTTTCTATTTGCTTCGGTACGGAGTAACTAATTGGTGCCAGCCCACCTTGTCTGCTGGGCCGTCGATAGGGCCCCTGCCAGTGTCCGGCCTGCAAAGCCCGTTTCTCACAGCGAGGCCAGCGAAGGTAGCTTGCCTCGATCTTCTTTTGTGAAAGCTCGTCACTTCTAGGCAATTTGTCAAATACAAATCTTTGAACACCAAATCTATTTAATTTGATCGCGCGAGGCTCGCTCGATTTTGAAAGTGTTGTGCGCGCGAGGCCCCCCCTTCCCTTGACCTTCCCCTCTTATCCCGATTCCGGTACCCCTCATCGTCGGCAGCTAAGATGGCCTGCGGTGATTGGGAGGGGGTCTCGATGTGTACATATAGTCGTGTAGGTTACTTTTGTTCTCCACTAAAGCTAGATCTAGGTTTCTGGAGATCCTTCTTCCTCTACTTGATTCGATCCAAGGTGGCCGGGAGTATAGGTGGCCAAACGGGCCGGCCCGGCCCGGCACGGCCCGTGACTGGCACGGCCCGTAAACGGCACGGCCCGTTAGGCACGGTTACCATTCGTGCCGTGCCGGGCCGGCCCACGTGCCGCGCCTCCATCTCCGGCACGGCCCGTCGGCACGGATGCGGCCCGACGGGTCGGTTTTAGGCACGGCCCACCGGCACGAATACGGCCCAAAATAGGCCTAAAATAGGTAAAAATAGCTAAAAAATAAAAAAACCTAATCGTGTCGTGTCGGGCCGGCCCGCGTGCCTCAAATCGAAGTTGGGCCCGAGCACTAACGGGCCCGTGCCGTGCCGCGGCCCGTTTAGTTCGTGCCGTGCCGTGCTCGGGCCGGGCCAAAATTTTCGTGCCTCGGGCCGGCCCATTTGGCACGGCCCGTTTGGCCACCTATAGCCGGGAGAGTGGACAACGGAGGAGCTCTTCTCCTCTAGTCTAATGGGGATACTTTGGAACCCCCCCCCCCCCCCCCAATTTCTGGCAGCTTTGTTTTTTCAACACCAGATTCAAGTCTGGTTCGATACTTTGCATCACTATTTTTTGTCATAATTTACCTTTATTCGATGATATATCTCACACACTTAGCCATCAAGTAATTTTGGGGGTCGTTGCCAAGGAATATGTTCTTGCTTAGTTACTTTTTATCTTTTTTTAGTTTGCTTGTTTGATTGCTTACAACATAAAACACAAAAAAAAAATAGAAACTAGTCTTGGCCTTGTTTTGCTTAGTTGTCTTGCATTATTTTCATATTTTTACATTTGTTGATAGAACATTTGACAAAAAATCAATTATCCCAACTCAATAAAAGGTAGATGAATACATGACAATTATCTAATTTTGGAAATCACAATCTCATGATCATATCTAGTAAGTCAACTGAGTAGTGTCCATATGTTAGTATAAATGGGTAGGGTATGGGTATACCCACGGGTACAGGGTTGTACCCATGCCCTACCCACGACTTGACGGGTAGGATATGGGTACTGACCATGGGTATAAAAATGTGCTCATACACTCCCCACACGGGTACGGTACCCGCGGGTACCCGTACCCATGGGTAAAATTACCATCCTTATTGAAACTCCACCTACTGAGGATACTAAAACTAAAATAAATATGGAACATCTTATGAAAAGAGTGGTCATAATAGAAAATAATATGCCAAACATGCATAGGATTGATGAAATTGATAAGATGCTTCATGATAATATGAGTAATCTTGAGAATCTTATAAGAGATGCCAAAAAGAAAATTAAAAACTTGGAAACCATGAAAGGAAAGGTGAAACAACCTTCAAGAACAGATAAAATAGAAGAGCTGATTAACAATTTGGGAACTACTTTATCCTTTTTCAAACTTAAAAAGGTGGTAACTCTAGTAGGTAAGGAACCGATGTTTGTTTATGTGCCAAAGATCCCCGTCCCAGCAAAGTGCCAGAAGAGGACCCTGAAATCCCGAACTAGGGTTTCGGATGTTCGCGGCGGCTCTGTATTGAAACTTCGAGAAATAACTTTGTCCCGACATTTTTTAGGTCGGAGGCTTTATATAGGCCAAAGGGAATCGCGAGGGGGTGAAGGAGGTGGCGGCGCACGCAGGCAACACAGCTAAACCCTTCGCTGCGCCACAAGGTTGCATGGCCAGGTGGTGGCTCTCCTCGGGTCGCCTCTCTTAGTCCCTCTCGAAAAGTTAGAATTTTGGTAATTTTCTAGGATTTTCCGTGCAACTTTACTTTTGGCATTTTCTGCGATGCAAAGACAATAAAAACGGAAACTCACACTTGACACTGGATTAGTAGGTTAGCCCAAGAAAATATTGTAAAATGATATAAAATCGTAGTGAGAGCATGTAGCAATGCTATAATAATAGAATGGATCAATCAAACATTATAGATATGTTTTGGAAGTATCCGGCCATCGAATGGTCACCATATTCTTTGCGGCGATTTCGAAGAAGCAAAATTGCAAATTACATCTTTTTACAACGCCACTTAGTAAAGTTCATGTGGGCTTGCCTTAGGGAACTCCTATCCTGCTAGTGGAACCCAGCAAGTGGTGGTAATTTCATTGCCATCGTGCAAAGTCTGTTTGCATCGTATATTTTATGAATATTTTTTGTGGTTTTATGCTTGACTTTGTAGAATGTAAGGATACTAAGACAAGATTCATTAACCCAACCTGTTTATTTCCTCTATGAAATGTACATATTCCTATAGGCCTAGAGACCTATGTCCAAGCAGGGAGACAGATTTGATGGAGTGGTGACTGATCTTTGGAGTCTCTACACTGTACACTCCCCTCTGATCTTGACATGGTCATCATAGTTCTTTATTTTATCTTTGATGCAACTCGCGGGTGAATTAGCTAGTGGAACTTAATGATCTTCTATTACTATTTGAATCTGAGACGTTCGTGAAGTTTTGACTTTATTTATAAAGCCGTTCTTCGGCCTTCCGTTTGAAAACATAGGGAAATGTGATATGTGACATAAAACTTATTTTCGAAATAACATGCTAATGATCATAACATTATAACTTTAGTAGAATTTTACACGAAAATGATAAGGTGTTCTGTTCATATTCGAGTCGCTCCATATACGGGACTTAGGCCCAGATAAGTGTGTGTAGATAAATCATCGCCATCACCAATCCAATCTTAACATTAAAAATGGTTTTACACGAAAATATGTTGCCCGTAATATTATTACGTGTTTCAGAGAAAAAGGAGAGTAGGTTGTCCTCGCATGTCGTCCAATGATACATTTGACACCATTTTGTTGCATCATCCTAGAACAGAGTACTATTAGTTGCTGTCCTCCACGAACGACACCAAACAGGAAGTCTATTATTCATCGGAAAACAAACTGAAACCAAATTAAACAACACAAGCACACGCGCATGCATGCGGATCTAGCTAGCAAAGCGAATATTCCGCCAACAAACTGGCAAGACAACTAGCTCTTCTGATCCGCACTAATAGTACATATTATTATGGAATTGATAGAAGGGAATCCGAGTTCGCAGCAAGCAAGCCCTGGTTTATTAACACTCGACGGAACGGGAAGAACACGGCCGGGTCGTCGAGTGGACACGAGATCTCGCAAGGATTCAATTCACCATGGAAGGATCTTCCAGCGCTGGTTGTCCCCCTCGCACCACTCCCAGAGCACGATCCGGGTGCCGTCGCGCAGGCCGCCGTCCTCGTCGTCGCCCAGGTAAGCGTCGAAGTTGAGGTAGACGTTGGTGACCATGCGGACGCAGCGGAACTCGTCGCCGACGTCCAGGCTCTCCGTCCACAGCACCGACTCGTCCACGTTCTCCGGGTCGTAGCGCTCAAGGAGAACCTGCACACAGACAGATTAATGTGTCGAGCTTAAATTTTTCTTTCAAAATATAAGCTTTTTTATTAGTAGGCAAATTTTAGGCTACTGAAACGGATTAAATTGTGAGACAGGGGTATCTTACAGGCTCGCTCTGTCCAGCGGAGTGCTTGATGGCTTCACCGGTGGCCTTGTTCACCAGGGCGAACGCAGGGTGCCCATTCTCGTCCGTCATACTAGTGTTGTGCATGTCCTTCACCCAGTGCTGCATTTATTTTTTATTAGTCGCAAACAATCACAAACTATTAGCCCATTAAGATTTATTTATCATGGTGTGTTCCTAAAGAAACTATAAGCTCGAGCTAGTATATATAGAGTAGTTTCTTTTTTCGAGGAAAAGAAAGAGCCAACGGCTCCCAATTCTTCTCATTGACATATAATAGAGAACCATTTGTTTGTTTGCTTATTTGTCTTCATTCACCTGGGAGTCGTCACCGTCGTCGGTAGGAGCGAGGCACACGGAACCGTTCCTGGCGGTGACGCTGTACTGATCTTCACCGGCGGCGCAGAAGATGCGCATGGTGCGCTCCGATGACAGCGAGGGGTGCAGGGGGCCACCGGCGTCGTCGGCGTCCTCGCTGCCGTCCCACGGGAGGATCTTCCAGCACTGGTTCACGCCCTCCCACCAGCTCCAGAGCACGACCTCGGTGCCGTCCTGCACGCCGCCGCCGTCCTCGTGACCCTTGTGGGCGTCGAAGTTGAGGTTGACGTTGTTGGCCATGCGGATGGCGTGGAAGCCGTCGACGATGTCATGGCTCTCCGTCCACAGCACCGACTCGTCCAGGTTCTCCGGGTCGTACTCGTACGGCGCAAGGAGAACCTGCATAGATCAGATCGATGATACTACTGGCCGTGTCATCAAAGTCAAACTGAAACGAAGCTCCATCGATGGATGGATCCACTAGCTAGTAGCTTACGGGATGGGTCTCGCCGAGCGAGTGCTGGATGGCGAGTCCGGCGGCCTTGTTGATGAGCGAGAACGCCGGGCATCCGGCTTCGTCCTGCACGCTCGTGCTGCTCCTCGTGTCCTTGTACCAATGCTGTATATATATGTACCAATTAATGGAGGTGAGAAGAAGATGAACTAGCTAGACATGAGATGCGATGAGACCAAGCGGCCGTCCGAGCTTGTATGTAAGTCTAATGAGGAAAAACCGCTTTGCCTTGCCTGGTACTCATCGCTGGGGTCGGCCGGCGCGAGGACGACGGCGTCGTCGCGGACGGTGACGCAGTACCCCTCGTCGGCGCGGCAGATGATCTTGAACGTTCTCTCATCGTCTCCGTACATGCTTGCAACAAGAGATGAGGATGGAGCTAGCTCAACTGATGCGGGTATAATACACACAGCACTGACTCTGTTTTTATAGGGCTTAAGGCTCGTGCCAGTGCACCACGCACTATCGCCCGTGGTAGCGCTGCCACGTCAGCTTTTTCTCCCACTCTCACCCCACTCTCACCACACTCTCACCCCACGGTGCCAGTGCACGGGCTATAGTGCCAGCTCTCACTCCTCTCTCCTCCACATCAGCATTTCTTTTTCAGATTAAATTATTTCACTCGCTTTTCTTTAAACATTTAAAATAATACAAGAAAATTATTTTATTCAATTAAAATGTTACCGATTACATAATAATTAATAAAATTGCATAATAAATTGAAAAAATTACATAATAAATAAAAAATACATTCTAATCCTCCTCATGTTCCTCATCCTCATCATCTTGCAGCCCAAGCTCTTTTTCCACCAAATTCATGGCCTTCGCATGTTTGCGTTTTTCTGCTTCGTTCATGTCGGCGGTTGATCGGTCCTTCATTTTGTTCCATTGCTTGAGTAGCTTAGCCTTCACTAAACCACCCCACATGTTCTTCATTGTGAAGGCTTTACTTGCTGCCTCACTGCTTGATGAGGATTCCTTCCCCTTCCTATTTCCCTTCTCCCTCCGTGCCGTTGCCTTGGCCCTATCGCGGCCTATTGGACGGTCCTCCTCATCAGCGTCGCCAGAGCTGTACTCACCAGAAACTCCCAGCCGGCTTCTCTTGGAAGTGGAATCGGATCCACTACCAGGACCATGTTGTCCTTTCCACTTTGCTTCATTGCGAACAGCTTCCCACCAGTGGTGGCGTCTGAAAGGCTGAGTCACTCTGTCGTCATTCTCGTACCTCGCCATTGCCGCCTTCATGACCATTGAATCATCTGCTCCACTCTGACGTAACCCTTCTTCTTGGATGTAGAATGCATTGAACAAGGACACCTCACGGTTGTAGACGTTCCAATGATCTTTCAGTTGCTTCGCGGTCCGACGACGGGAAGGTTCCGAGGTAGAGTTGAAGGTCTCAGCTATCTGACCCCAAAAACTAACGCCGGTCTTGCAATTACCGGCGATAGAGTCCTTGGAGTGAAAAATCCAAGCATGAACCTACCCGAAATAGATATTGTTAGTCATATAATAAAATAAAATTCCATATTAAATATGTGACGGGTAAGTAAATTACCAGTTTTTCCTCGTCCGAAGTTGTCCAGTCAAGCCTCTTTGGACGCTTTGGTACGATTGTTTCCGTGGCTTCGGACCCGGAGCTTGGAGCAGTGGCTTCGGGAGGTGGTGGGTGGTATGGAGCATATGGCGGGTATGGAGCATATGGAGGTGGAGCATATGGACCGTATGGCCCCGGAGGTGGTGGGTACGGAGGTAGACTCCCACTCCCGCTACCTGTAGGTGGAGCATGTGGAGGTGGTGGGGGGTATGGATACGGAGGCGGAGGGTATGGACCATATGGCCCCGGAGGTGGAGGGTATGGACCATATGGCCCCGGAGGTGGTGTGCCGGAGGGGATTAAAACTCGGGGATGCGGCGAAGAACCGACATTGGAGCGACGATGTGTCGGAGAGATATCATCTAGGGGAGGGGCTAGTGACCCGTCGGACTGCAAGAGGTCGGTGAATGGGGTGAAATCTGGAGACCAACCCGACATGGTGGAGAAGATTTGGGAGAGAAATGAGATGAAGTGAGGTGTGGAATGAGTGAGGTGGTGGGGGGTATTTATAGGGGGTTGGGGATGAAATTTGGAGTTTTTTGAAATTTTTTTCGAATTTTTGGAGGCTGCAACGGACACCTCAACGGCTAGCTGACGTGGACGAATCACAGCTCGCCACGTCAGCTAGCCGTTGCGGCTACCGCCCGCCTCCCGCCTCACTCCCGCCCCGCTCCCGCCCCACTCCCGCCTGGCTCCCGCCCCGCTCCCGACCCGCTCCCGCCCGCCTGTCGCCCCGCCAGCGCGCCGCCCGCCTCCCGCCCGCCTCCCGCCCGCCTCCCGCCTCCCCCTCGCCGCCAACGCGGGCGGCAGCGGGGCGGTAGCGGCCGCTACCGCCGGGGGGTGGATCCACCGCCCGCCACTACCGTCCCGCCCCCCTACCGCCCCCCTCCCGCCTCCCCGCGGGCGATATCGCCCGCGCTCTCGACCCCGTTGGCACCAGCCTAACTAGGGCACGTTTGGCTGATAGCACCGGTTTTGGGTTCACCTAGTGGAGTCTAGTTGGGCTGAAACGCGATATTCAGGGCCGATTTCAGCGGTGTGTTTGGTTTCCATATTGTATAGGTGGTTAATTTTCTTTTTTAGAAATGGGGATAACCCCCGGATATTCACTTTGGCACCCGGGTGCACCTGCACCCGGTTTGCTTTTGAATTTTTAAAATTTTGAAAATGCTTCGGAAAAATCTGCAAAAAATTGTGCATGTACCTGACCATGTTGCGCACCACCATGTTTATTTTCGAGCCGAAATGACATAGTATGCTCCCTGTACAAAAATGACAAATTTCCTGTCAGATTTGAGATCCAAAATTTGAATTTTCTGACAGGAAATTTGTCATTTTTGTATAAGGAGCATATTATGTCATTTCGGCTCGAAAAAAAACATGGTGGTGCGCAACATGGTCAGGTACATGCATGATTTTTTTCGGAATTTTTGATAAGTTTTCAATTTGCTAAATTTTTTTGAATATACCGGGAGCATATGCTCCCGGGAGCCAAAACGCTGCTCTCGATAACCCCGGCCTATGCATCGTAAAGATGCACATAGCCCCAGATATATTAAAAAGGTTTAAGCAGGTAGCAAGGTACTCCCTCCGTATTTTAGAAATGGAAAGTGGGACAGATGTATCTAGACATGTTTTAGTGTATATATTCACTACTTTTAGTCCGAATCTAGACCAAAATGTGAACACCTAAAACATCTTATATTGTGGAACGGATGGGAGTAGCAAAGTAACAAAAAAGGGAACATTACAATTCAGGGGTCGGCCAAAGTGGCAACATGAATCAACCAACGAAAGATTGAAACTCTAAACATCTTGCAATCACCTAGTATGTTGCCATCCACCCTAGTTGAAGATAGCACGACCGTCATCAACCGAGTACATCCGAAATCCATAAGTTTCCGTTGGTGTGGTGTGGTTAATTTGGTGCACGTTGTTTGTTAGCTGCATACTTTGTTTTTTAAGTGAGCAGTGTTTTGTTGTGCGCAATGTTTGTGGTCTGCCAACCTCTTTTTAACATGGTGGTTTTACCACTTTTGGGAAGACAAAGCTCTAAACACCCCCATAAGGTTGTAAACATCAACCGTCCCAACAACAACACATGAGAAATTACCACACATCAACACTTACTCAACACATGGAACTTACTAACAACAATTAATCAAGTTCTAAACATCTTAGTAGTATATCTTACATAACCAGATTCATCCACACATGCATAATTAACCACGGTAGGCTGGGTCCTAGACACCTACAATATGACATTAACATCAATGGCTCACACCACTGACCAAAGTAAAGTTCAAATCAACAATGTCGTCCCGTGCCCCTGATCAAAATGCACCTTCACTACATTAACCAGTTCATCACTACACTAATATATATTAACCACGCTGGAGCTCGCCGGCTAGCCATATGGGGAGGACAGGTGTACAGTTTCATCGTGTAGGTGTCGTTCTAGAATATCGTCATCTGAAGCCCATCTCGTCAATTTGGAACACCATCACTTCATTGTACTCCTTGTCGTACTTGAGGATGATGTCCTCCTAATTCCTCACCAACACCACCTCGCCGAAACTAGACCACCTACACCCATTCGTCACACCACCAGCAGGAGGGCATCGACATGGTACACATGAGAGGAATCTGGAGCTTGTTTTTATAAGTCACGTTTGGCTGATCGCACCGATTTTGGGTTTTCTGTACGCGTGACCTAGGGACGTATTAGATTTCGTATTTGAGTCGGTTGTTTCTAGAAACAAAATTAGGGCTGTTTTTTCGAGCCTGTTCCAAAAACCGACTCCAAAAGCTCCTGATTATGGGCGAAATTAAGCCGTCTCTAATGATTGTAGCAGGTCTAGTCCTTCCTCCGTTCCATATTACTTGACGCTAAAAAGAATGTATCTAGCACTATAATAAGTCTAGATACATCTATTGCCATCACGTTGGCAGGGCAATATATGTAGTATTTCGAATGATCTGGGGATATTGCACGTCAAAGGTAGGGCTGGGCTCCAAACCTTTTTCTGCACGCGGTGGAGGATAATATCGTGTGGTCAGTTTTTTTTTGGGAAAATATCGTGTGGTCAGTTTGTTTCGTACCGTACTAGGGGAAGCTCGCGGCGCACATCTATACATGTGAACGACCTCGACGCTGATGCCGCCCACATGTGATCAGTGACCTGAATGCTCATCACGTACGGCCGCCTGCGTCCATGTGCTGTGCTCGTGCCAAGAGAGTTGACCGCCGTATGCCTAAGCAACAGGCAGATTTAATGGTGAACCTCTGGATGCCTTAGTCCCGAAGTCTAGCTTCGGTCGCCCGTGGTTTACTAGGCTATATAACATTACACAATTCTCTCGATCTCACAGTTTCGATAGAAAAACGATATCTCAACCTGAGATTTTTTCTCCAAATAGGAACGAAGCACCTGGCCTCTACATAAAATGATATACACAGAGTGCGGTGATTTGGCTCCTGGGCTTCAGGAGCCCGTTTTTTGAAATTTTTGAAAACCACATTTCTGAGTTTCGAAAAAATGTGAAAAAAATCCTAGACGTAGAACATGACTATTTCTACCGCTGTGTAAAATTTCAACCTGAAATATTTTGTATTTTATCCTGTGGAAAAAGACAAATTCGGACAAATTTGAACTGTACACTGTTCACGTCTCAGATTCAGAAATTTGTCATTTTCACACAGGCCAAAATACACAATATTTCGGGTTGAAATTTTGCATAGTCATGCAATATGTAATTGTCAATATCTACAAAAAAATTAGAATTTTTTGAAATTTTAAAATGTCGATTTTTTTTTTTGAAATCCCGGTCTCCCTGACCCCGGGATCCAAATGAACTATCCGGATATACACAACTATTCTAGTAAAGTTGAGAAAGATAGCAAATAAATAAAACGAGGCTGCATGCCTCGCGTCCAATAGTGCGATGCCACCACGAAGGAGACGTCGTGCGTAGCACCTGCCAAGATCAGACAACACTTGACACCTTCATACGAGACGCCACATCGCCACCGCCGGTCAGGAATGACTTGAAAGCTCCTCTGAATCCATCGTGCGTAGCACCTGCTGCATTGAACTGAACCCGATCTAAAAGTTAAGGGGGCGTCTTATACTGCCGTGGGCCTTGAAACTCCGCTGTCACAAAAGACAACGTCCCATATCACCATCGACCGCGACACACACAGCTGGAGACCATCACCAGAACGAAAATCCAGCCATCACATCATCCACATGATCATGTAGGTCGCCGTCCCATTGCCAAACTCCTACGGCTCCATCATATGACGTCGTAGCGAGTAGATTGCGACTAGAAACACAGCCCCTTGACCGGCTGCTTTATTTTGAGATGCATAATCTTCTCCATTGTTGCTTTGTTCCATCACGCTAAACACCGTCAATAGAGTTGGAAAGCTTCAGGTGGAGGAGTCTACTCTCCATCTTCCCTCATCTCTAGGCGGAAGAGTCGTTCCGAGGAAACATATCAGAACGTTCGATAAACTTTCACATAATAACGGGGAAATCTACCTTCAAAGGAGTCTGGAGTTATCAGTAAAATATGGTACTAGCGTTCGTATGAAGCAACATTATGAGAAATTGTCTTAACTCATACAAACAAAGAGCAATCGTGATATTTTGTGCTTGTGGCAACAAATTTTTATTCGGTCATTGTTGTGACATCTTCTTTACTCCAGTCAAATGGATTGCTTCCTTATTTTCCTCCGACCTCCCCGGGTGTTGCTCTCTTCCCTTTCACCCACTCCATGATTATTCCTATCACCTAGCAACATTTGTATAGGATTGGAGATTTTTTGGCTCCCCAGTTCCGTGATCCTGTCGTTTTAAATAATTCGAAAATAATATTTACGAGTTTTTCTAAACGAAAAAAATCAGAATGTATCCAATGGTTATTCACCCTACAGACGACGAATAGACAAGCCATCATCTTTCTCATCCTCGTTCCTCGATCTCTACGCGGATCTTACCTCAGTGCTCGAGCCGGCCACCTCCGTCCACGAGCGCTTTATATATAGATTTAATTAATGGTGAACCTGGCTGGTTGCCTTAGCGGCGAAGTCTAGCTTCGCGGTCGTTTTCGAGGGTCGCGGTATTTTACAGCCTGCCGTCAGAGTACAAATCCAATTCTTTCTTACCACTTAGTACCGGCCAGCCATCATAGGATCGGTGTACAACAGAAATTGCATCTTAATTAGTGTGGTACACAGTAGACTAGTATACACATCCTGTTCTTCTTCTTAATGAAACTGATTTTCTGGTTGTTCTATTCTTCTTGCTACATGTACCGATCGTTAAGCTTATTTCCTCGTACTTGCTATAATCTGCAGCTCGCGTCGTTACTTTATTTTGTCAGTCCTTGCAAGCTCGGAGTACTAATCGGAAAAAAACACATTGGAAAAGAATGATTTTGTTTTAGAACGAACGCAACAAACATGTGGTTCAGCATTATTCACCCTACACCACGAATAGTCAAGCCATCATCTTTCTCACATCCTCGTTCCTCGATCTCTACGCGCGCGGATCTTATCTCAGTGCTCGAGCCGGCCACCTCCGTCCATGTGCACTTTTTTATACTCCCTCCAACACGGTTTAGAAGGCACAGATATGAATTCTCTGGGACCTAGATGATAGTTGATTGGCTCTCCATCCGATAATTAACTCACACTTAATTAGGAATTATGATCGTTGATTGGTTCACAAATCAGCCATCATGGCGGGCCGTAGAGAGAAACCTACGGGAGAAGAGGTGGCCACCCTCTAATTGAACACCATTTAATGCTAATATGCCTACAAGTTTTGAAATTGCATGATTTTTCAAGGGCGCCCAGTAAACTATACCGGAGGGAGTATATATAGATTTAATTAATGGTTAACCTGGCCGGTTGCCTTAGCGGCGAAGTCTAGCTTCGCGGTCGTTTTCGAGGTCACGGTATTTTATTTTTACAGCCTGCCGTCCCGTAACTCGCTTGTATCAGTCTGCTGTCAGAGTACAAATCCAGTTCTTTGTTACCAGCCAGCATAGGATTAATTGGCGTTCCATTCTTCCTGCTACATGTAATGATCTACTTAAACTTATTTCCTCGTATTTGCTATAATCTGCAGCTCGCGTCGTCACTTTATTTATACCGGCCCACCTTGTCTGGCCGCGTAACGTCGCAGCAATTCGGGATGCAAAGGTTTGAGCTCTCCACGAACGATACGATCACGATACTCGGTCGAGAGCCCCTCTTGATAGTACGGCTATCTATCCTATAACCCGGTCTCTCAACTAACATCATGAGACCGGTAAAATAAAAGCCCTATCAAGATCATACCTTTGCCTTGCGCATAAATCCACTTGAGGTCGATGAAGACGATCTTCATCTCCTCAAGACGAACCACCTTTCTTGATTGCGCTTCGGTGAAGATTCACATGATGCTCCCCCATACACCAAGATGGGATAAGCACATCTTTGGCATATCTTCACTTTGACTTGAGTGTCGATCAACCCGCACTTAGCCTTGATCAACACAAATCTTTTCTTCCCTTAATCTTGATTCCAACAAATGGAGATCAAGCAACTCAAGTGGACACACCTACAAATATAGCTTAATACAAACATTACTCCATAGAGATTGTCATTAATTACTAAAACCACACATGGGGCAACCATGCACTTTCAATCTCCCCCATTTTGGTAATTGATGACAATCCCTTATAAGAGGGTTTATATAAGGAATAAAGCATCCTTGCAAGACAAACAAGCAAGGATGCAAAGCGCATTAAAGGCAAATGCAACAAAAGCATAAAACCCAAATTCCCTTAAAACCCTCTAAACTTCTCCCCCATTGGCATCGATTGCCGAAATGGGAAGAAAAATTTAGAGAGCAATATAATATGAGCTCCTCCATAAAGGTGATGAAAATCCCTTTTAACGAATAACTAGAGGAAATCAAACTATATTGAGGATCAAAAGATTGCAAAAGATGAACTCATTCAAAACATCTCCATGAAGGAGAAAAGTAATCAAAAAGATCCAAAGCGAGAGTTCTAAATAAAGTGGAGAAGCTCCCCAATGTTCATGCACAAATGAGGAGTGCACAAATATGACATCCTCTCTCCCCAAAATCATCTAGAACACGCAACAAGTGCAAGAGTGCATAATGCAAAAGCAAATCATAGCACTTGCACCAAAGATATGGTTGAGCCACAAGGAGATAACAAATTTCAAAAATTCAACATAAGATAGGCCCAACCAAGACAAAAATAAGATATTTAAAGGTATGTTCACAAGCTTAGGGATACCAATTGGAAACTAAAACCAATTGAAAATGCCAAAAGCTAGTGGGAGCATTAAGTCAATAAAAATCAGCATACTCACCATGATAAGCATGAAGTAAAAGATCCTCAACAAAAACATGAGTGTGCAAAGATACCAATAAACAATGAGACAAGCACTCATGAGATAAATTTGGAGCCACCAAAGAATTATAGATAAAAACAAGGTAGCTCAAAAAAATTAGGATACCAACTAAAAGGTGACCTCTCTCATATGTATAGGTTTCTAAGTAGACAAATCATTGATGATATACATCCACAAAGAAACTTGCACATATGAAATGGTTGAAAAAGTAGAGAACAAGGTATCCAAAAGGAAGTCATAATATGCAAACGAGATTATTGCTTAAACGCATAGCACATAGCTCAAATTTACCTCATTGTATATAAATGAACTTCAAAATATCAAAGACATCACACAAATCCCTAAGGGAACAAGAGATAGTGTAGATGCTTTGAGATAGACAACAAGTATCACAAAGAAATAATATCAATTGAAGAAAAGGTTTTTGAAAATTCATCACACACATCACAAAGATATATTAAGTGAAGGAAAAAGCCAAAACCACAACAATTGCATATGAAAGCTTTCATGCCGAGAAGCAACCTACACAAGGTTGAGACTAGTAAAGTATGCATGGGATAGATACTTGTTACCGAGATGGCATTGGTGATGAAGAAGATGAGAATTTTGATTATCATCAAAGCTTGACTCCGATAATCACATGGTGAGAACACCTTCCTTATGAATGAGGCAAGCATCCAATGCATCTCCATTGTACCTAAAACACAATTCAAGTACAAAATGGTTCCCAAACTTATTGGGTCTCATAGTAGTTAGTTAAACTACAATATATAGGACACACTCCACATAAATATGTGCATATAGATATGAAATTGAATTTCATGCACATCTTAGCCGATTTAGGATTCAGTGGAGCATACCCTATATATTGGATCAAGAAAGGCTAGCATGCCATAGAATATATACTAGTAAATATGCATGCATAGACTCACGAGAACCAAGAAGAAAGCACACCAAAGTGTGACACAAAAAGGTTGTCCAAATTATATCAAAATCCAAATCAACACAAGATTTAGGACAAATCAAATCAACATATGATTGATTCCAAAACACATCAACACATGAAGTGTGATATCAATAGGAATCAAATCAAACAATACATGATTGAAAAGACACCAATTGAAAATAAGATACCTACTAGGAGAAAAGATACCAAGAAGAGAATAATACTTGACCGAAATCAAGTAAAGTAGAGTAAAACAAAAAGGTATCAAGACGCCCACAATAAATATCAATTGAAACAAATATCTATGGAGGAGATATTAAATTCCAATTAATACCAATTGAAGGTACCAAAACATAAGATAAGGAATCAAATGCCAATTGAAAGGATCAAATATTGATAGATAGAATAGTGTTCTAAATAAAAAGGAATGCTCCCCCAAGATTAATGCATTATCTTAGATATTTGCATTTGAATACAAAATGCACACACAAGGGATCATTACTCTCCATATTTTATTTACAACACTAAACACTACCAATTGAAAAATAGGATCCTTGCAAGAGGCAAAGAAGGCAATAAATAAGGCAATTTAACGCAAGAGCCAATGTGAAGATGGTCTACAAAATCCACCACAATTACTAGTATCACTTGTCATGGACAAGGACTAGATAGAGACATTTCTCGGTGGTATATAGGAATGATGTTCAAGACCAACTTCGCAAGAAACACGCATATGGCAAGAGATAAGAATTAAAACACAAGAAATAAGAAAAATGGTGTTTTATTTCGAAAAAGGTTTGTTGGTTGTTTCAACCATTCGAACCAACCGACAAAGCCATGGTTAGAATAATATGAAACATATGGTTTCTCAAATAATATATGGAAATGCATATTAGAGAAAAACCACACCAAGCAAACTCACACAACAAGAGCCAAAAGATAATCAAAAGGAAAGTTGGAACTTGTTCGAGCAAACATGCCACATAGGGATAAGATAATTTGTAATATCAAATCTAAGTGGCAAACCTCTAATGCTCACATTTTTATGAGATTGTAATATGCACATGGCTTATTACTCCCCCATAATGTGATAATTTATTTTATTTAAACAAGAAGCGAATAAAACCAACTAGATAAATTAATGGACATTATAGAATTTGAATTTCTCATGATTATGACACACCACATAGTAACTAGATCATATTGAAATATCAATACTAGGTGGTGTGCCTCATGTACACACATTTTTAGGTTTGTGAGGTGCACAAAGCACATCACTCCCCCAAAATGGGATAGTCCATTAATATCTCAAAGAGCCACATGAAATCCACAAAAGATCCAATAAAGCTCAACACAAAGATACACATACATGATACACAACAAACATACCCAACCTTGAATAACGAGACAAGAGGAAAGTAGCATATCACATACAAACACATGCTAGGAACAAAACTAACACATGCTAGGGAGCAAGCAACTTTCAATGTATATATGAGTTAAATACAAGTTACCGCAAGGAGGAAGCATTGGATATGAGATAGATATGTGATAATCCAATTGACTTGGCTTGAGGAAATACAACCATGAAGATCCATTAATTCTTCAAAAGTAGCCAAGTCTCCAATGTCCCTCACCACAACCTATTGATCAAGTTTGGGCTTGTTGGTCCCCAACCAAGTTGGGTCCTAAGAGGTTAGTCACAATATGTTTGGGGACCCAAATGGTTCTTTTCTTGACATCACTTTTGAGTCCCCACATATTTGGCAAACACATTGCCAATTCTATCCTTCCCAAGAGAATAACATCATCAACTATGATAGGGTTGGATGAGGTACTATTAGTGCATGAAGAAGCAAAATGACCTTTGCCACGGCAAAGGTAGCAACACCGACTCTTCCTCTTCTTAGTAGGCTCCTCAACTTGAGGAGCATTGAATTGAGTCTTCTTAGGAGGTGGCCTTTGTTCAACTCGTGGTGCACCATGAGATTGAACAAGAGGCCGCTTCCCAAGTTGCTTCTCACTAAGAGGCTTCTTCTTCATAGGGCAATCCCGAACATGGTGCCATTCATGCTTGCACTTGAAGCAAACGATCTTGGCCGGATTCTTGACTTGAACTTGGCCTTTTTTCTTCTTCTCAACCTTGGACTTGTTCTTGATATTGGAGTTGAATCCAAGTCCACTCTTGTCATTAGGAAATTGTTGCACACTCAACATGTTGTCAAGTGCATGCTTCCCTTCATGACGTTTTTCCAAGTCTTTCTTCAAAGAAGTGACTTGGGCCTTGAGGTCTTTTATTTCCTCTACATGGTTAGTGGCAACAAAAGCACTAGAGGAAGTAGAAGATTCATTGTTAGAGCAACAAGGCAAAGAAAGTAATTCATCATATGATGTACCAATATTTTTAGTGGATGAACTAATAGGACTAGCACATGGCAATATAGCATTTTTAGGTAAAGTTGTGCTAATATCCACATGAGGCTCACAAGATGTTACCTTGGTAGTGATAGCCTCATGAGCTAACTTAAGACAAGCATAGGATGCTAGAAGATCATCATTAGAGCTAGATAGTTTTTCATGACTTTCTTCCAATTTCGCATACTTGCTTGTTAGCAACTCAAGTTGAGCCCTTAGCTCAACATTCTCCTTCAAAGTAGATGCTTCACAAGAACTGGAGTTAGTAGAACAAGCATCATTAGCATTAGAAACGGAAGAAGACAACATGACAAGCTCATTATTTAATCTAGCATTTTCCATTTTAAACACTTTATATTTTGCATGAGCATGGTTACGTTCTTTAATGATTTTAGCAATTATATCATTATGAGACTCCTCGATAGATTCTAGTTTCTCCTCTAGAGAGGCCCGAGTCTCTTGCTCTTCCTCAAGAGATTCTTCTAACGATGCCTTCTCCATAGCATAATCTCTTTCAATCTTACCCTTTTCTTCAAGGCTTGCTTCCAAAGCCTCAATAGTTTCTCTCCGCTCAACAAGGGCGCTCATGATTTCATAGAGGTTATCACAAGCATTTTTATTTTTTGAAAGAGCTTTAAGAATCATTATGCCTTTATCATGAAGGAGAGAATCATTATTTTCCTCATCATCTTTTCATCATTATTATCATTCTCATTATCATTGCTAGAAGAAGATTTAGCCATAAGGCAATGAGAGGTGGATGAAGAGGAACAATTAATTTTTAAACTACTCAAGTTCACATCTTGTTGCATAGCAAATTGGATTTCCTCTACATTATTATTCATGCAAGAGTTAGAGGCAACACAAGCATTTTTATCATGGCAACAAGATAAAGCACACATATCATCAAGAGATTTATCTAAGCAATTTTTGGATGATATGCACGGACTATCAACACTAGCATGTATGACATTTGGAGTGCTAGAAGAGTTTAAGTCCAAAGATGAGGCATTGCAACGAGATAGAGATAAAAGATCATCAAAAATGAGCTCATTATCAATATTGCAAAACCTATCACTAATCACCATCACATTAGTTTATGGCTTACCACATTTTGGTGAAGTAGACGAAGACGAGAACTCGTCACGGCCGGAGGTGGAGGGAGAGCAATCATCCTCAATATAGTTAGACACTCCATATTTATCTTGAAGCTTTGTCCAAAGCTCATGAGCGTCTCGGAGAGGCATGATTAACTCGAAAACTACAACACTCACAAATTTGCAAAACTCATTAGAAGCTAGAGCATCTAGATATAAGTTTTTCTGATCCTCTAAAGTCGTACTTTCGTAATCCTTTGGAGAAGAAAAACCTATATCTAAGATACGCTCAATATTAGGGTCCAAGACCCGTATGTGACTAAGCATATGAGTTTTCCAAACATTATAATTTGTGCCATTGAATATAAACATGGAATCGTGCACTAATCCTCTAAACGACATCTTTACTCTCTAGGCGGTAAAGCCAACAAGAGGGACGAGGCTCTGATACCAATTGAAAGAACAAACAATGTCCCAGATGTCGCCTAGAGGGGGGGGTGAATAGGCGATTAACATTTTTTCTATTTAGGGCTTGATAATTGCGGAATAAAACTATGTGTTTAAATTAACAAGCCAACAACCTACATAATAGGTTCACCTATGTGCACCAACAACTTATGCTAAGCAATATAAGCAACAAGGTGATAGCAAGATATAAACTTCAAGCACGAAGGCTATCACAATATAAATTGCATAAGTAAGAGCTCGGGTATAGAAATAACCGAGGCACGTGGAGACGAGGATGTATTCCCGAGTTCCTCCTTGTTAAGGGAGTATGTCTCGTTGGAGAGTTGTGAGCTCGCCACAAGAGGCCTACTCAAGATGCCACAAAGGCCTCACCCTATTCTCCGATGAACCTCACCCAAGGATTTGGTTCATCTTTCACTATCGGAATCCTTCGAGGCGGATTCCGGAGCCCTTTACAACTTTCTTGGGGCACACACCCACAACTCAATTGGGGGCTCCCAAATCGTGCCGAAGCTTCACAACTTGAAGTCTTCGCGGCACCTCCAACCGTCTAGGGTACACGATGCACCCAAGAGGCATAAGCTCTTGGGAACACAATGCACACAAGAGTAACAAGCTTCTCAACCTTCAACTTCACGTATCACTGTGGAGAGAGCAACCCGATGCAACTAATGCAAAAGGCAAGAACACACTAAGTGGTCAAATTATTCACTCCCAAATTCCAACCAAAGCAACTAATGCTATTGAGGGAATAAGAGAGGAAAAACAAAGGGGATGAACACAAAGCAACCCCAAATCTAGATCCACTAGGTTCCCCTCACTTAGAGGAGATTTTAATTGGTGGAATGGTAGATCTAGATCTCCTCTCTTGAATCCCTAAATTTGGGTAAGAATCATCGGAGGAATTGAGAGGAATGAAGCTCACAAGTTTGCAACAATGGAGGAGAGAGGAAATGAGCTGAGCAAAAAGTGAGCAACCCGTTTTTGGGGAAGAAGGGGGCTATTTATAGCCTCCCCAAAAAACTAGCCATTACAGCCTTTTCAGGCCGGAGACTCCGGTGTAAGTGGGTCGGAGACTCCGGCCTGGGCCGGAATGTCCGGCCAGGCTCCGGGTACTCCGGGTCATCAGGGCAGGCCGGATATTCTGGTCGAGAGGGCTGGAGACTCCGGCCAGGCGGGAGACTTTGGACACTCTCCGGGGGTGATCCGGACCCCTATCCAGTACCGCACCACAAAGATGCAAACGAGAAGAGAAAACTTGGGGCCGGAGATTCCGGGTCCCTTAGGCCGGAGACTCCGGTGGGCCGGAGACTCTGGTCCATCTCTGGGGTACCTCCGGACCCCAGTACAGTACCGCACCACACAAAACCATTCGGCAGCAAAGAACAGGAGACCGGAGACTCCGGGTCCTTTGGGGCGGAGACTCCGGTGTGAACCGGAGACTCCGGACCATCTCCGGGGTAGATCAAACAGGAAATCAGAACCCCATTACTTTTGCAAATGAACTCCGTTTTCGATAATCTTGGACTCGATGGAATCGTCACAACGAGCACAACAAGATTATGCAGAGAAACATCATAGTCCAACAATATATTGTAAACACCAAAAGGGAAAGGATCAACCTCAATTTCGCAAACCGGAAATGACATATCTTTTGCAAATGAAGTCCAAAAGAGATGAAACCACTTTTGTTGGAAAGAGGACGACAAATGCAACCTTTGGAAATGGCAAACAAGTAATGGAGATTTTGCAATGGAATGGAAGAGATAAATCTTCCGCACGGATGAACCGGCAAAATCTCCAATATCGAAACCGCAATAGAAAACGCAAATGAAAATCGTTTTCGGTGAATGTAACGCCCCAAGATCAGTACTATGCAGATTTTAGCGTTCCAGCCAAAATCCGCATAATAACGATCCTAGGACGCCCACCAGGCATAACGTGCACGTCGCAACACACACATTATGCGGGTGGAATTGTGATAACATTACAATAGTTCTCGATGAAACCCACAAAAGAACATATATACAACAACGACTCACCGAATCAAGAGCAATGATACAATACAAAGATCCAAATAACATCGGAAGCGGGTAGCGTCCGACTATGGAAAAGATACAAATTGGACTAAGAGTCCTGAAGATAAGCAAATGCACCATATCCCTGCCCAGGCCAAGCCTAGCCGGAGGGATTCCCAAGCTAACGTCGTCAGACTTCAAACCTGTTGGCTGCATTTGAATAGCAGCCCCGAAGGGGTCAGTACTAGTAGAAGTAATGGCAAGTAATACTCACAAGATATCAAAGCTGGAATTCCGGGGAAAGAGGGTTAGCGATTGAGGCGGCGGCAAGCAACACTAACAACTAATAGAGACACGCTACAAACTTTCGTCTAACAGAGACAAGGTAAGGGAGCGCATAAGGAGCCAGCTATACTAGCACCAAACATAACCCAGCCGATTCCTTACCAGCCCGTTTATCCCACGAGCAGCAAGCCCAAAGGCACTCACACAGTTGGCAATTTTATATTTTATTATTGAACTAGTTCTATCTTACTAATCAACTTATTATCATTAGTGTAAGTTGTCTATGATCTTGTTAGCCAGCATCATCACCAAGTCGTCCATAACTGCGGACACGGCTTTTCGAAAAGATTTAACCCTGCAGGGGTGCACAAATGTAACCACACGCACTTCAACCCTTGTTGCCAGCTATTAGCACACTTCCTATGGTGTACCGGCAGGGTATCCGACGCTACACTTTCCTTCACTACAACACTAGTCCAGGGAACCACCTAGCTAAGTCTGACCCACCTTGAAAGTCCGGCCGAAGCTCCGAGGTGGACTTAACCATTTGCGACTACGGCTAGGTGACACAAACTACCATGAGTTGGTCACTTCACATCATACCGCAAGCCCTACGTAAGTAACCACGTATCCATCTTACCATATCATCCGCGCTTGTAACCGTAGAAACACCCGAACTACTTGTGGCGCCCTGGACAAGGCTGCAGATCCGATACTAGGTCGAGGGGAGTCCCATTTCCTCCCACATGTGGGTAGTGCGCTCAGTCTTGGATCAGAGGACAAGAACTCGGGTCCTAGGCGACACTAGCAGAACAAATCACCACGATTGGCCTTCCGCCGGTGCCTTATCTTTATTAATTATTCCCATCGCCAAACATTAAAGATTATCATGTGAATTTAACCCAACTATCAAATTATAACAAGACTAGAACATGACTCGAGCAAAACAAGCCTAAGCATGCACTACGACTCGCAAGGCCAACAAGATAAACAAGCAACAGGTTAATAGGATGTGGGGGTGGGGCATATCATGGCTACAAGGTAAACATGCAAATAGAATCGAGACACAAGCATCGCAATGTAAGGCTAGCAAGGAACAAAAGATAGGAGGTGTAAGAGATAGAAAACAAGCAAACAAAGCAAAGGAGTATCACTTGCCTGCATTCCGGTAGAGGTAGCAGAACCTGTCGTTGCTCACATCAACTCATCGTCCTATTCCCGAAGAAGCAACGAACACTGGAAAGCGCAAAGATGCATTTTACTACTACGGCAAAATAAGCGGCATGTTGATGACATGATGCATGACAAATTAAAGGTGACCCAATTTTATTCCCTAACACATGGCAAAATATTTTAAATGGGATCGGTGCATAATATAGATGCACTGGACAAATCCCATAATTAGTTGATTTAATTTGACTAAATGGATAAAGGTGCGATGTTGATTAATTATGCATGATTTTAGATAAGATACACATATATGGTATAGGGTTAGGGTTGGGGTCACACATCGGATTCGGGGAAACTTCGGATTCGGAACCACCGTCTTCGGATCGTAGTTTAAGTAGTCGTCGTAGTCGAAGTAGTCGTTGTAGTCAAAGTAGTCGCAGTAGTCGTTCGTCCGGAGTCGAAGTAGTTGAGGTAGTCGACGTCGTGGAAGTAGTCGTACTCGGGTCGTCATCGTGGCGGACCTTGGCATTCCGGGCGGGGTCGACGGGGTTCCACGGCATCGGGGTACTCGGGCACCGGTCTTCACGGACACGCACGAAGGCGGCCGGCACAAAACGGACATCCACACGGAGAACTTGTCGCATTTCCGGTTGAGGTAGACCTTGGCGGGTTGTCGTCGTTCACATGTCGGGGAAGATCTTGGCGGCTCCGGTCTTGGACTTCACGGCACCGGGTTCGGCTTCACGGTCATCGGGAACACGGCTTCACGACGGGAACGGGCGTCGGGGAAAGAAACGGGGAACTCATCGGGAACG
Source organism: Puccinellia tenuiflora (assembly GCA_012064385.1). NCBI lineage: Eukaryota > Viridiplantae > Streptophyta > Magnoliopsida > Poales > Poaceae > Puccinellia > Puccinellia tenuiflora. The sequence continues at coordinate 627,965 of QRDG01001848.1, forward strand.
GCCAACGGGCATGGTCCACGATGGGAGCGTCCACCGGGGAACATGGGATCGGAGAAGGACATCGGGTCCTTGCGGGAATTTCGTCAAACATGTGGCGGACACCGGAGACGGAACACGACGGGGAAACCACACGTCGGGGAACCCAGCAGGGACGTGCACGGCAGCGAGCACGGAGGCAGCTCTCGGGCAGGGGACACACCATCACGGAAAAAGGAGGAGCAGCAGCACGCAGGGCACGGGTCGGAGGCACGCACGACACGAAGGCAGCCGGGAGCAGCAGGAGGGGGCGGAGCAGCACGGAGGCAGCGGTGGTAGCTCGAGCGCGGGGAGGAGCTCGAGGGAGAGGAGGAGAACAAGCGCGACAGGAGGGGGAGCTCGGGCGCGGCCACGCTGGAGGGAGGCCGGGCACGAGGTGAGGCGGAGGGGCGATGCAGGGGCGTAGCTCGGGACGGAGAAGGGAGGCTGGCGTCCTAGGCGTAGAGGAGGAGAGGAGAGGGGGCCGGCCATGGCAGGGAAGGGCCGCGGCGAGGGCTGGAGCCGGAGCTGGAGCAAGGGGAGCAGGGGAAGGGTGCCGGGGGACGACGGTGCGGGAGGAGGAGGCAGCCGAGGGAGGAGGGCGGCTCGGGGTCGAGGTGGTCGATGGCCGGCACGGGGAGAGGAGAGCACGCGCGGGAGGGGAGGAGGAAGAAGGGGATCGGGGCCGGGTGAGGAAGAAGGCCACGGGAGGAAGAGAAAAGAAGCAGAAAAGATAGAGAAGGAAAAAAATAAAAGAAAAAGGCTAGGGACCTAAAGAAAAGGGAAAAAGGGCCTGAGCGCGAGGTGGAAGGGCCTCTCCGCGAAAAGCAGAAAACGGAGGAGGGTGGCTGCAAGGTGCAGGGGGTGGGAAAGGAAAACTACCAGGGGCAGGATTAGGGTTTTGGAGGCTAGGTGGGCTTGGGCCGGTTTGGGCTACTTTCTCACGTCTCAACAACATTTTTATTTTGCAAAACGATTTTGGCAATTAAATTTTGAAAACGGAGACGACTGTCTCGGTAAAATATTTTCCGATAATTTTAGAAAAATAAAATAGGGTTTAATAAAAATCATTTTTGTTGCCAAAAATATGCTATGCGATGATGCTGATGTCATGATGATGCAAAAATAAAATAACAAGCAATTTTCTAATTTGGGGAAAAACCCCGGGCATTACAGTGAACTTAGCCTTGTCATGACAAGCACGACAAGCACCAAGACCACACCACGATAAGAGACAAATAAGAACCAATAAAGATGATTGCATGGATGCAAAGGTTTGAGCTCTCCACGAACGATACGATCACGATACTCGGTCGAGAGCCCCTCTTGATAGTACGGCTATCTATCCTATAACCCGGTCTCTCAACTAACATCATGAGACCGGTAAAATAAAAGCCCTATCAAGATCATACCTTTGCCTTGCGCATTAATCCACTTGAGGTCGATGAAGACGATCTTCATCTCCTCAAGACGAACCACCTTTCTTGATTGCGCTTCGGTGAAGATTCACATGCTGCTCCCCCATACACCAAGATGGGAGAAGCACATCTTTGGCATATCTTCACTTGGACTTGAGTGTCGATCAACCCGCACTTAGCCTTGATCAACACAAATCTTTTCTTCCCTTAACCTTGATTCCAACAAATGGAGATCAAGCAACTCAAAGGACACACCTACAAATATAGCTTAATACAAACATTAGTCCATAGAGATTGTCATTAATTACCAAAACCACACATGGGGGCAACCATGCACTTTCAAAGTGTTGCTCGACCGTTAAGTATCGATTTAAGCTAAATGGGACACTGACGGAGGATGTAATTCCGAGAAGAGGGCTCAGACAGGGAGATCCTATATCGCCATACCTGTTTCATCTTTGTGCTGAAGCTTTCTCAAGTATGTTGAATCAAGCTTATCAGAATGGGAAGCTAGAGGGGATAAAAATTTGTAATGGTGCTCCGAGCTTTAACCATCTACTGTTTGCTGATGACTCGTTAATTCTCCTGAAAGTTTCAGAAGAAAGTGCACATCATCTGCAACATATTTTGAATCTGTACGAGGTTTGCTCGGGGCAGACAATTAACATAGCCAAGTCCTCCATTGTTTTTAGCAAAAACACTCGAAAGAGAGAAAAAGGAGGATGATGGCCATTCCGGGAGTCACCTGCGAAGGAAGAAGTGGAAAGTATCTGGGGTTGCCAATCTATGTGGGCAGATCAAGGGCTAGAACTTTTGTTTATATCAAGGAAAGGACCTAGAGTAAAATCCAAGGATGGAAAGAGAAGATGCTCTCGAAAGCGAGGAAAGAGATATTGATTAAAGCTTGCGCCCAAGCTATCCCTACCTTTGCTATGAGCTGCTTTGATCTCACAAAAGTCTTATGCGAGGAAATAAATAGTATGATCAGCCGATACTTTTGGGCACACCAAGACAGAGACAATAAAATCCATTGGCTTAGCTGGGACAAATTGACACGATCAAAGAAGGAGGGTCGTCTCGGTTACAAAGATTTGTACACCTTCAACATGGCAATGTTGGCAAAACAGGGGTGGCGGTTACTCACCAACCCTGACTCATTGTGTGCTCGTGTCTTGAAAGCGAAGTACTACCCTCTTTGCTCTGTTTTGGAAGCTACCAGCCGGGATGGTATCTCTTATGCGTGACGTAGCATTTTGAAGGGTGTCGAACTTTTGAGACAGGGGATCATTAAGAGAGTGGGAGATGGGTCTACGATAAATGTGTGGAATGATCCATGGCTTCCTAGGCTTTGGTGCAGACGCCCTGCTACTCCAAGGGGCCACTCTGTCATCACCAAAGCTAGTGAGCTAATTGACCCGTCAACGGGAACCTGGGACTCTGCTCTGGTACGTCAAACTTTCTGGGAACAGGATGTTTCTCTCATTCTATCACTGCCAATCTTCGATGACATGGAGGATGAGTGGGCCTGGCATTTTGAGGAAAAAGGCATCTTCACTGTGAAATCCGCATACAGGCTGCAACGACAACTAGAGGACATGCGAAAGCGTGGGCAGCTAGGCAATCATACGGCCAAACCGAGTTTTGACTGGAATGTCGTCTGGAAACTTGATTGTCCAACAAAATCCATCACTTTTTATGGAGAATTGCTCATAACAGCCTGCCACACCGTTTGAACCTGAAGAGGAGAGGTATGGAGCTGGATCTGATCTGTCCGATGTGTAATAGAGTAAATGAAGACGGAGCACATCTGTTTCTGAAATGTAACCTGTGAAGGCTGTCTGGAGAGAACTGAACATGGAACAAGTTCGAGAGAAGCTTCTCAGGTGCGAAGGTTCCATAGAATTCATCAAGGGGGTGACCCAGCTGATGCAAAAACAAAAACTCTTAACTGTTGCCTTGCTTTGGTGGTGGTGGCAGTTGAGAAACAACGTTGGTGCTGGGGAGCGACATAGATTACATTGCTCAGTTGCGTGTCTAGCCAGAAGATCGGCCTCTGATTTTGAGCAGTTTTTCACTCGAAACAAACAACCAAAGCAGAGGCGGGTGCAATCTTGGTTACCTCCTGTTGGGGATGAGCTTAAAATTAATGTTGATGGAAGTTTTAGTGCTGAGAACCGATCAGGTGGCTGGGGTTTCATTATTAGAAATTCTGATGGTGAATCTGTTGGTGCAGGTGCAGGCTATGTCACTCTTTTTTGAACACACAAACATCTTATATTAAGATAAGATCATTACATCTTACAAACAGCCCCAAAGGGAACAGGCAATTACAGACTAGTCCCTGTCTTTTGCAAAAATGACCCCAAGAGCCAGATGGAGAACGCAATCGGGTCCAAATCCTCTCACCCACGAGCACCTCATCGCCGCCGGGGACGACACCACTTGGGACGATGAAGCTTCCATGACAAAGCAGCACATACGCCGTGAGGAAGAAGAACTGCCTCCCTATCGGCTCATAGGCCGGGAGGAAAGATGGTCGCCCTTCGACCGGAAGAAGCAACGGTGACGGGAAGACCGCCAGTCGACCAGAGCCGTGGGCGGCATAGTCTCCAGAGGAGACCGCCCATCGACCACCACCATGGGCGGCGTAGCTTCCCAGAAGACACCGAAGCTGATGAGCTCTCCCAATTTCGATCTCAACACCAGACAACAAGAGGCCTTCCATGGAATCACCGATTTCTGGACCTGCAAGTTGAAGCTCTGCCTGATCTCCTCTCCGAAGGAGGTTGAAGATCTGATGCCACCGCATCAGAATCTGGAGCAGCCGCCCTACGGCTTCTTGAGTCGGCGACCAATCTTGGGTCACCGAGTTTGATCTCCACGAAAACGTAGCACTATTGATTCCCTGTAGCTCCTCAGCTTCACCACTTTCGACATCCGGCCACCACCTTGTCCCGCCACCATGGCAGCTCAGAGGAAGAGGACGAACTCCAAAAGTAGAGAGAGCAAAGTCACCGACGAAACGAACCTGGACCTTATTGATAACGGAGATGCCGGCATCGCAGACTCTCTCCATCTCCGTCTCATGCCATAGGAGCACTACGAGGAAGAGAGCCACCGCCAAACGTCATCGGACTCGGCCCCGAAGCCCCAGCGAAGCACTCCGAGAAGACAACACGGCATAAAGCCAAACTCCAGCAAAACGCCGACACAAAATACTACTAATATTAAGACTAGTATCTACAGCCCTAGATCCGGCGTCCCTCCTAGTCCATCTCCGCGGCCAGCTACTCCGACGGGGAGGACATCGGATTGACCCGGCACTTGATGGCCGACTCTCAACAGGAGAGAGAAGGGAACTGAAGCTCTTGCTTGCTTGTCTATCCTGCAATGGGCAAGCAGCTGGGGAATGTCGAAGGCTCAGGTGGAAACTGACTCCCAGAAGCTCCACCAAGCAGTTTCTGGTCAATCCCAAGATCTATCGTTTAATGGCCAGATCTTTAGAGAGATTAAGTATTTTGCTAGTTTGAACTTTAGCTCCTTCTCTATCAAGTATTGCCCACGGGCGTGTAATAGCGTGGCGGACGCGATAGCAATGTTTTGTGCGAAGTCTATGACTGTATCTCCTGTAATTTGGCCTGAAGGTGCACCGAACTTTGTAAATGTTTTAGTGGCCAGCGACTTTGCTGTGCGCACTAGTTAATGGAAGTTCTGTTCCATCTCAAAAAAAAAAAAAAAAAACCCACCACCGTTCCAGCTCGTCGTTTCCGGAACGTCCAAGCAGCTGCTCGCTCGCTCGCTACCGGAGGGGAGGAAGACCGGCCGCGCTTGGCCTCGCCGGCGACCCCTTCCCACCCCGCTCTGCCCCGCGCTTGGCGCCGCCATGTCGGTGCCGTGCGGGCTGGGGTGCGTGCTGTGCGTGGGGTGCGTGCGGTGGGCGTGGAAGCGCCTCACCTACATCGGCGCCTACGACAGCGAGACCTGGCCCCCCGCCGCGCCCGACGACTTCGAGCCCGTCCCGCGCATCTGCCACCTCATCATGGCCATCAGCGAGGACGACCTCTCCAAACCCAAGTTCGCCCCCACCGGCCGCGGCTACGCCGACCTCGACCCCGCCGGGTTCGTCCGCCGCGCCACCTACGCCGACGTCGGCACCGACTGCCCGCCCTACATCGTCTACCTCGACCGCCTACGCAACGAGGTCGTCCTCGCCGTCCGCGGCCTCAACCTCGTCCGCAACGCAGACTACAAGGTACGTGCCCACCCACCCGTCGATTCCGCCCGCCGCCGCACCCCGTTCCCGATCCCCTTCAACCCGTCCTGCTCGATTCCTGCCCCCGCAGGTCCTCATGGACAACAAGCTCGGCCAGCAGATGTTCGACGGCGGCTACGTGCACTACGGCCTGCTCAGGACGGCGCAGTTCATCCTGGAGAAGGAGACGGACACGCTGCAGGAGCTGCTGCGGCAGCAAGGCCCCGGCTGCAGGCTCGTCTTCGCGGGACACTCGCTGGGCTCCGGCGTCGCCGCGCTCATGACCGTGCTGGTGGTCAACAACCGCAGGGCGTTCGGCGATATTCCCAGGAGCCACGTCCGCTGCTACGCGCTCGCGCCCGCGCGCTGCATGTCGATCAACCTCGCCGTCAAGTACGCCGACGTCATCTACTCCATCGTGCTGCAGGTACACCCGCTGCCTGCCTGCTCGGGTCAGATGCTGTAGCTGTCCAATTCGCTTTGCTGCCGCCCGAATATATTTTTTTTGACCATTTCTTTTGAGAAATTGGAATCGGTTGTTGCTCTGAAAATTGGAATTGGTTGGCGTCAGAGTAGGTGGCGATACCTGGTCAAATGTTGTGCTTTGCTTGTGGCACGATTGGAATGTCGTGTGAAAAGGTGAACTAGTTTGATTGTGCTGAAGTTAGGAATTAGGCAGCGGTTGTTGTTGTTAGGTTTAGCACTCATCCGGTCTAACCCCTATTCCCCGATCCTTTTCCGTAGTGCCGCTCACAATGTTCAATTTGAGACTAGGGGTTAGGGACCTTTATATAGTGCTAATTCCGGTTTTACTTAATCCGTAATTCCGCAGATATTTATTCCAGAAACTCCAAGTTAACCAAACCAACCATGATCATCAGTAACCATCTAGGAGTTTCAATCTGCAATTAGTCCCACGAGCACACGTGTGTGAGTCACGTGCCGAATTCAAATTCGCAGGCTTTAATCAATTCATATAGCCAACATATGAACAACCCGGCTTTCCACTCTATACTGTCCCGGGTATAATTCCAGCATATTCATATACACTGTATTCCAGTATAGACGTACCGGCTACCTTAAGTATATTTCCTAAGTACAATTCCACATCATTAATTCCCCGTTATTTCCATAATACTTGCACATGAAGTTTAATTCCGGAGAATGTAGTGTACAAATAAAATGTTGCATGACACAAATTCCTACATCTCCCACTTGACTGAAAACATTTTATTTCAATAAGTGAATTCCCACACAATTAGCATGGTTAGGAAAAATAATTCCTTCCTTCAGTGTATCCATGTTGCATATAAACTTTGTGACTTTAGCACTCATCTTATCACAAAGTAACAGGTTATGATGCGCCTTTCCACGACCTTAAGTTTACGAAGAAATTTCCTTAACCATAGACCTTGCTTCAATGCTTGAGATGCATTGAAGTATTCATATTTCGTAAATAACCAATATCTAAATCATGTTTCCTTTGTACGACATAAAGACCTACAAAAGTAGATATTAACATATAACATAAAAATATATTTTCTTTCACCGAGATCCTATTTCCGAAAGCAGCGTCAATATGTCCACGACGTTGAAGGTTGAGATCGCCAGAAAATGAATAATTTATATTTCCATGTGCAACAAGTGTTTTATGTGATTCCAACAATCTTTATAAGATTCATATTCCGTTTGCTAATAAGTCCAACAAATTGCTTTCCGTGCTAATGCAATAATTACAGTGCCATGGCTAAGTTCAGGTCGCATGAATAATGTCCCACGATAACTGTGGTATGACAATTATTCTTCCTTTTCCTCCTCACGAGTTCAAATATAATTCCTCACAGAGTATCATTTCCTTAATAAAAAGGTAGATGACAGGTTTGCACTTTTCCATAGAAAAATATACTAAAACATTCACTATGTAATTCCACTCCCAAAACGCAAGAAGCTTTGAACATTCCTTTCATAAGAAAGTTAACCAAACCAAGCTTTCACTTCCATCAATGTGATTTTTTAAAATCATTAAGAACATAGTTAGCACATATAGTAAAAAAACAATTCATACTAACCTCTTTATATGATCATCTTCCATCATTAATAAAACCATATGACCTGATATACCATTGATGTGAAGCTTGTTCCATGAACATGAATGAATCTAATCAGTTAGCAAACCATGTCTTTATTCCCACCTCCTCTAAATTTTAGAGTTTCCACAAAGTATAATTGTTTCCTTTGTGTAAAGAATAAAACAACGACATCTTCCTCTAAATTCCATAGTTTCCACAAAGTATAAATATTTCCTTTGTGTAAAGAATTAAACAACAACAGTTTCCTCTAAATTCCAGAGTTTCCACAAAGTATAAATATTTCCTTTGTGTAAAGAATTAAACAACAACAGCTTCCTCTAAATTCCAGAGTTTCTACAAAGTATAAATATTTTAAATTCCACTAAGCATGTTGCATTAAATTTCTTTGTAAATAAATCCATTTAAAACATATGGCATGCGGTTGTTTGGTAAAGTAACAAGTTCCCAAACTTTTATTCCTTCCCGCTATACTTGCACCCATAGTTAACATCAACAACGAGTTTAAGTACATTTTCCTCTAAAATATGGAGTAACTTCCTCAAAAACACAAAATAATAGCCAGGATACGATGGTCCTTTTTTTTTAAATTCCTCCCACTTTTCCTAAGCATGTTAGTGTTGGGAGTTCACTTGAATTTCCCTTTGAGTTTTGCACATATAATATTCCGGTGTGACTATTAGTAAACACACCCTTTCATGATAAAATACCATATTCCTACTTTCCACCAATTTTCCTTTTTCTAGATAAAAATGAAATACCATTCGATCCACTAGCATATAAACATTAAAGTAAAATATTAGTGTGCTATGTAGTAAATTATCGTTCCCAATTCCATACTAACAAAATATAAATAGAACACTTCCATTCCAGTTCACAAGATATAGCCAGTGACTGTGACAAATAATGACTTACTGAACAAATAGTACTCATCCGGTCTAACCCCTATTCCCCGATCCTTTTCCGTGGTGCCGCTCACAATGATAGGCTAGGGGTTAGGGACCTTTATATAGTGCTAATTCCGGTTTTACTTAATCCGTAATTCCGCAGATATTTATTCCAGAAACTCCAGGTTAACCAAACCAACCATGATCATCAGTAACCATCTAGGAGTTTCAATCTGCAATTAGTCCCACGAGCACACATGTGTGAGTCACATGCCGAATTCAAATTCGCAGGCTTTAATCAATTCATATAGCCAACATATGAACTACCTGGCTTTCCACTCTATACTGTCCCGGGTATAATTCCAGCATATTTACATATACTGTATTCCAGTATAGACGTACCGGCTTCCTTAAGTATATTTCCTTAAGTACAATTCCATATCATTAATTCCCTGTTATTTCCGTAATACTTCCCCATGAAGTTTAATTTCGGAGAATGTAGTGTGCAAATAAAAGGTTGCAAGACCTACAGTTGTGCTATGAAGAGAAGAAAGGTAGCTGATAGATAGGATAAGATTATACTCCAGTACAATGTCCTGTCCTACTGCTGTTCTGAGAAAGGTAGCTCGTATATGAGGCTCAGCCTATGAGCGATTTTGGGAATTAGTTGTCTGAGTTAAATGTTTGCCATGTTGTTGGGTGAATTCAATTCATTCAGCATGATAAGCTCTATTTGCTAGAAGGTGTATTTCTGAAATAAACTTGGATAATGCAGCTGACCATGCAGTATTTGTGGTGCTTGAACTTGTGCCACTGCTATATGTGGAACGGGATATGGTACTATTTCCTTGTCCTCTTGTTTCATTGAGCAAGTGAATAGCTCATGAGCTGAACTGATCCTATCTTTTGGGTGTCATTTTAAATTTGCCATCTGTGGTACTAGTATGTATATATATCATCTGAAGTTCATTCTCTAACTGCACAGTGTCCTTTGTCAGGATGACTTTTTGCCAAGAACGCCAACACCATTGGAATACATTTTTGGGTCTATCTTCTGGTAAACTCATCCTTCATTCACTTTCTCCATGCCATTGTGTTCTACTTTCTTTCAGAAGTAAGTAAGCAATTGTAAAAAAAAATCATTTATCCTTTTGACAGCTTGCCCTGCTTGATATTCCTCATTTGCTTGAGAGATACATTTAAACAAGACAAGAAAAAGTTTAAGGATTCTAGAAGATTATATGCTCCTGGTCGATTGTATCATATCGTTGAGAGGAAATTTTGCGGGTAATTTCTGCATTTGGATAGTCATTGCTGATTAAGTCATGTTGGTATGCTGTAAAAAATGAACCTGTTATTTATGTCCTGCTAAAAAAAACCTGGTATTCATGTTTTTCTGGAACAAGAAGTTTAAGATTGTATGCTGGCTATTCATAATTTCAAACGAAAGCCTTTTAATATTTTAGAAAAAGACTCTTTTCATCATGGTTTCTGGGAAAAGCAAGCAACAAAGCGCGTTTTTGTCCTTTCAGAGAACAAAGCTTTCATACACATCTGTTAGCAAGGGTTTCGCTGCACTATATTCAACAACAACAAACAACAACAAAGTCTTTCAGTCCCAAACAAGTTGGGGTAGGCTAGAGTTGAAACCCATAAGATCTCGAAGCCAGGTCATGGTTCTGACACGTGGATAGCTAACTTCCACGCACCCCTGTCCATGGCCAGTTCTTTGATGATGTTCCAATCCTTCAGGTCTCTCTTAACGGACTCCTCCCATGTCAAGTTTGGTCTACCACGACCCCTCTTAACATTCTCAGCCCACTTTATCCTGCCGATATGCACTGGCGCTTCTGGAGGCCTACGTTGTATATGTCCAAACCATCTTAGACGGTGTTGGACAAGCTTCTCTTCAATCGGTGCAATACCAACTCTTTCACGTATATCATCATTTCGGACCCGGTCCTTTCTTGTGTGGCCATATATCCATCTCAACATGCGCATCTCTGCTACACCTAGTTTTTGGATATGTCGCCTCTTGGTTGGCCAACATTCTACGCCATACAACATCGCAGGCCGGATCGCCGTCCTATAGAACCTGCCACAGGGAAAATTTATAACCTCTTGGAAAGACCCTTATTCTTTTCAAATGGTGTAATCAAACACCATCTGTGTGCAAATCATGTGTATTCATTCCTATTGGACTCAACAAGGTTAAATATTGCAATACTACACTTCTTCGCTTTCTGCTTTTTGGGCACCCTGCAAATCAGAGATAGCACAATGTATGATCCAGTACAGTCTGTAATACATGTATGTCTTTACTGTTCACACAATCGTTATATATGAAGAATATAGCATGCAGAAACCTGAGAAATAGATTCCTAAGAACTTTGCCACATTGAGCATATAATAAAACAGCTACTACTCATTTGTAGATGTGGAAGATACCCACCTGAGGTGAGAACTGCTATTCCAGTGGATGGACGGTTTGAGCATATTGTGTTATCGTGCAGTACAACTGCCGATCATGGGATTATTTGGATTGAACGTGAATCAACAAAGGCTTTAGAGGTATGCACATCCTATACTCTATGCTGTGGAGGGAAATGTTTTGTCATAGCTTGCGAACTGTTAGCATCATGTTGATGGCATATTATCTTGGTTACTAAGTCTGTTCCTTATGCTTATATGTCAATGTGATATTAAGCATAATACGAATATTATGTATGTGACTTGGTATACTCCAAAAGGGGGCCTACTACGTAATATTACGGATTACCTTTCTGTGGATCTGTCCTAAATTGTTGCCTTGAATGACCTGGTTGTACACCTATTAGCCTGAACTTCGCTCAAAGCCCAGGCCCCATCTTAGATCGGTGCACACCTCAATTGGGCTTCTTTCAGCTTAGCTTAAGAAGGGTTAATCATAAATTGCTATCTTTCAGAACAACATGCATTATATGCCAGTGTAACTTAACTGTAAACTGTGAGTGTTGGACTAAGGGTGGAGGCATGGAGCTGTTGCAGTTTTAGGTTCTTTAACAGGAACTTATTAAGAAGGGGGCAGGATTGAAAGTAATAGTCTCCTCGTTGTTTACCAGGAGCATCATTCAATTTTTTTTACATAGACAGAAACAATGTACATGCACTATGTGATCTTCCTAGCCTGTACAAGTAACTACACAATTTCTGTACCTACGCTTGATTTAAAAAACTTATAGGGGGGTGTTCATGCTTGAGAGTCCTCCACATTTCGGGAGGCCAAATATTTAGACATGGCAGAACAATTGGTACGGTAGGGATACAGAACAAACAATAACCTTATCCCTTTTTTTGATACTTTTCTCTTCAGCACACTTCATTTCCCAAGAAAAAAAGCTCGGCCAGAACACATTTAGGTAGGCCACATATATGGACATGGCTGAAAATTTGTACGCTTTGGGGATGCAGAACAAACAATGACCTTATCCCTTTTCTTATTTTTCTTGTTACCTTGCTCTTCTGCACACTTTCTTTCCCAAGAAAAAAAGCTCAACCAAAAGGCATAGCACCTGCGGCATTTTTATTCAGAACAAACTACCATGAGCACTGGAGAGGCCAGGCCTGGAGCAGGGTTGGCAGTGGCGGTGGCAGGAGTTGAATGTTGTGTAGTCAATATGAGGCTGTGTTGTCACATCTATGTATTTATAGGAGTTTTTTAATTTTTATTGCATGATTCCTGCTTGTGTACGCATAAAACTGTGTAGTCAAGTGACTACACAGCTTGTGTGTGGCTTCGCCACTGAGGGTTGGGCTGGGCTAGTAGGTTTACCTCTAGCCAGTCGAGAGACAGTGAACTAAATTCGATGAAAGATCAAGTGTTCTGCAGTACATCATAATGTAAAGTATCTGTGGAAGTCAGACTTAGTTTTACTAATATTTTTTTTCGGAAAAAGGAAGGTGATACCTCCAGGCCATAGGCCATGGTTTTACTAGTAATGAAATGAATTGACTTGGAATAGAATGGTAACCGACTAAACTGTCCAGAAACATTTTGTTAACCGCAAATTGGCATGCCTAATAATTTCCTAAATGTTAGTATTTCCTTTGTGCAACAGAGTATTACGGTTTTGCTAGAGCTTACAGTTGCGGCACTGCATTCCACAGCTGTAAATCAATATTTATTTGTTTATTTACGATCATAAGGGTTCATCGCTACGTCTTTGTGCAGCTAATGAAGGAAAACGAGAAGGCGACAACTCCACCTGCTGAACAAAAGATGGAGAGATTGCAAAGTTTCAAGGAAGAACACAAGAGCGCACTCCACAGAGCGAAAACCTTAGAGGTCCCACACGCGATAGACATCTCCGAAGAGGAAAACCAGGAGGCTGCTGGCGCCGACGCGCCGTCCTCCGACACTCAGAGCGAGACGACCTCAGAACCAAAATCTAGAACCAGCTGGGACGAGCTGGTGGAGAAACTTTTCACCAGGGACGAAGAGGGGAAGCTTGTGGTGAACAGGGACATGGTGGCGAAGGAAGTTGCTGTCGAGTAATGGTGGAGCCCCAGCTCTTTAGGAATTAGGCTCTTTTTTTCACACGGTTTATCCATTCTTTTTGCTTGCTGTATACATGAGTGCTTAGTGGCAAATCATGTTTTTTACCCTCACGAAATTTTCTTTTTCGAGAGATATAGAGAAAAGCGGTCCTGAATGCCGTAGTGCCAGGGGCTGTCTTTGTGTATATGTAGACTTCATCTGTGTATTCTTGGGTCTGAAATGTCTTGCACGTTGATGAGTATTGAATACAACTATACAAGTACTGTATATGGTTTATTTTTTCTTAGGGACTGTATATGGTTTCTGGGCTAAAATAAGGGTTCTATTAGACTTTTTTTGATCCCTTCCGGCTATTTATTCGTCAGTGCAGCTAGGATCTGTTCTCATGAACTCTTGTGTTGGATTTTCTATCCAGATTTGTGCAAAGGTGATTTGGAAATCGGTGAACAGAAATGGGCCAACTTGTGCGGCGGTGGGGCTGAAATCTTGTTAGAGCATCACTAGCAGAGCCCTTAAAAGGCCAACCCTTAAAAGCGAAATAAGGGTCGAGAAATGACAGTTTTAAGGGTTGGAAACAGAGGGCGTAGATCAGTACCCTCAAACCCAACCCTTAAAACAGAATATTCCGTTATAAGGGTTGGGTTTGAGGGCACTACTAGACGCCGCAACCCCAACTCTTAAAACGGACATGTAGGTTTCATCACAATTTTCATAGAACAATAATAGTTCGAACAAAACAATAATCATTCTAGTTATTATCACAACACCAAATAGTAGTTTCAAACACATAATAATCATTCAAGTTATTACAACAAGGGTTTTTCGAAATTACACCAATTGTTCGAATCAAATAGGACATGGAAAAGTAAAACAATGGTAGATCATCGGCGGCGACGCCCATCTAGCTGCCAGTGGTGCTCGACAAGATCCTTTGCAGCTGGCAATGAGTGTTGGCACTCTCAATCTCTCGATGTGTTTGGAGAAAAGCTTGTAGGCGATTTGGGTTTTTTCCGGTTGCACTCGGGTTCCAACATTGTCATAGAAACAAGGCAAATTCAAACCCCTCTCATCCTCAAGGATCATGTTGTGTAGAATCACACAACATTTCATAATGTTCACAAGGGTTTTTTTGTCCCAAAAACGAGCTGGACCCCGAACTATGGCAAACCTTGCTTGCAAAACACCGAAAGCTCTCTCAATGTCCTTGCGGGCTGACTCTTGCGCCCTGGTAAAAGTAGCCTCTTTTTTGGTTAATGGCACTCCATTTTTTTCCTTAATGGCCTTCACAAGAGTTGCCCACTCAGGATAAATACCATCGGTGAGATAGTATCCCATTGAGTACTCATTGTCCATGACTTTGTAGTTGCAAGGTGGAGCATCTCCGGAAACTAGTCTAGAAAATAAAGGGGATCTTGCTAGCACATTGATGTCATTGAGTGTTCCCGGTAAACCAAAAAATGCATGCCAAATCCACAAGTCCTCCGATGCTACGGCCTCAAGCACAATGGTAGGATCATGGCTTTTACCACAATACATACCATGCCATGCTTTTGGACAATTTTTCCATGTCCAATGCATGCAATCAAGACTACCAAGCATGCCCGGCCATCCCCTTTTTTCATTCATCTCCATCAACCTCTTTGTATCTTGCTCATTGGGTGCTCGGAGATACCAATCACCATACAAGCGGATGATCATTTTGGCAAACCTACGGACGGACTCCGTGGTTGTATCTTGGCCAATGCGAAGATACTCATCGGTATAGTCCGCGGGTATGCCATAGGCGATCACCCGCATTGCAGCTGATATCTTTTGGAATGCACTAAACCCCATGGTGCCGGCGGCGTTTCTACGCCGCTTGAAATACTCGGAGTTGGCCTCACAATCCGTGACAATTTTCACAAACAAACTACAGCACATTCGGTACCTTCTCCGGAAGAGGCGAGGTGGGTAAGTTGGTACCTCCGCGAAGTAGTCTTGCATTAGTTGGTCGTGCCCGAGACCGCGGTTCCTGTGGATGCAAATGCGACCCATCTGAGACCCCCTTCTCTGATCGAGGAGCTTCGCTCGGTCCTCAAGCTCTTGCACGGCGAGGACGACGACCATCATCTCGGCATCGTCGTCTTGAAGCAAATCATCGATGTCCGAATCGTCCGACGACGACCAACCGGAACCATCGGTGCTAGAATCATCGGTGTCCATCTGCAATATACAAAGTATAATCAATATTTGAGTAAATACAAATTAAAACAAGCAAAAAAAAGGAGAGAAAACATACCAGTGAGCACCGATGGCGAGCGGACGGCGACGGGAGGAGCCGGGGGCGAGCGGGCGGCCGGGGGCGCGTCGGCGATGGCTGGATCCGGCCGTGGCGGGGTCGGGGGAGCTCGACCGGCGCCGGGGGCGACCAAATCGCGGCGGCGGCGGCCGGACTGGCGCGCGCACGGGGCGGCACGGGAGGAGCTCGCATGAGCTCGATCCGACGGAGGTGAGGTCGGGCGGCAGGGCGCGACGGCGGGGGCGGCGGGGGCGGCCGAAGGCGGCGGGCGAATCGCGGGCGCGCGCGGTGAGGGCGAAGCTGAAGCTTCAGCCCGCGCGTCCGCGCCGGCCGAGTAGGGGTTGCCCTCTGTTTCTCGTCCCAACCCTCAGCTGTACAGGTTCGGAGGGGAAAACAAGGGTCAACCCTTAATTTTTTTTTTACGGTTTTAAGGGTTTAAGGGTTCTGCTAGTTCGTGTTTTCCATCCGAATCCCGAAAAAAAGGGTTATTTTTAAGGGTTGGCCCTTTTAAGGGCTCTGCTAGTGATGCTCTTACTCGTTTGGCATCAAGCGTTGAACCTTGCACAGATCTTGTCCTGGGTCAGCTTGGGAGTATAAATAAATGAACCAACGAGGAACCCGTAGGCCGTTGTGTGCGGGGAGAAACGCCAGTGGTACTGACTGCTTACTGTTTTTATGATCCGTTTGCCTCTAGATTGCACAAAACAAATGATAAAAATACGCTGCCCTAGCTAGCCACCCGATCCGTTTACCCAGATAAGATAAGAGATTGCGCTTCAAGGTGACCGGAAAGAACAACCGGAAGAGGTTATCCTTGGTTATGGTGTGCCGGTCTTACCTAGGGAATGGATATGGAATATTATTTCTTGTGCCCAGGTAATTCATTCACATGAAGAATGAAATCCTAGCGAGTAATGTTTCGGAGCTGCAACTGTTTCCTTGGATCGAATCCAACAGGAGGGCCTGTCACGCCCCCCACCACAACACATGGGTGCATGCACGCACCGGCCTATTCCTGGCGTCTTACATGACCAAGTCCGTGGAGAAGGGAGAATAAACCCTTTCCTTGTGACGACTGGAGAGCAAGTGGAAGAACGGACCACCTCCATGGCTCCATCCATCCATCTGTGATGAGTTTGCTACTGTACTTCGCTATACAGTAGCCCGTTTAGATATTTTTTTAAATGTTGCAAAAAAGTTTGAAAACAATTATCTGGATGTAGCCAACTTATACACTACTCCCTCCGTTCCATATTACTTGACTTCTAAATGGATGTATCTAGACACAAAATGAATCTAGGGACATCCATTTAGGAGTCAACTAATATGGAACGGAGGGAGTACGAGCGTGCAAATTTTCAGTGTGAAATACTTCATATTTTGGGCTCAGCAAAGAAGACAAATCCAACAAATTTTTGGAGATTTGAAATATGCACTATTCATGCCCTAGATCTGCAGAATTGTCATTTTTGCAAGGCTAGCATACATGGTATTTCGCATTGAAAATTTTACGGACAGATAGAACAAAGTGTTGACCGCATCATGTATTTTTTTTCCGAATATTTTTGAAGTTTTAAATCTGAAATTTATGGAATTTTAAATAAAGGGCTACCCGAAATCCGGGAGCCATATAGCCGCACTCGTGCCATTGTCCACTTCCCCGCCGGGTTGGCTGCATGTGAACCATTTTCTACGAAGCTTACCGCATTCTACCGCGTGAGATTGTGATCTCGGATAAGACATCAGAACATCTCCAACCTAGCCCATATGTGGAGTGGAAAAGGGGTTGTCAGGACGCGCTCGGCTACGTCGAATCTGCCAGATTGGACCCACCCTAAAATCATATTAAATCGGACCAAACCCTCACTGACTCTCTCCTACTTCATTTTGCCTCGCCCACACCGCCCCTTCCTATGTTCGCCGCCATTCCCATCCTAACTCCACCGTCGTGCCGAGCCCTCAGTTTGTGGACTCAGACCCATAACAAAATCAATGTGATTCAGCACTATCCATTTGTCAGGTGACTTTGTGATGGGATGCTTTGACCTGCAATTACGTACACCGTCAAGAAGGATGAGCACACAATATGATACAATCTTGCCGATGATATCTATCCTCAGTGGACGGCTTTTGTGAGACTATATCCAAAATCCTCAAGGTCAGAAATGATGTCACTTTGCAATTATTCCAATTAATCGTGTGGATCATATGTGAATCCGTACTGGAACAAATAAAGTTTTATATTAAAATTATGCACTACGAATAATTAGAACTATTTATGTATGAACTATGCACTCTGAATAATTGGGAGGGGGTCTCGATGTGTACATATAGTCGTGTAGGTTACTTTTGTTCTCCACTAAAGCTAGATCTAGGTTTCTGGAGATCCTTCTTCCTCTACTTGATTCGATCCAAGGTGGCCGGGAGTATAGGTGGCCAAACGGGCCGGCCCGGCCCGGCACGGCACGGCCCGTGACTGGCACGGCCCGTTAGGCACGGTTACCATTCGTGCCGTGCCGGGCCGGCCCACGTGCCGCGCCTCCATCTCCGGCACGGCCCGCCGGCACGGATGCGGCCCGACGGGCCGGTTTTAGGCACGGCCCACCGGCACGAATAAGGCCCACCGGCACGAATACGGCCCAAAATAGGCCTAAAATAGGTAAAAATAGCTAAAAAATTAAAAAAATAAGGCCTAATCATGCCGTGCCGGGCCGGCCCGCGTGCCTCAAATCGAAGTTGGGCCCGAGCACTAACGAGCCCGTGCCGTGCCGCGGCCCGTTTAGTTCGTGCTGTGTCGTCGTGGTGAACAAACAGATGCCATGGGTAGGCTTATGTTGGGGCCGATGGACGCTGGAGGTACCGGGGAGGGATAGTGCATAAGAATACACACACAGAATACACAAAGACGCACGATCTACCCAGGTTCAGAGCCCTCGTGAGGAGATAAAACCCCTACTCCTGCTTGTCTGTTTATATGATGGATCACAACTCGGGCTACAAGATGCTCCTCGAGCTGAATGCAGAGAGCTATGAACTAAGGAAAAGTGTAGCACTTGGGCTCTCTAGCCTGGTCTGGTAGCTCTGTGTTTCTCCGTAGGATCTGATATTGCGTGTGGGTTGAGTGCCTCGCGTACAGCGTGCCCGTAAGAGGAGCCCCTGGTGCTCCTTATATAATGTAACCCAGGCACAAGTTAGGGCTGACGTGCGTGCTGACGTTCCCACCACTGTGGCCACGACCGGGCCTCTGACTGCTTCCGTCATCACTGCCTGGCACGTCCTGGATTGGACGTTCCTCCACTCCTGGCGCACTGCTCCCCCGTACCGCTTCGGTCAGCGGTATGGAGACCTGACACCCCATCCCATGACCTCCGGGTCAAGGGTTAGGTAGCGACGTCCTATCGTGCCAGTGGCACGACGCCTGCTCCGTGATTGTAGGGACAAGACGTGAGCCTTGACCGTCCACCGGGATACAACTCCGTCTCCTCTTATCCGGCATAGGCATGCCAGACACATCTTAACTTGGTTCTTCTTCCCTGCGCATAAGAAGAGCAAAGAAGATGATCCGACATCCAAACTGTATGTCGGTTTCTGTATGCCGGTTGGGTATGTCGGTTAGCTTTGACCCGGTCAACTCTGGGTCTATACATATCTCGTCATCTTGACCCTATCCGGGGGTTGCCCCCCGACATTAGTCCCCGAAGCTGGCGCGGTCCTGCAGCCTCGGATGAAGGGCCACGGCAGGTTTTCCTGACAACAAGAAATTTATTGAGCACCGACATACCCTATGCCGGCTCAGCTTAGATGTCGGAAACCGATTGCCATCCAAACTTGATATCCAACTTTATGTCGATATTGTTCCGACACACGGAGGAACCCCTTGGCTCCTCCGAGTCATCGGTCCCCTTACGTGGCAGAGCATCTCTGCGGGACGCCTCGGCCTTCGTGCGTGGATGGACAGGTCCATGGCATGTGGCGCTCTGGTCATGCAAGCACTCGAGTGCTTTGACTGCAGTGCCCCACGACGCCTCGAGTCTCGCTGTGATTAATGCTCCGCATTGACAGTTACGATCCTGTGGCCCATTATGTGGCCGATCGTGGGGCAGTTAGCCCACGATCCACGCTGATCATGCGTAGAGGATCGTGTGCGCGTGCCGTTACCCCCGAGGGGATAAGTAGGAGCGAGGGGGTGAATTTCTTCCCCCTCCGCTCATTCCTCTTCCTCTCCTTTGCCTATTATCCTCTCCACGCGCTGAGCACGCCGCCGCCGTTCCGCTCCGCGCGTGCCATTGCTGCACATCGCCGCCGCCGCCGGACGACGCCTACGCGTGGCGCCCGATACACCGCCGCCGGACGATGCGCAGGACGCCGTGGTCGAGCACTCCGCCACCGCTCGCGGTCATAGCCACAGTACCGCACCGCCGCGGTGAGTTTTCTCCTCTTTCCTCTGTTTTTTACTTCTTCTTCTTGGCTTGCTCCGTCACAGTTGCGGCGCATCTCGCGCCGCCGGCCATTTCTTCGCCGTAGTTCTTTTCGCCTCTTTCTTTCCACCACGGCGAACATTGCTCACCGCCGGTGATTCTCTTTGCAGCCCTTGGAAATCTCTCCTCGAGATGTCGGACAGCACCACCCTAGCTGGTCGAGGAGGGAGTAGTGGAGGGATCCACCCGGGCCGCCTGGGAGGGTTCCGATGTTTCCCGCGCCGAGTTAGACTGGTTGATCCGGACGCGGCGGATCCCGGCCGGGGTGGAATGCCGGTTACCGGGTTCCGAAACTGCGTCGGATCCTAAGGAGGGTGAATATGTCGTCTTTGTCGCGCATTTCGAGCGCGGGTTTGGGCTACCCGCCAGCACCTTCTTTAGGAACTTCCTCAACAAATTCCACCTACGACCACATCATCTTCCGGCTAACGCCATACTCGTCCTTTCCTCTTCTGTTGCTTTCACGGAGGGCTATCTCGGCCTCTGGCCGTCTGATGCCCACAAGTATAGGGGATCGCTGAAGTCTTCGTTGGGAAGTATTACCCCAAATTTATAGTTCGACACGATGGGAACACAAGAATATCAATAAGACTTTAGCAATTGAGGCGTCACTCTCAACCACACCTGTATATCAATAACTTGCAGCAGTAGTAGTGATGGCAGTAAAGGATTCAAGCGAGCAGAAATAAAATAGCAGTAGTAACAAGTATTTCCCAGTTTTCACCGGAAAAGTGAAAGTGTAACTCAGAGATTAAAAACGTAGGCATGAGGTGACAGCGGGGCGTTGCATGAATGAGATTGATCATATAATAAAGTAAAGCTAGCAATGGGGCTTTTTTTCTAACTCCGATATATGTAGGTATGTGTTCCTTAAATAGTTATGCGCACTAACAAAGAGAATTTGCACAACATCTATTGCCCTACCTGCCCATTTCACCGGGGCCAACTTGGAACTACAGGTAATTAAGGTCTACCCTTTCGTGAAGACCGGGACAATGCATTAACACTCCATGAACACATAGGATCCTCAAACTAGAACATCTCCCCCTTGTTTTCCCCAAACGTCACTTTTAGGGTTCGCAGGTTCGACATAACAGCAGGTGATACACTTTGCAGGTAAATACTAAACTCAATTATATGATGAAGCAAAAAGGTTCAGTACTGAAATCATGCCACTCGGGCCCTAGTAGCAAGCATTAAACATAGCATAAGTGCATCAACACAATACAAAAGCATCCTCAAGATAAACCCTAAGATTATCGAGCAACGGGTAGCATTACACGATCAATCTCATCCAATCCCCATCCACCTCACATGCCTACAGCAAACTACTCACACATGGTGATGGTGAGGGAGCTCATGGTTGATGGAGATGAAGGCGGTGAAGATGGCGGTGAAGACGGCCTCCGGATCCTCCACCGGAGAAGAAATCCTGGATCGATCTGTCCCCCCGAAACGAAGATCGTGATGGTGGCGGCGGTGTGTTTTGCGAAAACTCCCCTCCCCCTAGGGCAAGTGTTTTTTCTCATATATGAAGGCATACGTCAAAGACCGGAGGCGAGACGGTGCCCGAGGCCCATTTGGGAGGGGCCCACACGGCCAGGTACATGGGCCGCGTGGGGCCACCCCTTTTGGCCCTCCGGCACCCCCTCGTGTCCATCTTTTGTCCATCTTGCTTCTTTTCCATAAAAAGTGACGTGGTATTTTTCCCCGATTTTATTTCCTGCAAAAATAGCCAGGGGAGAGACTTTGCTAAAAACAGCATCAGAAACAACAGTTTTATTTGAATATGGAAGGATCTCGGAGCAAATTATGAGGCAAAGTGCTTGGAAAAGTGGATGCATTTTGGATGCATCAGCTCCCCCAAGCTTAGCTCGTTGTTTGTCCTCAAACAACTCAAATGTAGTGCAGAAGCGATAAAAAGACTTTGACAAGAACTTTGCATTGCATATGTACTACTGTTTAAGAGCAACAAGTATTCAATCCATAATTCCTACAACAGCTAACAAAATGCTAGCGAAGGTATATCTTATCAATGTTAAAGCATCTATACATGTCGCAAGAGAAATAGCACATAGTGTTAATACCTGGATGAGTTTGCCTAACTATAGAGATAAACAAAGGTTCTTGCATCGCTTTTGGTTGAATCATGTATTGACTAGTGAACTCATTGTGCTTACCACTTTGCTCTCACTTTTTATCAAAATATTTGATGTTCCGTACTATGACTCACATGCTTGACAAACTTGTAGTTAAAACCTCATGCCCCGTGAATACGAGTACCTACACCATGTGCTACTCAACTCGTGTAGCTAGGCAAGCTCAAGTTTTTTCAGTCATTGCGAGAATAAAGGCATCTTTAAGAGTGTCAACCGGGGTACCTCTTGCCCCAGGACATGGACAAGCCCATGTCCCAACAACAAGACAAACGGACAATGAACAATCTCAGCACTTCTTTTATTTACTAATGGTTTAGCTTTTTATTATCAAGTGCAACACTGAATGTTCAATGTGATATGCCATAAATTTCCACCATGAATGATGCATGGCTTAGATTGGCGGCCCGAGCATCTCTCTAGCCAATTATTTCCACTCCTCAAACTTGCTAGTTTCCACTTTTATTTCGACATGATAGGCATCCATAGACAAAGGTACATGATATCAACTAATTTTTTTCATTTGAGTGCAATGTTAAAAGCTTTCCATGTGTCAGCACATTTAAGCTAGCTCCTAACCACTAAGCTTGTCAAGCATATGACTTCATTTTTGAACATTTGAAAAATTCTTTCATTTTCTCCATGGTTGGCAAGTTTAGTAAGCACAATGGGATGCATAGACATTTGTTTAGAATTACAGTTGTTCAAACCATAGCCAAGTATTATCCCTAAATAATATCTCACTTGCATCATCATACATACTAAACATGGAGAAGATAAATGTTTGCTACCAGTTCCCTAGATGTTAAAGAAATTAAGAAGTGCACACTTGCTGTTATTAAAAAGTCTTCATAAGCACATCAAAGGTGTCATACCTTTTAACTACTTCATGCACATCAGCTCATCATTATTGTTCTCCTCTCCCAACTCGAACTGCACATTAAAAACTCAAATCTGCCAGAAAATGTCACTGCATACAGTACTGTTTTTACCGTACCTAAACAGCTCAGAAAATTTTCATAATTTACAGGTGTGTAGGTTATGAAAGGTTGCAGTTGTGGTTAAAATTTCAGCTCAATTGGAGTTGCAGAAAAAATGAAAAATAAAACAGTGAACAGATTTCAGAAATTCCTGCATCTCCACTTTTGCATCGGATTCAAGAAAACGAAAATCTTTTTGTTCTTTTTGGTTTTTAGAAGCATAAAGCAAATGACCAGAAGTAAATAAGCAAGAAGAACAAATAAAATATTTTTGTGTTTTTGCAATTTGAAAGAAAGAAACCGAAACAAAATAAGAGTGATATAAAACAATGAAATGAGAGGGAGAGAAATACCCTGGGTGGTAACCATATCCACCACTTCCACCTCCAGGGTAGTAACCATATGGGTAGCTTCCCATGCTTGGGTATTGTGGCATCTCTTGAGGTTGGTACCCCTGCTGTGGTGGAGCTTGTGCCTCCTCCTGCGGTGGCTCCTCCCTCACGATCCACTTTCCAGTGCTCCTGTCAAAGAGGTCAGGACAAGGGAGCCTAATGGACACTTTCTGTCCATTAGTACTCAAATATGTGTAGAGATGAAACCCCCCATACGGAACACTCACTCCCATGTTGGATAACAAAGCAAAATCAAGTAATGTGGATTTCTCTACAAGGGTTCCCATATTATCATCATATCCTCTTTCGTTTTTAATGTATTTATAGATCAAAGAAGCAATAGCACTAGCGTAGATAGAGGTTCCATCAGAGACATTCCTACTAAGAGCATTATGCAGTGATCTAGCTAGAATGACCCCCAAATTATACTCACATGCCTTGTTCTCTTTCGCACATTTTAGCAAATAAACAATAGGTCCGGTGCAAGTAGAAGTGTTGTCTCTTGCAAGAAAGCCTCTTGCAAGGAACAACGCAAAGTACCTCAAACTAGGGTGCTGTATGTGAGTAAATTTGTCCCTCATTAATTTATCAAGGGAACCAACAGAAACAGAGTGCCAAAAATTAACAAGTTCAGGATTTGAATCAGCACCGGTTTCTGCCCAACTCCCCGTATTTGCTACACCTATAGCATTGCAAAACTCATCTAGAGACATAACAAGACGCACTCCCTTTATACTAAATTTGCAAACAAAAGTGGGAGAAGGTGCCTTACTTTTATTCTTGTACTTGTAAGTCTCAGGTCCTTCGAATCTGAAGGTAGAGAGGAACTCTCGTGAGAGCTCCTCATAAGTGTCCTGCGGGTTTTGAGCAAATGACAGCAACCCGGTTGCTGTGGCGAAGGAGTTGAAGTCCTCTTCCATTCCCCATTCTTGAAGAACATGGGGGTCTTGCCATCTCATGGTGTGAATCCTCAACTTCTTCCCCACAAAGAATGCGGAGTCCTCCCAAAGGTGATTGTCATCGTAGTTGAGGGAGACCTTTCATGCTCTTCTCTTGGGCCTCGAGCTCATCCTAAGCAATCCTTTGCCCTTGCTAAACATGGTACCTTGCTGCCCATAAATAAATTTCAACAAAACTCAAGATGTGAAACTATAATACAACATTAAGCCATCCACATCTAGTCCCCACATCAATATCATGCATCAATATCAACTAGGAAACCTAAATCCATGGATTTCTCAATCATATTTAGTGACAACTAGTGCAGCAAAATACTCCATATATAAAGCACAAGAACAAAAACTAATTGGATGAGTGGCGGAGTCACATACCAATGAGTAATCCCACCAAACAGATTTGAAAAATCTGCCCTAAACTTGAAGATCCAAGGATAGCAGGAAGAGAGTTTGGGAAAATTTGGAGAAAAAAAAATACCTGGAGCTAGTTTTCTGTCGAGGGGGAGGAGATGGGCACTGGCCATCCACCTAACTCCCTCTGTGGCCCAAGATGGAGGGTCCCACGCGGCCAGGTACTGTGGCCGCGTGGGGCACTCCCTTTTGGCCCCTGGTGGCCCTCTGGTGCTCCCCTTTTGGCAGTTAGTTCCTCTGGTATAATAACTTATCTCCAAATTTTTCTGGAATTTTACGAGAAAATTTTCTACAGAGACTTTTCAAAACAAGATTTCTGAAATTCTGCACTTTGAAATAAATATGCCCAAGCAAGTATTCTAAGAATTCTTGAGTATATAAAATAAAAAATGCAAACAATCTTTATAAGGATCAAGTTTTCATCATTTCCACATTAATAATGAGGTTGATCAGGTCTCATTAATAATATGTAAAGGATATAACACATGATCTTTATTTTATAAGTAAAGAAGAGATTCAAGTTACCTCATATTTGACTAGAATAGTTCCAATCATTATGGTTGCATATTTTGGTTCAGGAGGTGGTAGAGGAACTTCAATACTTCCAATCGTAAGAGTATTTCTTTTAATGCAATTCACCATTTGGTTTACCATTGTAACAACTTTCTTCTTGGGGAAATAGATAGTGTGCTCCTTTCCTTTAACGTTGAATGTCACTTTGCTCCCTGCAGTGTTTAAGAAAGGTCTACCCAGGATAATAGACAAGTTATCATCCTCAGGCATGTCCAATACAACAAAGTCTGTAGGGATTATCCTCTTCTTCTTCATTTTCTTCCATTATAACCCCTTTTTCTCCGTGCTTGGTCCAACAATTATAACCGGACATGAAACCATGCTGTAACAGGTGGACGTGAATGGTTTTTGAGGTAGAGTAATCCTGCGTATTCTTGCAGACGCTACATGGACAAGAAATAAAACCATTCGACGGCTTGTTTTTCTCAGCCACACGGAGAAAACTATGCATGCCATTAATATAGTCGGGACATCGTCGATCACTGTACATCCATTGCCGGCTCATCTGCATTATATAAATATATCAAAAACTATTGCACTACATCAAGAGTATATAATAGTGACCAAATTAATTAATACAAGTTCATCACATTAAAACCAAAGTAAAGTAATTGTAATGCATAGTCCTCATAAAACATACATTAATTGAAACTAACATACAACTATCTAAAGAATTTAAATCCGACACCAAATGCAATCAAAATCGCAACTAAGGTAACTACTGAACCAACAACATAATGGTACCAAGCCTCCTGACTAATGGCATATTTTCTAATCTTTTTAATCTTCAAGCGCATTGCATCCATCTTGATCTCGTGAGCATCGACGACGTCGGCAAGCTTGAACTCGTGTTCATCGATGATGTCGGCAAGCTTCAACTCCAATTTCATCTTCTCTTCTAGGCATTGCAGACAAAGATCTTCACTTCTTTCCAATTTTTCCTTCAAATCATTGTTTTCTTTTACAAAAAACTCGACAATAGGGTCGGTTGGAATTTCCGGTTCAACTACCTCCTAGATAAAAGTGTCTATGTCAAGTTGGTAGGTATAGTTGTTATAAACACGAAATGAAACAAATAGTTATGAAAATATACCATATCCGAATCATAGACCGGACGAGGGACGACGGGGCGGATATCAAAACCATGACACTATACATATAAAAAACATAAGAAAATTATACAAGAAATAAATATGCTTTTAAATCATACAAGTCATTTTTCTTAAAATAGAAGATAAAGAAAAAAGGCTCACCGAGGTGGTGCCGGTGACGGGACGACGCGGGCTATCGACGGCGGTGAGGACGGGACGACACTAAAATCCACAAATAATAAATTAATTTGAGCTCAAAATGCATATAAAAAATAAACTCTCTAACTTAGGCATTTCATCAAACACCTAGCTAGCACAAAAAAAAATGAAATGAGCTAAACTAGCAATGAAATGAGCTAAAGTTGCAACTTCGGAGGAAAGGATGATGTTGCTAACCCTTGAATAGATGGGGTGCCTTTAATCCTCACAAGTGGTGCAAAAAAATGGGGATTAACTTGAGTGAGGGAGAGGAAATGGAGGAGAAATGAGTGATGAACTCGAGCTCAATGGTGGTGGCCTCGGGTGGAAGATGATATATGTGCAGGGAAGACCTTTGGTCCCAGTTCCAGCCACAAACCGGGACCAAAGGCTCCCTGCCAGGGGTCCCACGGCTGCGGCCGCATGTGCTAACCCTTTGGTCCCTGTTCCAGCCACGAACTGGGACTAAAGGTCCAAATAGAACCGGGACCAAAGGTCCCCGGCGTCCCGGCCGATGGAACCGGGACCAATGCCCCCTTTGGTCGCGGTTCTTTATTGTTCCGGGACAAAAGGGCAAAACCGAAGCCCTATTTTCTACTAGTGAAATAAACAAACTGCATATTATTCCGTATGTTTAGATTAGGAGGAATAAAAAATGAGCATGAATACATGACATTATAGATAACTCTTGCGGCAGGAACAAATGTTGATAAACTTTTGCTCGGCCAAGATTTCATTTTGAAAAAGCACAACTTCCTGCAGAGATCATTATTAATGACATTACTATTTACAGGAAGGCGATGACATGACATCTCCCAATGGCGCGGGTGCGCGCACTCCATTTCAGCAGCCTGCAGACAGATGGGTACACCTTCTACCTCCACGCAATGATATAATGTGTTTTTTGTATTGCCCCCTTAATCATATTATATAATTAATAAGAATGGATTTATGCATATGCACGTACCAACTGAGAGTAGATGACATCATCGTTTAGCAAGTGGAATTAATTGGCAAGCTAGAATTCATTCTCTGAACCTTCATCCATATGTACACCCAAACATAGTATCTGCATAAATCAAAGAGAGGGCACAAATTTTAGAAAACTGCAGGAGGTACTTCTTAATACAGATGGTATTAAATCTAACGTAACTGAAGAGTGAATCTGACTATACTAATAGTAGTTGAGATGAAACAAAGTTGGGCACCTTCAACTGTGCTTGCCACAAATAACATCACTCATTTTAGGCACCAATCTTCTGGCAACACTAATATTTAACATAATCCAAAATAATATCAAGAAATAATGTGGTGCCAAAGTTCAGTGATCAACCAAAAATGAAGATCAATTTACAAAGGCAAGCAATATATGTTTACAAGAGCAAAAAATGTTAATGATGAAGTATTGTAACCTCATAAAACTGAACACTAGCCACATTGTCCTATAAAATGCAACCCTCTTCAAACAAGCAAGTTCAGTTGTAGGAAATCATTGTATATAATCACTATGGACCAGAGCATCCAGATACAAAGAAAATGTAACATTAAGCATCAGATAAATGTGATAGAGCACTAATACTACAGTTTCTCAGTTATTACTCCAGAAAATCTCAACCAATTATCTCAACCAGTATCGCAACAATCCACTGAAAAATAACAAAGAAATATGTGCTAAGAAGTTATTTGAACCTGGTATAAACTAAGTTGCCGGTACACTGAAAATTGACCACATTAAATTGCTAGAGGTTCTTAATCTTCAGCTCACTCCTATCTAAACTAAAAAAAAAAAAGCCGTGCGCCCTCAATTTTCATAAATCCCCTTCTCTGTAATCAAGGAAAAAATTACATGATATCATAAATTGTATCCATACCGGGCATCTTCAGCACATCAGAGCAGAATCTTTGTTGGGAGGCTCGCTGTGTGGTGCTCTCCATATTTTGGACCCACTTCTGAGACCGACTTGGGGATGCATATATTAAAAAAATAAAAATTGGCAATGTGGTAAACCTGCGCTTCATCGGGCAAACCCCAAATGGAAAGACAACATCTCAATGGGGACGCAAAGTCCCTCATGTTCCGACAAACTCGCACAGGTATGAAGCTTTTCCCTTAAATAGAACCTTACTCGATTTGTTCAACGCTAATGTGACATTTCATATGTCTGCAGTGTTCTTTCTGGTTATTTGGTATTTAATTTAATGCACTCATGGCACGATGAAGCGTCATTTTTCCAGATACACACGGTGAATATTCTAAACCATGCTCAGTTGCTACTCTTTGAACATTAAATTTACATGAAAAAATGTTGTATATAATGTATCTATATGATGGTTATGAGTTGTGAAAGCGATTTTTGGTATATATTCTGAAGTATCAAGACAATGAAGCGATCAACAATATTCCTGTCTTGGAACAAGGAATTATTGATAACATAAAGAGATGGGCCTTCTGAATAATAAATAGTGGATAATGTTACTTAATACTTGTTTTTCAACTATCGCTTCAATCTAAATTGTAATATTTGTGCAAAAACTATTATTTTGTGCTTTGTGGATTTAAACTGATGCAACGTGTGTGGATTATATATTATTCGAATATCCTTACACGATTTTGTGATGAAATCTATTGCTCCAATAATAAAAAAAAATCTCAACAAACTAGAAATTGGATTTAGATTATAGAGACGTGCACGACTACTAGTTGGTACTAAAGGCCCGTCTTACACGGCGAGGCCTGCGAAGTTAGCTGCTACTCGATCTCAAAAAAAAAAAAAAAAGAGTTAGCTGCTCCGTCCTCATTCTGTGGTGCTGGGAGGACTTTGGTTACGCTGTGCAAACTGATGAAACACTGCCTTAGCTTCGAAGGATTAGCGCTCCCCTTCGTCGTCACGTGCAGGTGGGCCCACTTTGCTTCCTCCTTTCGCTCTTTCGATCAACACAAACGTAAAACTCTTTATTTATTTATTTATTATTATCTCCTCGTACCGGTTCTACTACTACCTTGCAGATATTGCACGCGTGAGTCGTTGGCATGCATGCCGTGTCGCTGTCGCGAGTAGCAGGTTAATTCGAAACATACACATCACATAGGTGATGGAGGATGTGACTTGATGTATATTGAGCGGTTGAGCCCGAGTCGTTTTCTGAATGTGCACTTGATGTAGTATATCGGGTTTTCTGAGGACTCTTTACATTGCTTGTTGAATTATGAGTAATGGACAAGACCGCTTTAAAAAAAAGTACACAGCTAATTCTTCTCGTCTAAGTTAATTCTCGGTTATAAACCTAATTGCACATATATGTAATTCATGTGCAATTGTGAAAACTCTTAGGTGCAACGATCACGATGCAAATCCGATTTTCAAATGGCCGACCAAGGTCTAACTGAATTCTCGATCAACAGAGAATTAGCAAAAAAAAAAGGTTTTAAATGGAGAAAGACCACTTTTGGCTACTAAACCATTCACAAAGTTCACTTTTCATCCCCAAACTTATGTTTCGACCAAAACAAACATTAAACTCTTGAAAAAGTTGACATCCATCAGACCCATGCAAAACAGGAACATGTACTGCCCCATCGCTTCACCCCAAGGAACGAGCATGCCGGCATGAATCGATCACGGGACCCTCTGACTCAGGTTTGACCAACTAAGCTGTCATGGTGAGGGAAATCTGATCAAGCACATTAATGTGGCAGCACGTAAACCAAACCAGAATCGAAACGGGTCAGTTTGGAGAGGGAAAGAATTTTAATCAGTTTTCGAAGTTGTTCGAATAACTTAGAGCAACGGTTAATTATTGTAATCTCGGTCGCATCCGATTTTGCCTATTTTGAGCACGATTAATAGCTATAGCCAATAGCCGGCTATAAACCTTGCCACATCATTGGTAGCCAACCCAACCAGTAGTCCACTCATACAATAGCTTATCATCTTGGGTTGTTTGATTGCCTAAGAGCATCTCTAGTCGGGGCGTCAATAGGGCCACCAGTAGTCCTATTGGTCGCACCGCACGAAATTTGGCGCCCAGTCGCGGCGCCAATAATCCGAGTTCGTCCAGCATAGTCCAATATCTCGTCAGGTACTCTCAGCCCATGTCCTTCGCGGCGGGAGCCGCTTGGGCGCGCCAGACAAAACTCTCGGAGCGAAACTGATGGACGGGCCCCTCTGTCATTGACATACGAAAACCTCCAACCCCCCCTCCCCCGGCTCGCCCGCCGCCTCTCTTGTTCCCGCCTCTACCACCTCAGTCGTACAGATCTAAAGCTCCCAGAGGGAAGGGAAGGCGCGGTCGACGATCGTGAAGCCGTCGGACTCGACGCTCGGAGTTCGTCGGCAGAGCAAGCCTCTCTCATCCATGCCGTGGCCGGAGGGGATGTCGGACGACACATGGAACCTGGATTACCTCTGATAGTCGTTGAGCACGGAGCAGCGGAACGAACAACGCATGAGGCAGGCAACGGATAAGGCGGCGGCGGACCTTGCCGCCTTGAACCAAGCATTTGCCATGGGAGCAAGCGAGGACAGCGTCGCGCCGACCCTCAGTTCTAGGAACGACAGCTCGCAGTCGCACTCATCATATTACCAAGAAAATGCCACCGCCACGCCCAAATCCAGGTTCTCCTCCCCTGAGATTGGCGACAACGAGCTTGGTGGCCATTGTATTTAGTTTTTCCTATCTAATTAGCTTTCTTACCATTGTATTTCCATTGACAAAGGCGATCTTCTCCCCGATGCAGCAAGGCGTCGCTGGCCTCGACCTCAACCAGTCGTACGGGTGTCACTGGCCCCGACCTCGACCTCAACCAATCATGGCGGAGTATTTTGAATGTTGCATGTTTTCATTTGATTATCTTTTTACCCAAAAAATACCATGACGCGATAGCAAGATAGTGCCGCCGAGTTCAACACACGGCCACACACATCGTATCATAGTTTCTCAACTAAAGAGCTCTCGCGACCTGGTCGCCCCCCGCGCGGGCGACTAGGCCGCTCCGCCGGCCTCTCCTCTCCAGCCCTCCCTCTTCTCCTCTCCCTCCGCCGTCGCCGGGCTAGGCCCGGGCGGCGCTGGCGGCGGCGGCCCCCTGCTTCTCCCCTCTTGGTGGCGTCCTCGTGCGGGGCGGTGCGGCACCGAGCGGTGCTCCTAGGCGGCGGAGGTCCGGCGACGCGGCGGCGGGGTGGCCTGCGGCCGCGCGGGTGGTGTACGCAGCGGTGGCGCCGCCGTTGGTGGCGATGGTGGCCAGGTGCGCTCGGCCGGAGCCCTGCAGGCCCAGATCTGAGCCCTTCGGGCCCGATCTGGGTCAGGGCTGGGCGGGCGTGACCTGGGTGTCTCCGGTCTGACTTCGAGCAGCCCGTGACGTGGGTGGTGGCGACGACGCCGCCCCTGCTGCAGCAGAACGACGGGAGCTTCGCGGGCCCATCTGGGTCCGGCCGGACCTATGGTGTCGAACATGAGGGTAGCAGCGGCGTGGCCTACGTGCAGCAGCGTGGCCTACGTGCAGCAGCGTGGCGGCGGGGACTTTACGGGCCCTCTCGGGGTCCGGCCAGGCCTGCACGGCCTGGTGTGTCCTTGCTACTGCGTCCGGTCGGCACCCGCAGGTGGCGGTGGAGGACGCCCTCCAGGTGGCCGTGCTACTGCCGCCCTCCGACTCCAATGGCCTGGTGTGCTCTTGTCGTTGTGTCCGGTCGGCTACCGTCTATGACGGTGGAGGTTGTCCCCTCCCGCGTGGTTGTGGTACCGCCGCCCGTTGTCTTTGGCTGTCTCTTCTCAGTCCGGCCCCGCAGTGTTTGCCATAGTGAGACGGCGTTGGTGACTTCAAGACCGAGGTAGCGTAGGTTGGTGGGCGGCCGATGTAGCGTAGTAATAGTCTCATCTTCGTTTTCATTGATCTGTCGATGTTGGCTTTGTTTTCTTTTCTCTTCCTCTTTTTTTTTCTTTTGGGCTTGGTGTTGTGCTGTTTTAGCCTCAGCGGTGGTGCCGATGGTTGCTATATTAATATAGTGGGGCGCAAGCCTGTTTCAAGAGAAAATACCATGACGCGACAGCTATTAGCGCCGTGACCGGGAAGCGAGGACGTCAATCTGCAAAATTTCGTCCGGACAGCGTAAATAGAACTCGTCCGGAGGTTCATCCGGACGCTTTATTGACTGTACGGGAGATGCTCTAAAAAATTCTGGACTTGAGATATCCATACGGGCCTTGTGAACTTGGCCGTCCGTGTGACTAGGAACATGAGAAAGTGAAGTGGAAGCTTCCAGCACACACGGACAACTGTCGCGCGTGGTCCGTTCTCTTCTCGGCGCTCCCGCGGAGCGCAGCCGCGTTGGAAGTAAAAGCCGCCCGAGTGCGCATCTCACTCCTCCCCAACCCCACCACAGTTCCAGCTCGTCGTTTCCGGAACGCCCAAGCTGCTGCTCGCTCGCTCGCTACCGGAGGGGAGGAAGACCGGCCGCGCTTAATTGGCCTCGCCGGCCACCCCTTCCCACCCCGCCCCGCGGCCATGTCGGTGTCGTGCGGGCTGGAGTGCGTGCTGTGCGTGGGGTGCGTGCGGTGGGCGTGGAAGCGCCTCACCTACATCGGCGCCTACGACAGCGAGACCTGGCCGCCCGCCGCCGCCGACGACTTCGAGCCCGTCCCGCGCATGTGCCACCTCATCATGGCCATCAGCGAGGACGACCTCTCCAAACCCAAGTTCGCCCCCACCGGCCGCGGCTACGCCGACCTCGACCCCGCCGGGTTCGTCCGCCGCGCCACCTACGCCGACGTCGGCGCCGACTGCCCGCCCTACATCGTCTACCTCGACCGCCTACGCAACGAGGTCGTCCTCGCCGTCCGCGGCCTCAACCTCGTCCGCAACGCAGACTACAAGGTACCCACCCCAACCACCCACCCGTCGATTTCGCCCGCCGCCGCACCCCGTTCCCGATCCCCTTCAACCGTCCTGCTCGATTCCTGCCCCCGCAGGTGCTCATGGACAACAAGCTCGGGCAGCAGATGTTCGACGGCGGGTACGTGCACTACGGCCTGCTCAGGACGGCGCAGTTCATACTGGAGAAGGAGACGGACACGCTGCGGGAGCTGCTGCGCCGGCAGGGCCCCGGCTGCAGGCTCGTCTTCGCGGGCCACTCGCTGGGCTCCGGCGTCGCCGCGCTCATGACCGTGCTGGTGGTCAACAACCGCAGGGCGTTCGGCGATATTCCCAGGAGCCACGTCCGCTGCTACGCGCTCGCGCCCGCGCGCTGCATGTCCCTCAACCTCGCCGTCAAGTACGCCGACGTCATCTACTCCATCGTGCTGCAGGTACACCCGCTGCTGCCCGCTCGGGTCAGATGCTGTAGCTGTCCAATTCGCTTTGCTGCCGCCCGAATATATATTTTTGACTGTCTCTTTTCTGAAATTGGAATTGGTTGGGGTCAGAGTAGGTGGCGATACCTGGTCAAATGTTGTGCTTTGCTTGTGGCACGATTGGATTGTCGTGTGAAAAGGTGAACTAGTTTGATTGTGCTGAACGTTAGGAATTAGGCAGCGGTTGTTGTGCTATGAAGAGAAGAAAGGTAGCTGATAGATAGGATAAGATTATACTCCAGTATGATGTCCTGTGCTACTGCTGTTCTGAGAAAGGTAGCTCATATATGAGGCTCAGGCCTATGAGCGATTTGGGAATTAGTTGACTGAGTGGATTCTGTCCGTTCGACATGATAAGCTCTATTTGCTACAAGGTGTATTTCTGAAATAAACTTGGATATTGCGGCTGAACATGCAGTATTTGTGGTGCTTGAACTTATGCCACTGCTATATGTGGAACGGGATATGGTACTATTTCTTTGTCCTCTTGTTTCATTGAGCAAGTGAATAGCTCATGAGATGAACTGATCCTATCTTCTCAGTGTAATTTAAAATTTGCCATCTGTGGTACTAGTATGTATATATCATCTGAGGTTCATTCTCTAACTGCACAGTGTCCTTTGTCAGGATGACTTTTTGCCAAGAACGCCAACACCATTGGAATACATTTTTGGGTCTATCTTCTGGTAAACTCATCCTTCATTCACTTTCTCCATGCCATTGTGTTCTACTTTCTTTCAGAAGTAAGTAAGCAATTGTTAAAAAAAATCATTTATTCTTTTGACAGCTTGCCCTGCTTGATATTCCTCATTTGCTTGAGAGATACATTTAAACAAGACAAGAAAAAGTTTAAGGATCCTAGAAGATTATATGCTCCTGGTCGAATGTATCATATCGTTGAGAGGAAATTTTGCAGGTAATTGCTGCATTTGGTAGTCATTGCTAATTCTTAGTTAAGTCATGTTGGTATGCTGTAAACAATGAACCTGTTATTCATGTCCTGGTTAAAAAAAACTGGTATTCATGTTTGTCTGGAACAAGAAGTTTCTGATTGTATGCTGATTATTCATAATTTCATACGAAAGCCTTTTCATATTTTAGAAAAGGACTCCTTTTATCATGGTTTCTGAGAAAAGCAAGCAACAAAGCTTCAGCGTTCATGTCCCTTTCAGAGAACGAAGCTTGCTTACACATTTGTGAGCAAGGATTTCGCAGCACTATATTCAACAACAACAAAGCCTTTCAGTCCCAAACAAGTTGGGGTAGGCTAGAGTTGAAACCCATAAGATCTCGAAGCAAGGTCATGGTTCTGGCACGTGGATAGCTAACTTTCACGCACCTCTGTCCATGGCTAGTTCTTTGGTGATGTTCAAATCCTTCAGGTCTCTACGGACTCCTCCCATGTCAAGTTTGGTCTACCACGACCCCTCTTAACATTCTCAGCCCGCTTTATCCTGCCGATATGCACTGGCGCTTTTGGAGGCCTACATTGTATATGTCCAAACCATGTCCAAACCATCTTAGACGGTATTGGACAAGCTTCTCTTAAATCGGTGATACGCCAACTCTTTGACGTATATCATCATTCCGGACCCGGTCCTTTCTTGTGTGGCCACATATCCATCTCAACATGCGCATCTCTGCTACACCTAGTTTTTGGATATGTCGCCTCTTGGTTGGCCAACATTCTGCGCCATACAACATCGCAGGCCGGATCGCCGTCCTATAGAACCTGCCACAGGGAAAATTTATAACCTCTTGGAAAGACCCTTATTCTTTTCATATAGTGTAATCAAACACCATCTGTGTGCAAATCATGTGTTTCAATCCTATAGGATTCAACCAGGTTAAACATTGCAATACTACACTTCTTCGCTTTCTGCTTTTTGGGCACCCTGCAAATCAGAGATAGCACAATGTATGATCCAGTACTGTAATACATGTATGTCTTTACTGTTCACACAATCGTTATATATGAAGAATATAGCATGCAGAAACCTGAGAAATAGATTCCTAAGAACTTTGCCACATTGAGCATATAATAAAACAGCTACTACTCATTTGTAGATGTGGAAGATACCCACCTGAGGTGAGAACTGCTATTCCAGTGGATGGACGGTTTGAGCATATTGTGTTATCGTGCAGTACAACTGCCGATCATGGGATTATTTGGATTGAACGTGAATCAACAAAGGCTTTAGAGGTATGCACATCCTATACTCTATGCTGTGGAGGGAAATGTTTTGTCATAGCTTGCGAACAGTTAGCATCGTGTTGTTGGCATATTATCTTGGTTACTAAGTCTGTTCCTTATGCTTATATGTCAATGTGATATTAAGCATAATACGAATATTATGTATGTGACTTGGTATACTCCAAAAAGGGGCCTACTATGTAATATTACGGATTACCTTTCTGTGGATCTGTCCTAAATTGTTGCCTTGAATGACCTTGTTGTACACCTATTAGCCTAAACTTCGCTCAAAGCCCAGGCCCCATCTTAGATCGGTGCACACCTCAATTGGGCTTCTTTCAGCTTAGCTTAAGAAGGGTTAACCATAAATTGCTATCTTTCAGAACAACATGCATTATATGGACTAAGGGTGGAGGCATGGAGCTGTTGCACTTTTAGGTTCTTTAACAGGAACTTATTAAGAAGGGGGCAGGATTGAAAGTAATAGTCTCCTCGTTGTTTACCAGGAGCATCATTCAATTTTTTTTACATAGACAGAAACAATGTACATGCACTATGTGATCTTCCTAGCCTGTACAAGTAACTACACAATTTCTGTACCTAAGCTTGATTAAAAAACTTATAGGGGGGTGTTCATGCTTGAGAGTCCTCCACATTTCGGGAGGCCAAATATTTAGACATGGAAGAACAATTGGTACGGTAGGGATACAGAACAAACAATAACCTTATCCCTTTTTTTGATACTTTTCTCTTCAGCACACTTCATTTCCCAAGAAAAAAAGCTCGGCCCGAACACATTTAGGTAGGCCACATGTATGGACATGGCTGAAAATTTGTACGCTTTGGGGATGCAGAACAAACAATGACCTTATCCCTTTTCTTATTTTTCTTGTTACCTTGCTCTTCTGCACACTTTCTTTCCCAAGAAAAAAAGCTCAACCAAAAGGCATAGCACCTGCGGCATTTTTATTCAGAACAAACTACCATGAGCACTGGAGAGGCCAAGCCTCGAGCAGTCGAGAGACAGTGAACTAAATTCGATGAAAGATCAAGTGTTCTGCAGTACATCATAATGTAAAGTATCTGTGGAAGTCAGACTTAGTTTTACTAATATTTTTTTTTTCGGAAAAAAGAAAGGTGATACCTCCAGGCCATAGGCCATGGTTTTACTAGTAATGAAATGAATTGACTTGGAATAGAATGGTAACCGACTAAACTGTCCAGAAACATTTTGTTAACCGCAAATTGGCATGCCTAATAATTGCCTAAATGTTAGTATTTCCTTTCTGCAACAGAGTATTACGGTTTTGCTGGAGCTTACAGTTGCGGCACTGCATTCCACAGCTGTAAAATCAATATTTATTTGTTTATTTACGATCATAAGGGTTCATCGCTACGTCTTTGTGCAGCTAATGAAGGAAAACGAGAAGGCGACGACTCCACCTGCTGAACAAAAGATGGAGAGATTGCAAAGTTTCAAGGATGAACATAAGAGCGCGCTCCACAGAGCAAAAACCTTGGAGGTCCCACACGCGATAGACATCTCCGAGGAGGAAAACCAGGAGGCTGCTGGCGCCGACGCGCCGTCCTCCGACACTCAGAGCGAGACGACCTCAGAACCAAAATCTAGAACCAGCTGGGACGAGCTGGTGGAGAAGCTTTTCACCAGGGACGAAGAGGGGAAGCTTGTGGTGAACAGGGACATGGTGGCGAAGGAAGTTGCTGTCGAGTAATGGTGGAGCCCCAGCTCTTTAGGCTCCTTTTTTCACACTGTTTATCCATTCTTTTTTCACACTGTTTATACATTTCTTTTGAGAGAGAGATAGAGAGATAGAGAAAAGCGGTCCTGAATGCCGTAGTGCCAGGGGCTGTCTTTGTGTATATGTAGACTTCATCTGTGTATTCTTGGGTCTGAAAGGTGGTCTTGCACGTTGATGAGTATTGAATACAACTATACAAGTACTGTATATGGTTTCTTTTTGTTAGGGGGCTGTTATATGATTTATGGGCTAAAATAAGGGTTCTATTAGACTTTTGTTGATCCCTTCCGGCTATTTATTCGTCAGTGCAGCTAGGATCTGTTCTCATGAACTCTTGTGTTGGATTTTCTATCCAGATTTGTGCAAAGGTGATTTGGAAATCGGTGAACAGAAATGGGCCAACTTGTGCAGCGGTGGGGCTAAAATCTTGTTACTCGTTTGGCATCAAGCGTTGAACCTTGCACAGATCTTGTCCTGGGCCAGCTTGGGAGCATAAATAAATGAACCAACGAGGAAATGCCAGTGGTACTGGCTGCTTACTGTTTTTATGATTCTTTTGCCTCTAGATTGCACAAAACAAATGATAAAAATACGCTGCCCTAGCTAGCCACCCGATCCGTTTACCCAGATAATAGATTGCGCTTCGAGGTGACCGGAAGGAACAACCGGAAGAGGTTATCCTTGGTTATGGTGTGCCGGTCTTACCTAGGGAATGGATATGGAATTTTGTTTCTTAGCTCATACATACATCTTGTGCCCAGGTAATTCATTCACATGAAGAATGAAATCCTAGCGAGTAATGTTTCGGAGCTGCAACTGTTTCCTTGGATCGAATCCAACAGGAGGGCCTGTCACGCCCCCCACCACAACACATGGGTGCATGCACGCACCGGCCCATTCCTGGCCCAAGTCCGTGGAGAAGGGAGAATAAACCCTTTCCTCGTGACGACTGGAGAGCAAGTGGAAGAACGGACCACCTCCATGGCTCCATCCATCCATCCATGTGTGCTGAGTTTGCTACTGTACTTCGCTATTTCGTAGCTACTACAGGTAGCCCGTTTAGATATTTTTTTAAAATGTTGCAAAAAAGTTTGAAAACAATTATCTGGATGTAGCCAACTCTATACACTACGAGCGTGCAAATTTTCAGTGTGAAATACTTCACATTTGGGGCTCAGCAAAAAAAGACAAATCTAACAAATTTTAGGAGAATTGAAATATGCACTATTCATGCCCTAGATCTGCAGAATTGTCATTTTTGCAAGGCTAGAATACATGGTATTTCGTATTGAAAATTTTACGGACAGATAGAACAAAGTGTTGACCACATCATGTTTTTTTTTCCGAATATTTTTGAAGTTTTAAATCTGAAATTTATGAAATTTTAAATAAAGGGCTACCCAAAATCTGGGAGCCATATAGCCGCACTCGTGCCATTGTCCACTTCCCCGCCGGGTTGGCTGCATGTGAACCATTTTCTACGAAGCTTACCGCATTCTACCGCATGAGAGATTGTGATCTCGGATAAGACATCAGAACATCTCCAACCTAGCCCATATGTGGAGTGGAAAAGGGGTTGTCAGGACGCGCCCGGCTACGTCGAATCTGCCAGATTGGACCCGCCCTAACATCATATTAAATCGGACCAAACCCTCGCTGACTCTCTCCTACTTCATTTTGCCTCGCCCACACCGCCCCTTCCTACGTTCGCCGCCATTCCCATCCTAACTCCACCGTCGCGCCGAGCCCTCAGTTTGTGGACTCGGACCCATAACAAAATCAATGTGATTCAACACTATCCATTTGTCAGGTGACTTTGTGATGGGATGCTTTGACCTGCAATTATGTACACCGTCAACAAGGATGAGCACACAATATCATACAATCTTGCCGACCTCAGTGGACAGCTTTTGTGAGACTATATCCAAAATCCTCAAGGTCATAAATGATGTCACTTTGCAATTATTCAATTAATCTTGTGGATCATATGTGAATCCGTACTGAAACAAATAAAGTTTTATATTAAATTATGCACTACGATAAAATTTGAACTATTTATGTATGAACCATGCACTCTGAATAATTGCATGTTGTAATTTAAACTACTTATTGGTAATCCGAATAATATATTTAGGATGATCTGAGAACTCCAAGCTTGAGAAATGAGAAGGGCAAAGACTTGAACGAGAAAGAGATCAATGATCGATAGGGTTAGGTAGTGAAATGCGAATGGTACCAAACGAGGGACTGGGTGCAGGCGTCCAGCTGCAGCGCCTGACTTCGCAGAAAGATGCGATTGATTTGTACGCTCGTCACATGATTGTAATCCAGACATTTTACGTGACCTCGCACAGCATGGCACTCACTCACACAGTCACACGAAGAACACAAGTGTCAGACACCCTGCTCGCTTTGAAGGCGTGATCCATGGTTTCGGCGCACCCTGGAGGAACGAAACACAGATCCCGCAAACATGCGGTTGGTCATGGACGGAATTATGTACTGTATAATGTTTGCAAATCGATCGATCCCGCAAATTTGGTGTCGAAAATTACGATCGACATGGCCCCGCTAAACAAATTGATCATGTTGACTGCCCATTACGGTACATGGGCGGAAGCCATTAGATTTTCAATTTCTAGTACTCCGTACGTATTTACGGGAGAAAATATCTAGTGCTACCACTATTTTTTATGCTCCCTGTACTACCATTAAAAAACTCAATTTAAAATGTTTCAAAAAAATCTATAAAAATGTGTGAGCGTTCACAAGATACGTGTCTACAAGCTTCAAAAAAATTTAGATCCAAATTCGAAAGGATCATAGAGAAGCAAAAGTAACAAATCTAGCATGAATAGTATTATTAGTGTCACAAAAAGATAAAAGCAAAAAAAATAACAATATTCACATAAGATTTGTGTTTTTCTGTTTCTCAATGCTCCTTTAGAATCTGGATATGAAAATCTTGGAGCTTGTAAACACATATATTGTGAACAGTAACATTTTTTTTTAGAATTTTTTGAAACATTTTAAATTGATTTTTTAAACGATAACACATAGATCATGTAATGTAGTGGTAGCACTAGATATTCCCTCGTACTTACGGCCAGTATAGTATTGATGATATCCTTTACAAATGCATGGATGATGATGCTATTGCTATATTCGATGTCTAATCTGATTGTTGTTTATAGGAAAGCAAATCTGAGTTGAACCAGCTTGGATCCTCCGCCACTTGCTAATATATTTGGGGTTGCTAGTTGTTCGGTTAAATATACACTATGCCGCTCGACGAGTGCTTTAGTGAAGAAGATGGATGTTTGGCTACTTCCTTGCCAGAATTATATGCTTAATTAAGCACTTTTCAAATGTTCTCTTCTTGTAGCATCATTGTTATATCAACAAAGTAACTGCAGTGCCCTTAAGGTCATTTCAGGTATGCTTTTGACCAAACATTTGCAAGTTCCCAAGTCAACAGGTGAACAGGCAACAGCCAAGGTGCATCGATCAGCATACTTTCGCAGCCTACACAGCTGCTGAGCTGCAACTGCATGCGAATGGCTACACAGAGAGCAATCAGTGGCGACACACCTGTGACGATATAGTTTCAAGTTTCAACCAAGTCGGCAGCACCAAACTTGGACCAGCTGACAACTTAGACAAGGACACCCACGAGCTCCCATGAGATACTTGCGTTTTTCACTCCCAAAATTTGGCAATCGTAATCAATGCGTCAATGTAGCTATACCAAGATAACCGGGCAAACTTTATTTCGAAAGGTCCCCCCTTTCGAACCTATGATTAAACCCTTTTATGCCCCGTAACAAAGTCTATGGTTTGGTTCTTCGAGTTCAAGTTTTGGTGCTATATTTGGAACCCCTTCTATGATTCGAACGCTTGGTCAGCTCATGGAAACGACAGATCTCCTGGTGTAAAATTTTCATAGGCATATTTAGAAACCGAAAAATATCAAATGGGATTTGGGCATACTAGCGAATTCTCGGTGGTATATATATGGAATCACCTCTATATAAATTGAGATCCTCGTACATCTCGTAAGGTAGAATTTTATTCAAGAAATGAGCATTGTTTCTCTCGTTTCATAGCAAAGTGGTATAGGAAAGTTGTTGGAAATTTCTTTTGGCACCTGGTTCACGTAAATATAATACTCAAATCAAATGTCCTGGCCTCCTTTTACTTTCCTAGGCATAAGACAGGATTTTTTCCTCGTTTCTCCCTTGCACATCAAATTCATCCCTTTTTCTTTTTTTTAGGCATTTGATTTGTACCTCCAATGAAATCATTCCACGCAATTTCAACAATCCGACTTTTACCAATCCACTGAACATCTAATGTTGGATCACTCGACGCACAGTCGCACACCATTCAACATCCTCTAGCTTGGTGGCAATGTATGGCTTC
This sequence comes from Puccinellia tenuiflora, assembly GCA_012064385.1. Classification (NCBI taxonomy): domain Eukaryota; kingdom Viridiplantae; phylum Streptophyta; class Magnoliopsida; order Poales; family Poaceae; genus Puccinellia; species Puccinellia tenuiflora. The sequence continues at coordinate 670,394 of QRDG01001848.1, forward strand.
CCTTACACTCGACGCACAGTCGCACACCATTCAACATCCTCTAGCTTGGTGGCAATGACACCCATCCTATATGCATCGTCTTTTACCATGTATCTCTTATACAAGGGTTCCCCCAACACTACACCGACACAAGTATTGCCACGGCTATATCTTCATGATGACTTTGTTTTTGTAGATGCTAATACATTTTTTTCTAAAAACCTTGGTCAATGATAGTCACATTTAACTTTGTAAAAAATACGCCTTATAATATTGAACCGAGGGAATAATATAATAAACACATTCCATGTGATCTTTCATTTTGAACTCGGAACAAATGACATCTTTTAAGTTCATAAAACACCAAAAAAATTCATAAAATTAGAGAATGGATAGCAAAGGATGTAAGCATACAAAGCTAGATTCATTGCATAACCGATGAACTATACTACAATAGGATAGGGACATGGAGACGTGGGCAGAACGGCGCATTTGTGGGGGCATGGGGACAATTCGATTGGAGCTGAGAAATCCAACCCCAGAATTCATTCCTAGATAGTCAATCAATCAATCGGCTGATTGGATCCAACGCTAGCTAGACGTTGTTAATCTACGCTAAAGAAGAGACAACTAGACAAAGACCGATCAAAAGCAGGGCTGAACTTTGAATCATTGGGGCTAGTGACTACTTCTTCGATTCCAGCATATGGGAAAGATGGAGATGGAGCATCTCACAGTGAACAAACAGTGCATTCAGTTCAAGTGATTGTTCATCCATTGAAACCTAGTCCCTGTCCCAATAGTGGTATATATAATCCTGACTTGCTGCTGCTACTACTAGTCAAACCGAACACTCATTCATTTTCATCCTTTCTTCCAGGCATAATCTGAACATCGATTTGCTACAGGTTCTCACTTCACTTGGGATGAAGTTGAAGACCCATTTGAAATGCAGGGAATTTTGTACACATGTTTCTCTTGAGGTAATAACTTGGTGGTACAAATTTCACTCTTTTCTTTCAAAAAGGGGAATGGAACCCAGCGATGCACACACATCCAAATTCTATTGCAAATATTCAACAAAGTAGAAACTTTACTTAGAGCTTCATGGGAAAACTTTATCATACTCATTTATACAAGATCTTGAAAGAGATCCAAATGTGAGCCTGCATCGATCACGGGTTGCAACAATGTAAATCTTGATTGAGCGTGCATGCACAGTGTAGACGTGCAGTTGCCCTGTGCAGCCATCGTAGTACAAGTTACCAAATGCCGACAAGCCCACCACCACCGCACCGGTCCTAAACCACGTCGCCGTCACGGCACCACCACACACTCCCCCTAGCCCCGATCAACTGCCCCCGGCCAGGGCCAACTGCTTATAAACCCTCCGCCTCCCTCCCTTCACCACCGCCGCCGCCGGAGCAAAGCAAGCTGCAGGGCGTGAAGTGACAATGGACCTCGACGACGAGATGATGCCCTACTCCCCCTCCGCCGACTCCTCGCCGTCCTCCTCCGACCTCGACACCGAGGTAATAACTAAATTACGTCGATGTGACGTGAATTTCTTTGTTTGTCGGCTGGCTGGCTGGGTGCGGGCTAGATGCATTCGTGCTGATGGAGTTCTTGGTTTCTTGGTAGTCGACGGGGTCCTTCTTCCCGGACCGGAGCACGACGCTGGGGACGCTGATGGGCGTGTCGGCGTTCGGCGGCGTCGGCGGGAGGCGAAGTTCCACGAGGGCGCCGCCGGGGGAGGTAAGCGAGCAGTCGGTGCGGGCGACAGCGCCAGAGGAGGAGGGAGAGGGGCGGCGCGCGGGCGGGTGGCGGCGGCGGAGGAGGAGGCGCCGGGGCGGGAGCTGGTGGCGGCTGTGCCGCGACGACGCCGGCGGGCCGCCGACGCGGCTGGGCGAGTTCCTGGACATGGAGCGGCAGCTGGCCGGCGCCGACTTCATGTACGGCGGCGGCGGCGGGGGAGGGACGCAGGAGGTACCGGAGGCCGCGACCGTGGCAGCGACGGCGCTGTTCGAGGACGGGAGGGTGCGCCCGCCGCAGCAGCGGGCCGCTCCGCCGGAGGAGCGGGGGTCAGGGAGGTGGCGGTTGCAGCGGGCGGCGGAGGGGTCTTCGTCGTCTTCGCTGGCCAGGCTCCCCGTGCTGCTCACCGGCATCTGCAGCGGCGGTGCGGGGTAGGGCCGGCCTCGCAATTAGCTCCTTCTCCAGGGGCGTTTACATGAAGAAAACCGGACCGAATTGCGAGAACGTTTTGTCCAAAACGGATTCGTTTCACGAGGCCGATGATTCTTTTCTTCTCCGTTTGATGCTTATTGTTCTCGGGCCCCGGCCACTAGTACAAAACTCGTCTGATGCTCTCCTCTTTTCCTGCACTTTTCTTTCTATCCTTTATCATGCACAGGAAATGAATCATTCATGGGTAGAAAACAAAGAATCGTAATACTCTGTTGTTCATATTGTGTACTCTGTAAATATCGAAAGTTCAAATATCTTGTGTACTTTTGTAAACTACGATTCAAGTAGGATAATTCTTCTTAAATGCAAGGCTGCAGTCATAGTTTTAAATAGATCGGCTATAGCTTTTTTGAGAATCCGAAGACTAAATAAATTCATATACAATTTCCGGCTATAGCACCATTTAGTCCGATTATAGCCCCATCTGCATCATCATTTCCTGCTGCCGTCTGTCGGTGTGTGCATGCACCTCAGATTCGCAGCAGGACATCGTATTTGTACTCGCTCCACGGCGCCGGAGCATTTCCTTGTGGATCTGGCCGTGCACTGCACTGCATTGCAGCCCGATTCGATCGACCGCACGGCACAAGGATACGCCAGAGTACACAGACGAAATCTCGATGTGATTCTGCCTCTGCATGGGTTGATCTTTCTGTCTGTCACTCTCGAATCGGAATCAAATTCAGAGCGACGGCGATCTCGTCGGTCGGCGCCATCGCCATGCCTGCTGCCACCACGCTGCAGAACGATGATGAAGTTGCTTCCGGTTTGAAGCAAAGCTTTGGATTCCAGCAAGCAATATGGGCCATGAGCCGGAAAAAGACGCGGCAGCTGCTAGCTGCACATGACATGTTTCTGTCCATCAGCCTCGCTCGCGCTAGGGTAGAGCCGGTTGGGAAATTCTCGAATTCAAGTCGATTCTGGGTTTTTTTATACTGCCAAAATGTAAAGCGTTCTTATATCGGACAGTACGATGAAGAGTTATCAGCATCGTGATTGGTCGTTTTGTGATCGAAGTCATGACTGTATGACACGGACTTGTCAACTAGAATCAGGGGGTCAGATGTGTAGGTAGTTGTTGGCCGTGGAGTAGGAGGGGAAGAGGAATGAACCCCAAAAAAAAAAAGGAACAAATTCAAAGCACCGACATCCCATGTATGTTTGCAATAAAGATTAACGCACTTGATCATGAGCATGCGTGCATTACTTTCGAACCTAAGAATTTTTTAACATTTAAGATTGAGGAGAAAACCCTAACAATGCACAAGTCTCTCATAATTTTTAACTGAACCCAAAAAAAGGAACAAAATCAAATTCAAAGCTGTAACATCCCATGTATGTTTGTAATAAAGGTTAGCGCACTTGATCAGGAGCACGCATGCATTACTTTCGAACCTAAGAATTTTTTAACATTTTAGATTGAGGAGAAACCCCTAACAATGCACAAGTCTCTCCCAATTTTTAGATGTCTTAAAAAGGTTACAAAAATTCCAACTAAATATATCGGGAAGTTCAACGTAGAATTAGGAATCCCCCAGTATTTTTGTTGTATTTTTATTATACCTAAAAAGTGTACCAAATATTTCAAACAAGGTGAAATTTCTAACAAGGTTAGCCTCACCGATCCCATTTGTCTTCTTCTTCCAGCAACGAAGTTGATGCGTGTCGTTGCCACCGAGGGGATAAGACCCTAGTGTCCCCCCCCCCCCCCCCTGTTTCCTCGTCTTTTGCTCGTCCTCCATCTATCTCCCACACGGCCACACACACCAAAGTTCCAACATCATCGCTGCACTGCGTGGCTGGCTTCGATCTCATCGAGCTCCGCCGAGCATACTAGAAGCTTCGCCTAGACATGTGCTTCCTTCCCCTCGAGTCGTTTGTGCTAGGACACACAAAGACGAGTGAATCGAGCCGTCCTTCCCCCAAATTCCGGCTGCCGGCTTTATGTCACCGTCCAGCCTCTCCAGCCCTCCCCGACCCCTCTCGTGTCATCCTGGTGAGCACACGGTCCTCCTGGACCTTCTCCCGCCCCTCCTCGAGATGGTGAAACATTACTATCCAACTGATTTTCCCCAAGATATTTATGGATTGCAACAACAACGATTTTTTTTGTTTCTTCCAAAGATGAGGAGTTCAAGAGTACATCAACTTTGACCGATCTTTGTCGATGGCTCAATGCCTTGCTGAGACGGGAAGACATATTGTCTACAATATTATTTGAAAGATTATTCCTCTTGCTCATTACTCTTCCGGTTTGTACATCAAGTGCTGGATGTACATTTTGTAGTACGAAGATCATTAAAACAAGGTTGGATAGTCACATGGAAGATGCTAATCTTGCCAACAAACCGTTAGTTCACATAGAGGGTGATATTCTAGAAAAATGCAACTATGATGATGTCATTGCAGATTTTAGAAACATTAAGGAACGGAATGTTGATTTGGGCCAAGGATTGGCTGACTTTGTCAGGCCTAAAGTCACCTGACTTTGAGTCACTTACATGTAAGGCCTGCCATACGTGGGGTCTACATGTCAGTGACTTAAAGTCTCCCCAAACTTAGCAGCTAGTAAGCTAGCCAATCTCATTCGGCTAATTTGTAGTATATATCTCCATGCATGCACATGTACTCTCTAGCTTCTTTAGCTATAGTTTTTTGTTACTAGCAATTATATATTTATATGTATGTACGCATTTGGTGATTCTGTAACCAATGGGAACTAATTTTAAGATTAATTCTAATCTCGACTAAAATCACGCACATGCTTAGAAGCATATATGTACTCATTGTCTGACTGTGATGTGTCCTATATAATGGGTCAGCGAACGAGTTCGCCATCCAGGAGTATAGTTGACCAAGACCAAGACCAACACATGTGGTTTGGCAAGTATATTCTCTCCTTGTATGTCAACACTGATGCTTGAACATGGTACATCCACTTTACCCCGGTCAATGCATCAGTTTGATAGTACGTGGCTATCTTTGTACACTCATACGCCTAGCCCTACAAGCCTATGACTCTAGAGGAGGGGGTGTAGCTCAAACAAAAATAAGCATATTGCACCACTTTAACACAATAACATTTTTAATAAACAATGCACTAGTAATGGTGTGTTTGATATATTTTTTTTAGCAATTTATATGATCTAACAGATACAGTGTACAATGACAGTACCAATCAAAATGCTTCTTGTAGTGATGAAATTAATGGAAATATTACTTTGGAAAAGATGGCATGCAGAATTGAATAGTGTATCTATTTTTCATAATACACATCCAACTCGAGACAAGAATAACCAATTAAATGAGGTGTAGTTTGCATCAACTCCAATACTTAAACTAGAAAAAAACACCGAATATATTCCCCATAATATAGAAATAAACATACTTCAAATAAATTCCTACTAAATTGCCAACAAATTTATACAACATGACATGAATTTGAATATTTTCCTGCAATCACTGGATACAGATGGTTTGATAGCTTTTACATTTAAATTTTAATATCAATCAATTATTAAATTAATTATACAAGAAAGGATGCAGACAACATGTCATGTATGTTCTCTCATTCTGGCTTGTCCCTTCGAATGCTGGAAAAATAGGATTTAAAATGCATATCACATAATAAAACAATTGTCCTCTTGTAAATGTAAATTAGTAAGCAAATTAATTTGAACCGGTATGCGGTCGACCTCTTTGGAACCGCCATAGTATTTTATTTTATATTTATAGTAAACTTTTTTACTTATTTATAACTTAGTCTATTAACATAAAATCTTAACAAGTATGCTTTTATTGTATTTATTATAGCATAATTAGTTATTTAGACGGGTCACTAGATGCTAACATATAGTATTCTATGTAATAATTCGTATGTCCATCGTCACTAGTAGCAGTTTTCTAAAACTAAAACCTTATTAGGCAGAATGAGTTATGTTTTTTTTTTCATTACATATTTCATAACAAAAGCATTCGTTCCACCTAATCCCCTTATATAAAAAACAGAGAAGGATTAATATGTGTCACTCGATGTATAAGTGTATTTGCATGTGTTGAGATCCACTTTTACATTATTAAATATCTAGGCCGAGAGCTCGAATTGTAGCTTGCAAATATCTTGAATGTTTTCTAGAGTGTATGTCCCTGAGATAATAGTATATCATGGCGCAAAAGATGCACAAGACGATTTTCCTTACTTGCTTTCTCGATAAACAAAACTGTTTCTTAAACTTTAGGTAAGAGTTGCACGTCCAAAGCTTGCTCCGAGATGGCTCGCCGCTTCGACATGAATTCTTAAGTGAAGATCGACAGTATAGATTGGTGCTAACTGTGTTGTTAGATTCGTTGTAACTGTGTTGTAATCATAATCGTGCTGCGGTAAATTTTCAGCTTGGAAGGTTTACAACTCGTGTGACATGAGCTAGAAGAAGTGCACCAAAACAGAACGGAATCCATCGCAACTAATCAACGATAAGATAATATAGTAGTAGCAGCAGTAGGGAGAAGCTTGTCTGGGTACACGACCGATTCCATTTCCCGCCATTTTTTACAGGAAAGGATCGGCATCCGTGGTCACGCACACAGCAATAATACTAATACGCAGTAAATAATACGAATCGGCCCATCGCAGCCCAATTCAAAACAAGGGCCACACCCCAACCGGGAGGCTTCCATTTCTGGGCCTTCTTCTTCAGTCGGATCCGTCGGCCTGTGGCAGGTTGGGGTGGGCGGAGAAGTAGGCTAGCAGGCCCAGCAGCGGCGCGTTGATGTAGGTGGTGGGCTCGGACTGCTGGAACACGGCCCGCGCGTCGGGGAAGTTGTCGCTGGTGTTGCTGGGCCCGCCGACGACGGCGCCGACGAGCAGGTTCGGGTTGGGCGCGCTGCTGGCGTAGTAGGCGGCGCCGGCCTTGCAGCCGATCCTCCCCGGGTGCGCCGCCACCGACGGCAGCGAGCTCCCGCGGTGGTGGATCCGCTGCGGGAAGCGGGCGCCGTAGCCCACCATGTACGACATGCGCAGCGGGTTGTCGCCCAGGATGTAGTCCACCTGGCGCTTGGCGACGCGGCGGAGGACGACGGGGGAGGCGGAGGAGGAGCCGCCGGCGCAGGGGACGTGGACGTTGGCGTGGCTGAGGTAGTTGGCGTAGGCGAGCATGAGGAAGGAGATGGACGTCACGTGCTGCATGTTGCTGTTGCCCACCTTGAAGAGGAGGCCGCCTGGCGAGTACTCGATCTGGGGGTGGTTTGAGATGCCGGGGAGGAGGGTGCAGATGAAGTTGTCGGCGTTCTGGCGGAAGGAGGTGAAGAACTCGTCCTTGCCCATCAGCACCTCCTGCAGATTCACATCATTAGCTGCCAGCCTGATTAATTAATTAACCACTAATAATTTAGTAAAGATATGATACTACTCCGACTCCAGTGTGGTTTTGGAGACCCGTGAGCATACACACAGAGCAGAGCACTACTGAAAAGCCCCGATTCCTGCTGTTTTACCGCAGGGCACAGGACCCCATGCATGGGGTCGACGACCAGACTGAGACCGGACCAGGGTCAGTGATCACGGATGGGCGACAAACATGCTCGCCTGACGCCTTTGCTTTGATCGGCTAACCAGCCTATCATCGCAGCTGCTAGTGCCTGATTAAAGTATTGGGGTAATACAGTACTATTTCCGAGATGTTTGATTATCCAAATCCACAATAGGGAATCTGGGCCAGTAGTAACGTGGTGTGTGCGAATGAATCTAGGATGGGTGCCGAATTAGCCAATAATGTAGTGTCAATCTAGCCGGGCATGTGGATATGCCCATGAGTGCATAGCAATCACTGGTCGTATGTTACCATGTGGAGGGGTAGAGTAGGCAACGGGGTACTACAACTACACGTCAGAAAGTGCAGAAATGACTTATTATTAGGCGAGCTGGAATCGTGTCAGCTCACATGCTGATCCGCCAATCAAGTAAGAACAAAGGCATGTATGTACTCCCTCCGTTCCAAAATAGATGACTTCCATTTGTCAAAAAGTGGATGTATCTATATACGTAACATGTCTAGATACATTTACTTTTGGACAAATGGAAGTCATCTATTTTGGAACGGAGGGAGTATGTCTCGAGCTGCCGATATGTTCCCATTAGCAGATTAGCTAATGATTCCTCTGACGGTCAGATTAGCTAATGACTCCTCTGACGGTTAATCCGGACAAGGTAATGCATTAATGCAAAATCCACAACATGAGTGACATAGACACGATAGGGAATATATGGCGATGATGGAGACATGCAGTCTAGCGGACATCTGTTTTTTCTTTTAATAAATTTGCTTTTGGGCCAGCCTAGTAGTACGCCCAGCCCCACATGTGTTGATTGAGCAAAAAAGAGCAGAGCGCGCGTGCAAAGGTTCCCCGGCCATGGCCACCAATCTCGCCCATGCCCCTGTGGCACAAACTTTTACTACACGACCGCAGTGTCTGCCAACTCTGCTACGTTCCAGTAGTACACTAGCTAAAGATTTTTAGATAAAAAGTACACTAGGTAAATCATCTGACACGGTTAATTAATCACGAGTTATCCAAACTAATCAGTCTCAGGGCGCCAAAATCACTCCTACTCGTCAGCAGCAGCAATGTGCAAGAAACTACCTAGTGCGCCATTGGTGTACCTTGGAGATGAGGATGTTGATCCCGGCGTGCTTGTTGTCCCACCCGAACTCGTTGATGGAGTCGCTCGCCCCCAGCGCCACCTCGTTCCGCTTGATGTAGTCCCGGTACACCCGCTGCCGCGACGCCTTGTGCAGCCACGCCGCGCCCCACAGCAGCTCGTCCTGGTACCCGTCGTAGTCGCAGTAGCACGGGCACACCGCCGCGTGCAGGCTGCTGCTGTACGCGCCACGATGCTTGTCCGCGAACTCGAACACCTTCAACAATGGAGAAAAGCTCAGCCCGTTTGCTTGGACTGCCGTCACCGGTGATGGAAGAAGAAGGAAGAATGGGGGAGTGGAGTGGACAACTTACGGAGACGGCGCGGTCGAGGAGCCGCTTGGAGTAGGCCGGGTCGGCCTCCCGGAACACGATGGAGCCCGCGGCGAGCGCGGCGGCGGTCTCGGCGGCGACGTCGGACCCCGGGTGCGACGGGTCCACCTTGTACACGGTGCGCGGGGTGTCCATGTCCTCCGGCCGCTCCCAGCACGAGTGGTCACGGAAGGCGTCGCCCACCTGCACGTAGACGGTGTTCGGCGTGGCGGTGGCCTTCATCAGGTAGTCCGTCGCCCAGCGCACGGCGTCGCGGGCCTCACGCTCGTGCGCGCCGAAGCTGCGGCCGAAGTCGATGAGCCCCCACGACATGAGCGTCGCCGTGAACGCCATCGGGAACCCGAACTTCACGTTGTCGCCCGCGTCGTAGTACCCGCCGCTCAGGTCCACCTGTGTGTGTATGTGTTGCATTGGAAGATAGAACCAGAGCGTGCGTCAGGAATCGCAACGGCAGCCAACGCATTGCGGCGGGACGGGTGGTTGACGCTTACCCCGGCGGTGGCGCCGTCGTTGAGCGCGGAGTCGCGGCGCCAGCGGACGCGCTGGCCGGGGGGGAGGCGGCCGGAGCGCTGGCCCTCGAAGAAGAGGATGCTCTTGTGCAGCGCGTCGCCGTAGTCGTGCTGGCCGGCCATGGACGACACGGCCGCCGTCGAGACGAGCACGAGCACAGCCATCATTGCCCTCGCCGGCGACGACGCCGCCATTGTTGGGACGGACGGAGGACCACCGAACCGGAGCTCGTGGGTGGGTATTGATGGCTGGCAGTTTAGTTGGTTGGCGCTGTGTGTGCGGCGGTTCGGACGGTGTGGCTGCACTGGACTGGCTGCTGCTGCAGGGGAGTGGTGGTGGGGAGGAGGATTTAATAGGGGAGCACGGCCGGGGCGCCATGTGAGGCTGCGCCGGAGCGCGACATGGGGTGCCGGGGCCGGAGCCAATGGAGCGGCGACACGCACGCGCGGCAGCGTTGCGGCGCACGGCGCGAGGAGGGCTCACTGGTCCGTTGTTTCTGCGGTTGCTTCTGGCGCCAAGAAATGAATGGGCAACTGCTAATTCGGAAGCACGAAAGTGGTGCACCAAACTCGCAAAAGAGAGAGCCTGGATTGGGACCAGCCGATCTAAATGGTCTTAAATCTCCATGGATGTATATCGCCATACATGTATTCATGTGCATGCTTTCCTTTACTTGCAAAAGGGAAAGTGGGAATAAACAATTTGAAAATTTTAGGCATGTACTTATATACACTCTTTTCTGCAGGGCGGCTAAGTAAAAAACCAAAACGTTCCCGCGAACTAGGGTCGTGTTGCATTGATGGACCAACTTAGGCGGCGCATGTGAGCCGAATCAGCCACGTAAAATGACTTCATGTGAGATTATAGAAACGGTCTCCCCACATGGTATGATTTCTTATTAATTTTGAGGCTTCTTTGGATCACATGATTACATAACGAGCAGAAATTTAAAAAATAGAAATTTAAAAGGAGTGGATATGTAAAACATAGTAAAACTATAATAATACTCATTTGAATGGAATACAGGACAAATACANTGGCATACCAAGCTTGAGCCGTCTTCGCACAGAGTTTGAGATAGTATTCACAAATGTGGACCATTTTGGACAGATTCCATCTTTCAGGTAGTATATCCCTTGTTGTAATGGTGCCCGTTGATCTCGAAGTTCACTGGGGGAGCATTACCTTCAACAAGCTTGGCGAAGACATTGGAGCACTGCAGGACGTTGATGTCGTTGTTAGATCCTGGCATTCCAAAGAAGGAATGCCAAATCCAGGTATCATACGAAGCCACTGCCTCAAGTACGACACTGCAACCGCCTTTGTGCCCTTTGTACATCCCCTACCAAGCAAATGGATAGTTTTTCCATTGCCAATGCATGCAATCGATGCTTCCTAGCATTCCAGGAAATCCTCTTGCTTCATTCTCGGCTAGGATCCGAGCAGTGTCTTCCGCAGTGGGTGTTCGCAAATATTCAGGCCCAAACACTAGTAGGAAATTGGCTACCACTGGCGAACCTAAATATGCTATCGCTTGTGGTTCGCCAGCGCTCCTTTCGCCAGTGGTAACAGCTTACCACTGGCGAACCATTGCCTTGTTCGCCAGCGATAGACTTTTTAGGTTTTATAAAAAAAAGCCAGGCGAGGTCGGGCTTGCAAGGCCGCCGCCGCCGGCCACGACCGCTCCTGCTCGAGCTGACCACGACCGCGCCTGCTCCACATCCCCAGCCGGCCGCGCCCCACACCCTGGCCGGTTCCCCGTCTGGTTAGCACCCGCAGAGCTGGGAGTCACCGCCGCCACTGCTGTTGGCCTCATCGTCGGCGGAGGTGGGCGGTGAGGTGGAAGCAGACTTGCTCCCGTCATCCGCGTGCTCCTCCTCCTCAGCATCGTACATGGGCGTGCGCGGGCTTGGCGGGCTTGACAGTATGGAGCGGCAATGGGCGAAGGACGACCATGGCGTTGGTGGGGAGCTCGCCGAGGGCCACCCGCTGCCGCTTGGTCGCGCCGGAGGAGCCCCCGGAGCTGGCGGCGGCGCGCTTGGCCACGGCACGGGTGAGATGGGGCCCAGCCGGCGGGACGGAGGGCACGTTCTCCTTGTCAGCCATTGGCGGCGGTGCTCGAGTGAAGGATCCCAGGCTGGAGGAGGCGGAGGCGCAGAGAGCCGCGGGGCAGCACGGCGGAGTCGGGCGGGGAGGTTGGGGACGGGCGCGAGGAGGCGTCAGACTGGAGGCAGAGGCGACGAGGAGCAGCATCGGCAGCGGCGGATGGGGGGTGGGGGGATTCGGTAGGCCGTGTCGTCGCGGTGGTTGGTGGCCTACTCTGGCGGCGCGTTCGCGGCAGAGGGGAGGAGGTGGTGCCGGCGGCGGGGGGAGGGAGACGAGGAATGGGGCGAATCTTTGGTGGGGTATGTGCGTTCTCTCGCCGACAGGGTTGGCCGGCGCGGCTTTTCCCTTTCGCCGGTGCCCCCAGACGGAACCCGGCGCGTTGGGTTCGGCCTGGGAACGCCGGTTAAAATTTAACCCAAATCTGGCGAAAAACGAGGCCTTAGAAGCGCTGGGCCGCTGGTGTAAAAAGGGGTGCTGGTGCTCTCGTGGGCGGCTGGAGTTACTCTTGTTCTTGAAGACATGGACGTTGCGCTCATTTGAAAACTCCCACGAGGTCAACATGACGAGGGAAGCCATAGCTTTCTTTCTTCCGGGAGGGGTGACGGGCACGTCTTCTGGACACATTCCCAGAATCGCTCTGCTGAGTCATATATGCATCACAGCATGAGCACGACACCATGTGGCCTCTCGACCCAGACAAACATCCCATATCTTAAAGTTGCAGAAAATTTATTATTGGTCTACTGAGTCGAACGAAAACTGGAGGAAGATTCCCTTTTAACTAGCCGGCAAATTTTTCGCCAAAAAAAAAAAAACTAGTCGGCAAATACAGAGTCTTCAAGCTGGAAGGCCTTGGTGAAGAAGGCCGGCCAGCAGAGGAAGGTGGAAAGGATGCTGCTGACGGTGGAGGCCCCCATGAGCATGTTCATCACCACGATCTGCAGCTGGATCGCCTCCAGCGGCGACGCTCCCCCCATGATGAGCCCGGTCATCGCCCCCGGCAGCGCGATCAGCCCCACCGTCTTGGCGCTGTCGATCACCGGCGACAGCGCGATCACCAGCGACCTCCTCACCTGCCCCGCCGTCGCCTGCCTCGGCGTCGCCCCCAGCGCCAGCGCCGTCTCCACCTGCAAGGCAACACACAAGAACGAGAACCCAAGATCACAATCAAGAACACTAGCTAGATGGAGCTGAAACGGAGACTGGTTCTGTTCATTGCTTACGAGGTTCCTCTGGGACTTGACCTCCTCGTGGAGCTTCTTCATGGTGACCCCGGTGACGGTCATGGCGTTGCCGACCATCATGCCGGCGACGGGGATGATGTACCGTGGCGTGAAGGGGAACACGCTGAGCACGATGAGCAAGAACATGGTGACGCCGGTGCCGACCAGTATCGACACGCCGGCGATGTACCCGCCGCGCGGGACGCGCCGGGCGCGCTGCCCCGCCGTGTACCCGGCGACGGTGACCATGAAGAGGTAGGCGAGGAGGATCCAGAGGGCGCTCTTCTGGGTGAAGATGAAGTGGAGGACGAAGCCGATGATTGAGAGCTGGAGGAAGGAGCGCGCGATGGCGTAGAGCATCTCGGCCTCGATGCCCAGTCGCTGCGTGCAGCTGAGCGCCACGGCCATGGCGACGGCCGCCGTGGCCGCCAGCGGCTTGAGCATGCCGATGCCGAAGTCGCGCCAGAACCCCGGCGCCCACGGGTCCACCTCCTGCGCCAAGATCGATGAGGCCGCCATCGCCGTCGAGCTGAGTGCGGGCGTGGTGACCTTCTTGAGGTGGATGTGGTGGTGGGCAAGTTGGGGGAGGGAACAAGTGAGAAAGGCGATGAATTGGTGAGGTCGTGTTCTGCTTTCAGGCATGGCACGGAGCGGTGCTTTGGGTGCTACGTGGGGGGAAAGAGATCGCCTCGGTGGATGGTGGGGCCCTGCTGGCAGTGAAAGCTTGCACTACGACCAAAGAACCAGACAAAAGATCAAGAACAGTTCTCTCACTAGCCGCAGAAGCCGACAACAGTTTTCTGCCCTTCTTTCACCAGATGATGCTCCAGGTTCTTGGATCTGGAGTAAAAAAAATAGAGGTGGTATGTCATTACAAGAAGCTTGGCATAACCCAATGCAAAAATCAATACCTTTTTAAACAAGTTGCAACTGTTGAATATAAATATATTGCCTAGTCCCTTTCCATCAGTTCGGACTTTTGGTCTACATGGCTAGTGCAACAATTCTATATGGTATCAGAGCCAAGAGGTCTCGAGTTCGAGACCCCGCTCACGCGGATTAAAAAAAAGAAAGAAAAAAGATCCTGCGGCCCGCTCCTATCCCACGCTAAAGGACTAAAATAGCCTAGACGTGAGGGGGAGTGTTGAATATAAATATATTGCCTAGTCCCTTTCCATCAGTTCGGACTTTTGGTCTAGATGGCTAGTGCAACAATTCTATAGCAACAATCGTGACAGTCAATAAAAAACGCAACAACGATGATAAAAAATACTATTCAAAGAAATTTGCTCTTTTTTTTTGGAAGAGAGAAATTTGCTCCTTAAACCTCCATGAATCCTGCATGCATAGCACCTTAAATATTTGCAGCTAACTACCAACTGGTTCCATTTGCAAACGTGATGGCAACTAGTTCAAAATAGTGTCTTGTCATGCTGAGTTGCCATGCTGCTACGCGCCCGCCACTAGCACGTGGACACTATGCCTGGTCCTCAAAGTCATGGCAAACGTACATACCGTATGTATACAAGTCGCTAGTATAAATTACGTAATATTTTCTACCACGTAATTCAGAATCCTGTCTCTCGTTTGACCATACGTCATAGCATGCTTCATGACAAACAAACAAAAAAGTCATCTTTATAACTACACAGTTAGTGAGTAGATATGACAACCCTTAAGTGAGTCACTACAGCTGCATATATGCTACAATCCCAGATCAATGGACAAAGCCTATACTATAGAGAACTAATTTTTTTATTTTTATGTCTCAAATTGGGTTTGTCCAACCCCATGTTATAACATGTGTCCACATTATTGGTTCGACGTCTCCATTTTAATGACATGTTAAACATGTTTATCAACTATGAATGGGGAATGATTTAGAATAACCAGACAAATATATAGTTTCACAAATAAGTCACGTAATTTCCAACAAATGAAAGGATACTATTCGAAGAGCATTCAATAAACTACAGATACAACAGAATATAATCATCTTTATGATTTCTTATTGGACATATTTCATCTAGTAGTTTCTCACTTCCATCTCATAGTGTGCATACATTGACATCTCTTCAATCGACGGTCTCTCGTATGAGATGAAAACTCATGATCGTATGTTTGGTTTTTTTGGTGAGAACCTTCCTCCTTCGGTTCGAGAATGGTTCAAATACTACCATAGTAGACATCCAAAGGATTAGAGACACGAGGAACCAACTCAAGTTCCGTGATGAGCTTACTTATCTAAACAACTTAATTCTTGGCTTCAGAAGCAGCGATATATTCATCCTACGTTGTAGAAAAAGCATATGCCTCTTGTTCGAAACTTTTCCAAGTAACTACCCTCCATTCAAAATTAATGAACATAAAAGCTGATTGCGAATGATAATCGTATTTGTCGGTTTGGAAGCTTGCATCGATATAACCGTTTACAACAAGCTATTTTCTTTACCTCCGCAGATTAGCAATACATCCATAGTTAAATTTAAGTATTTAAAGATGTTGTTAATCGCTATCTAGAGACTTTCACCAGGGTCTGGCCGATATGTGCTTGTAACACTTAATGTTTATGTAACATCCAAGGTTCAAAATATCAGGTACGAGGTTCGTATAATTTTGGGTCCAACATATCGGATGTCTTATATGTATTTATATCGAAAAAAATAGTTGACTTATATCATTTATTGATTAATACATCCCCGATGGGTAGTAAAAAATGAACGTTGTCATTTCTTGAGCATTACAAATAAATGATTTCAAGTTATTTATGGGTCCTCACTTAAGCAATATAGTAATAAACACTCATAAATCCGTACTCTAGCATCAAAATGTGCATTATATATGTGTATCTACAGAAGATCATGCATGCATGACTTTGATTCTTGGATGAAGTTTTAAATACATAGTTTTATTTCCAACATTTCTTTTGAGAAAGAATCGTTATCACCTACATATTGGTCTGGATCGTTTGATAAATCAGGTCAGGTGATATGTGTGACAACAATATTAACGAAATGATATGTTATATCTATATCAATCAACCCCCAAACACAATATATTGGTAGAATATCAGTAATATAGGTCGAGATTTAAAAACATGGTAACATCTGAGCGATTTAATATCATTGCGCAGATGATATATCCATTTGGTAAAGCATATGAAATGTACTCATTTGATCTCTCCCATATGTGAATGAACAATGAGTCTTGTCAAGACTCATGATGTGTGACATGGGCAATAACCATTTTCTTTGCCTCTTCCATGTTGAAATGTTTCAATAATTTATCATTGTAAATACTCTAACTCAATCCTATTAGCCTTTTCCAAACACACATATATATATATATATGAACACGGATTTTCTATTAACACCGGTGGTAGCAACGCATGGGGGTGGGGTTGCTACGCATGCCGTCTTTTGGCGTGGATACGGGGAGCACGAGTTGAATTTTATTTGGAGTTGTCTACGAAGTTTGTAACGACCATTTTTTGGCGTTAGCACATGTTCCCTCTGAGGGGAGCCGGGGTGGTTTTTATTGATTCCCCGTGACCGACATTAGTAAGTCAAGGTGTTCGGATTATTAGTGGGTAAAAGAGCACTGCTTGACTAATACATGTGTGGTTCTGGTCGAGACTGTCAATGTCAGAGTACTACTCTTAAGAGTGTAGAAGTGTGGAATTTAACCCCTATGAATCACGTGTATTCTACATGTAAGATAGGAAAATACGACTGAGCTCTTCTTGTAAACACAACGTTCTTCCTCATTCTGGATGTAGCCAAACCCATTGGCAAGTAATCAAACATTTTTTTTTCAACTTTGAGATGCTTGCTTCAAGCCATAATGGTTTCTTGAAGTTTGCATATGTAAGTACCATTTTTTGGACTAACCAAACGTTTATGATGTGTAATGTACACATCCACACTTACTTTTCCATTAAGGAAACTCGTTTGATGTCCATTGGCCAGATCTCGTTCTCATGATCATAAATGTGCTTACCTAATTGCGCTACACAATTCTATTAAGATATTTGTATGTTGCATGCTTTGGAATCTCCACCAATATTAAGAATAGATAATTATACTCCACAATTATATATATATGCACTATATAAGGAAAATTGTTCTGTACACCTAAGAGTACGTACTCCCACGTTCAGTATACCTCATAAACAAACTATATATACAAGGAGCTCATATAATTCATTAGTTATAAAAAATAATATTTCAAGGATGCATGTGTTTTTTCACATTTAATGTGGCTCTATTTCGGTATCTTATGAAGGGCAATATCTCATAAAGAAAAAAAATATTTGTACAACTGGATATATTTTCCATAATATATATTGCAACTATATAATGGAAAAGACAGTAATGAATATTAATATACATTGATGTGTAGTTGAACATTTATAACTAAGTCATATGTAACATATATTAACTAAACCACAATATGATTAAAATATAAATATGTATAGAAGTTTGGTATAATTTACTTTAATTCGAGAGTGAAAATTTTACTTAGAACGACAACCCTGCGCCTACGCATAGCCAATTGCATCCGACAAATGACAACAAAGTTGTCAATGGTCAGTTTGATATCAATTAATCATTATTGAATGATAGAATTTGTTGCTTGGTAATGTAGACATGATCATGTATAGTAATGAGATCAAGTTGAGATCAAGTTTTCTCTTGGCCGTAGAACGCTCTACATGGGGCATACAATAAGCCATTGAATAGAGCTTCTCTGTGCACAATCACTTGGGATGGTACACAAGTAGGTTGCTAAATCTGCCCAAATCTATCTATCTATCTATATATAAAAGACAGACGATTTCTCGCCTCAGGAGCGCTCGGGCACTGTTCACAGCTACAGGAACCGTGCGATCCGCGCCGTCCGGCGGCGATCCGACGGCTCTCAGCGCGCGTCGACGACGCTTTTGCAAAAAAGCCCCTGACAAACCTGTGAATAGAACCCGCAGTCCACTCATCAACGCAGCGAGGGACCTGAGTACAATTTTCGAAAACTTAGAGGACCTTCGTGTAAAATCGCCGGCAGAGCCCCCTCCCTCCCCTTCTCTCTCCCGCGACGCCGGACGTCGCCGCCGCCGCCGACGCGTGCCCTCGCCGCACCGGCCCTCCCCGCTCGGATCGACGACCACGGCAGGGTGCGCCGTCGCCGCCTCCCCCTCCTCGCCGAAAATCTGCCGCCGAAACGCCAAGCCGTCGCCGGAATCGCCGCCGCCGTGGCACTGCTCTCCACCGTGTCCGCATGCCGTCGCCGCCGCTCCGGCGACACAGAAGAGGCTGCGCCGCCAGCTGCGGGCGCCCCGCGTCCGCGCGCGTCCGACGCGACCCTCCCCGCGTCCCAGGTCGCGCTGGATGCGCTGGATCGACGCCGGCGTAGACGACGCCGCCGCGGCAGCGTCCGCCCACGGTGACGTCACGCCGACGCCATAGTGGGCCTGGGCTGCCCAGGCGCGCCCAGGCGGGCCTGCTAGCTGGGCTGGGCTGCTGTGCAGCTCGGCCGGCTCTTTTTTTTTTTGTTTTCTAATTTTTAAAACTGTTCTAACTTTTCAAATACACCCTCAAATAAATTCATACCAAGTTCTAAAAATTTATGAAAATCAAAATGGTCATTTCAAATGCTTCGGAACCTTTTCCAAACTATTTGGAATCCATTGCATAAAATAAAAAAGGAAAATGATTACGTGTATTTCCAAATCAAACGAGACCAATTTCCACAGACTTGACAAAAAAATGCATATAAAAAATTTAATTGATGAACATTCTTAAATACAGCGGGTGCGGCGTTTCGCTGCACCAAATTCCACTACTTTCCCAGAAAGCAATCTTATTTTTTTCTTAAAATAATACAATTTAAACTTCTTCCCCTGATAAATATATTTAAATCAAAAAAAAATATGACACATGCTTTACATATTTTCCAACACCTTATACATTTTGTTTCACGCCATTCAAACAACTTTCACAAACTACTAAATGCTACAAAAAAAAACATTAGCTTTAATTGTATCTCTAAACAGAAAAAATAAACAAAATTAAAAGACTACTAAATGCTGCGCAAACGTGGCAGATGAAAAAAAATAAGGCATATCATATCCATTCAAATTTCACGGTATTGCAAAACAAAACAAAAACGTCACACCATTTAATTAAATTAATTTTAAAAGTAATACTCATGCCGCATAATAAAGATTCAAAATTGAATATTTCAATGATACTCACAAAAAAGCCGAAATAATACTTGCAACAAAAAAAGAAAAGAAAAAAACTTATGGCATATGATACCCATTCAAATTTCACAGTATTATAAAACAAAAAACAAAAAAAAAGTCACTCCAATTTAAAACCAACTACATGAATATTTCAAGAAAACAAAAAACCATAAATTTGTAGGAAAAGCAATATAGAAATAATCTAAAAAAATGATTGAAATGGAAACTATATCATAATTCTCATAAAAAAATTGCAACTCACAGATATTTAAACATTACAATTTAGCCAACATTTTATTTAAAAAAAATATTCTAAAAAAAATAATCACTAAAGGCGTGGCGTGACTCATTAGTCACCTTTACATCAATTTAAAAAAGTATGGATTTCAAAATTTTCCAAACTCAAATAAAATCCACATAAATAAAAGCAATAATATCATTCAATATGATGAACTCCATAAAAAGAATTCAGTACAAACCATCTTATTTAAATACAACAACCCATTTGTATTATGGGCTCCAAAATATATCAAATTAGAATACCACAGATGTAGATTCTAAGAAATAGCTGCTTTAAACATATTTTCCAAACAAATATATTTGAATGAGAAACCAGATTCTAAAATAGAACATGCTTTATATACATTCTAGGTGCACTCCATCTAAATGTGGATTAAAATTTAATAAATGCTCATAGAAACATTTCCTCTCATTATACTACGCAGTCAGGAAAAAAAAATGAACATTATTTGCACTACTTATAGCATAATGAAAACATATTTCAAGATGTCAGTCCGCCAAATATTTGGTAAAAAATCCAAAATAATTTGGTCAAAATATGTATTGAATTTAATAAATGTCCACCTAATGTAGTCCATTCGAATATGGAGTTCAACTAAATTTTGAAGGCAAAATATGAACTTATTATATCTTCCCAAGTTGTTTAATATTTAGAGATAATTTAGCTGAAAACTCTCTAATTATGGACATAAAATTTAAAAATGTTTCGTCCACTAAATGTTTGAAGAAAATAAAATTCTATTTCCTCTAATTATGCATTGAACTTTCCGAAATCCCTTACAACGCACTTCATCAAACTATGGAATTAGACTAAATATTTTGATATTTATGACAAATTACAAAGATACCTGACCTCAGTTTTTTTTTTGGTACTTACTAACGCCAAAATACAAACAAACTTAAACAACTCAAAATGCCTAACATTTATATACATTGTAGGTGCACTTCATCTAATTGTGGACTAAAATTTAATACATGCTCACAAAATACATTTCCTCTCATTATATTGCGCAGTCAAGGAAAAAAAAACATTATTTGCACTACTTACAGCATAATGAAAACATATTTCAAGATGTCAGTTCGCCAAACATTTGGTGAGAATCCAAAATAATTCCCTCAAATTATGGAATGAATTTAATAAATGTCCCCCTAATGTGATCCATTCGAATATGGAGTTCAACTAAATTTTGAAGGTAAAATATGAACTTATTATATCTTCCCAAGTTGTTTAATATTTAGAGATAATTTAGCTGAAAACTCTCTAATTATGAACATAAAATTTAAAAATGCTTCGTCCACTAAATGTTTGAATTTTCCGAAACCCCTTACAACGCACTTCTTCAGACTATGGAGTTAAACTAAATATTTCGATATTTATGACAAATTACAAAGATACATGACCTCATAAATTTTTTTTTTGGTACTTACTAACGACAAAATACAAACAAATTTAAACAATTTAAACTGCCTAACATTTATATACATTGTAGGTGCACTACATCGAATTGTGGACTCTAACAACGGATTTCAATATTTCCAATTTAGTGAACATTTAGAGAAAATAAACAACAAATTCAGACAAATTACAACATTTTCGAACACAACGTACGTGTCGTGACGGAAAAAAATGCTTCAATACTCAAATTTAGTGCAAATTTCAATAAAATTTAATAGATGACAAATTCCGTCGGATTTCCACATCTCCAATTTAATGAAATTTTGGATGAACCAGACAGAAGAATGCGACAAATTACGAAATTTTAAAATACAACGGGTGCGGCGTGTCGCCGCACCAAATTCCACTAGTACTATATATAAAAGTAGGACGAATTCTCGCGCGGAGAGGCGCTCGGGCACTGTTCACAGCTACAGGATTTCCTGTAGCGCTACAGTACTACAGGACCCGGGCGATCCCGGCCGTCCGCCGGCGATCCGACGGCTCCCAGCGCGCGTCGATGACGATTTTGCAAAAAAGCCCTCCAAATTCCAGAAATAGAACCCGCAGTCCACTTTCTACCGCAGCGAGGGGCCATTTTGCAATTCCGAAAAAACAGAAGGACTTTTCTGCAAAAACGCCGGTAGAGCCCCCCTCCCTCCCTCTCTCTCCCCCGCGACGGCGATGCCGCCGGTGCCGCCGACGCGCCGCGCGGCCGCCCCGCTCCTCCCCGTCCAGATCGACGGCCACCGCGAGGTCCGCCGTCCTCACCCCTCCCTCCTCACCCAGCACCGCTTGCCGGGACGCCGCGCGCGCGCCGGAACCGGCGCCGCCGCGCCCGCTGCCGTCCGCCGCGTTTGGACGCCGCCACCCGCCGGTCCGGCGACCTACAAGAGGCGGCGCCGCCACCTGCAGGCGCCCCGCGACCGAGCGCGTCCGACGGCCGCCCGCGTGCGTCCCAGCCCGCGCGGATGCGGCGGCTCCGGCGTGCTTGCCGCCGCCGTGCCAGAGCCCGGCCGGTGATGACGCCAGCGTGACGCGACGCTGGTCCTGGGCTGAGCAGTTGGGCCGCTTGCCGGGCTGAGCTGCTGCCCGCCTCGGCCGGCCTCCTTTTTTTTTTTGGTTCCTCTTTTCTGTTTTGTTTTTCTATTTTTTAAAAACTTCTGAAATTTTCCAAATACAACTTCAAAAAAATTCAGACCAAATTCCAACAATATGTAAAAATCAAAATAGCTATTTCAAATACTTTTGGACCTTTTTCAACTTATATGAAATACTAGAAATTTAAAAATATACATGAAGACTCATTTGTCACTTTTACGAAAAATTAGAAGATAAATTTCCCGTACTCAAATAAAAACCACATAAATAAAATCAGAAATATCATTCAACATGACAGACCCGATTAAAGAATTTGGTACAAACTATTTTACTTAAATACAACTACCCAACTGTATTACGGATTAAGATTATCACAAATGTAAACTTTCAAAAAAAAAACTGCTTCAGACATATTTTACAAACAAATATATTTGCATGAGGAAACAAATTCTAAAATAGAACATGCTTCCGACAATTTGAAAAACTTTATAGGTACTGTTTCGACATGTCCACAAAAAGGAAACAAAAAAAACATTAGCAAAGGATATTTCTAACTTCGAGCTTTACCACATGGCCAATATGACTAAATTCCAGATTCGAAAAAAACTTCTAAAATTTCAATGGCTTCCAAATTCAAGCATTTGAAAAAAATATTTAAAAAAAGGATAGCTTCCCACTTTCACCAATTAAAAAAAACAATAATTTCCATACGATAATATTTGACTACATCATAGGAATTAACGTAAATGATACCCTTTTTAAAAGATATGTTTACAAAAAAAATATGTTGCGCTCCTAAGAGGTATGGCCATTTTACTAAAACAATATGCATAAAATAAAAATAAAAAATCGGAAAAAACAATATTTTCAAAACATATCCACCGATCAGAATAAATAAATACTTGCTACTTATGACCAAAAAAAAATGTTTTTAGATCCAAAAAATGTATATCATTTCAACAAAAAAAAATGTTTCTCCAAAAATGTTAAAGGTAAATTTTCCCACAAATGCTTGATTAGATGAATAATTGCATAGAATTCATATCCACTAATTATGGATTGAATTTCGAATGCACCTACTAAATTTAAAAAAAATATATTTCCTCTAAATATTGACCTAAATTTAAAATCTAATAGCAATATTTTCAAACAAATCAACCTGAAAACAATATGAATACCAAAACCGACCAACCAGAATAAATAAATACTTGCTACTTATGACCCAAAAAAAATGGATCGAATTTCTAATGCACCTACTAATTTTGAAAAAAAAATATTTCCTCTAAAAATTGATCTAAATTTAAAATCTAATAGTAACCAAATAGGATAATATTTCAAGATACAAGCTCTCCACATAATAATTTCTAGACGATAATATTTGACTACATCAGATGAATTAACGTGGACAAAATCCTTTTCAAAAAAATATGTTTACAAAAAATGTTTAATCCCTAACAAGTAGGACCATTTTTCAAAAAACAATATTTTCAAACAAATCCACCTGAAAAAAATCTGAATAACATATCCGACCAACCAGAATAAATAAATACTTGCTACTTATGACAAAAAAATGTTTACAAAATCTAAAAAATGTATAACATTTCAAAAAAAAAGTAATTTTCATACGATAATATTTGACTACATCAACGAATTAACGTAAATGATACCCTTTTTAAAAAATGTGTTTACAAAAAAAAAAATTGCGCTCCTAACAGGTATGGGCATTTTACTAAAACAATATGCATAAAATAAAAAAAATATGTACAAAAATATATTTCCAAACATATCCACCTAAAAAATATAAATAACATATCTGACCAATCAGAATAAATAAATACTTGCTACTTATGACAAAAAAAATGTTTTCCAATCCCAAAAAAACATAACGTTTCAATAAAAAAACGTTCCTCTAAATATGGTAGAGGTAAATTTTTCCACAAATGCTTGATTACATGAATAATTGCATAGAATACAAATGCATATCCACTAATTATGGATTGAATTTCAAAAAATATTTTTTATTATCTGCAAAAGATAAAAGAAATATGAAATGTTCTGACTTTTATTTAAGCAATACAAACAAGCAAAAAAAATGCAATGTTCCATTAAAAAATATGCGCTTCTTCTAAACATTGTTTTTTTTTAAAAAAAAAACTTCTAAATACGAATTTGATTTACATTAAACTTTAAAAAAATCGTATCTCCTAAATGTGGATTCGATTTAAATTAAACTTTGCAAATTATTTTTTTTTGAAAGGTACTGCAAATTTTTTTGAAAGGTAATTAGAATTTAAAAAAAAGAAAAACACGTATAATTCCATAATTTTAAAGGTAATTAGAATTTAAAAAAAAGAAAAACACGTATAATTCCATAATTTAATAACGAAAGAATACTTGCAACAAAAAAAAATATGGCATATCATATCCATTCAAAATTCACAGTATTGCAAGACAAAAAAAAAAAACTGTCACTCTATTTAAAAAAAAGACTTCTAAATACGAATTTGATTTACATTGAACTTTTAAAAACCGTATCTCCTAAAAACTTCTAAATACGGATTTGATTTACATTAAACTTTAAAAAATCGTATCTCCTAAATGTGGATTCGATTTAAATTAAACTTTGCAAATTAAAATTTTTTTTCTTTGAAAGGTACTACAATTTAGAATTTTTTTTTGAATGGTAATTAGAATAAAAAAAATAAAACCACGTATAATTCCATAATTTAATGACGAAAGAATACTTGCAACAAAAAAAATATGGCATATCATATCCATTCAAAATTAATAGTATTGCAAAAAAAAAATGGCATATCATATTCATTTGCTCTAATTGTGTAAATGTGGCTTCTTTTCAAATTGAATTCAATAAGTATAAGTACCTTCAAAAATTAAACATATTAGAAATAAAAAAAATTCTAAATATGCACATTTGCAAAAAAAAAAACAAAAAAATGCAGGAAAAAGCAATATAGACATTGCATTAAAAAAATGTGGACAAAAATATTTCAAGAAAAATGCACATTCATTTTTTCTAATTGTGTAATTGTGGCTTCCTTTCAAATTGAATTCAATAAGTATAAATACCTTCAAAAATTCAACATATTAGAGACCAAAAAAAAAAACTTTAAAAAATGCACATTTTTCCAGAATTTAATTATTTAGACCATGGTACTCAAGAAAAAATAACCATTTGAATACATGAATATTTCGAGTGAAAATGCAAATTCATTTGCCCTAATTGTGTAAATGTGGCTTCTTTTCAAATTGAATTCAAAAAGTATAAGTACCTTCAAAAATTAAACATATTAGAAACCAAAAAAAACTTTTAAATATGCACATTTGCATAATTTAACTATTTACACCACGATACTCACAAAAAAAAAATTACTCACACCACGATACTCACAAAAAATGACGAAGGAATACTTGCAGCAAAATATATATATATATATATATGGAATGTGATACCCATTCAAATTTCACAAAATTGGAAAACAAAAAGCAAAATAACCACTTCATTGAAAAACCAAATACAAAAAATATTTGGACAAAAAATGCAAATTCATTTGTCCTATTGTCTAATTGTGCCTTCCTTTCAAAATGAAAAACAGATGCACTTCCTCTAAACATTATTTAAAAAAAAATCTTCCAAATATGGATTGCGAAGATAAACTTTAGAAGTCGTATCATCTAGATATGGATTTGATTTAAAATAAACTTAAAAAAATATAGAAATATAGATTTAAAAATCAACATACCCACCGCACTTAATAAAAAATATTCGATTATCTTCATTTCCAAATGAAATGAGGCCAAATTCCACAAAATTGCAAACAAATCAACATAGACATTTCATTAAAAAAACATTAAATTACATGAATATTTCGAGAAAAATACAGAATACCTTATAAATATGCACATTTCCAGAATTCAGTTATTTACACCACAGTACTCACGAAAAAAATGACAAAAAAATACCTAACAAAAAAATACTTATGGCATATGATGTCCATTCAAATTTCGCAAAATTGCATAAAAAAACACTTGATTTAAACACCAAAGGTTTTATTAGAAGACTATTTTGAGAAAATACAAATTCATTTTCTCTAAATATGGCTTGCTTCCAAATTGAATTAAATATTAAAATAATTAACTTCACAAAAAAAAAAGTTTGACTACATGCATTTCCAAATTAAATGAACCTTTTCAGTATGCACATTTCCATGATTTAAATATTCACACCACGATACTCACAGAAAAAAGCAAAAAAAAAAAAACAATAAACAAAAAACTACTTATGGCAAATTCATTTTCTCTAATTATGGCTTGCTTCTAAAATGAATTAACTATTAATACAATTAACTTCAAAAAAAAAAGTCTGACTACATGCATTTCGAAAAAAAAACCATCTAAATATGCACATTTCCATAATTCAATTATTTACACCACGGTACTCACAAAAAATGGCAAAAAAATAGCTGCAAAAATGGCGGAGGAGGAATGGCGGTGCGGTCCGGAAAAAAATGCTTCTTTATGGTCTACAGAGGAGAGAATGGTTCAGCTACTTCAACACCTGTAAGACCCACACGTTGATTTCAGCGGCATCCAAATCTAAGCATTTGAAAAATTGAAAAAAAAATGTACTAATAGCTTCCCACTTTCACCAAATTTTGAAATTCAACCAAAACATAAATCAATATCTCCGAACATACAAACTACTTATGCTAGAGAATTTTTTTCAGTATTATTCAAATTTTGACACCATTGGAGTTAATAAAATTACATACTTTCTAATTACAATCTAATATTATCGCTGAAATACAAACACGTTTGAACATTTCAAACTACTTAATATTTGCATACTCTGCAAAATATTCGAACATTTCAAATGGATTTTTCCAATTTCAAATAAATATTGACGTCGAAATACAAACATGTTTGAACATTTCAGATCACTAAATATTTAATTATTCTACAAAACATATTAAAAATGATGAAAAAAAAGAAAAAAATGCTACCCATTCACAACAAACTAAAAAAAAACATGTTAGAACATTCCAATTTAGCCAACATTTTGGTGAACAAAAAAAAAATTTATAAAAAAAATCACCAGGGCGTGGCGTGACGCCACGCCAAATTCAACTAGTATTTCCTAAAAGAACAACACTTAGGCAGGGATGTTTTCACCAATCATGCTCTTGCGACATGCACTTGATTTGAAACTTTAAGACTTCATGCTATACAAGGACTACGATAGTGTCGACAGTGTTCTCACAGAATAATCGATGGAGAAAATCAACGTTGAGCATGAAGAGTTTTTCAAGCTACTAGTCAGGTTGTAGGCCATGTTCGAAAATGGGTTTTTCCAACTGGATCCAAAAGAAAAACCTCATGTTCCTAGATTGTCTGCTCTCGATCCAAAGGTCAAGAATTCTTGCGTTTGAAAAAATATTGAGTATTTGGTCACATCATTTGCTTTCGCTTGTCGATTTTTCGGATCAATAATAAAGACGTAGGATTGTAAAAGATTTTTATAAGTATGCATTTATCCCAAGCTTCCACCTTGGTGTCCTTATTAAATTGCCAGGAGTTCTAACTAGTTCCTTTTTCGTAGATTAAAACAAGACAGTGAAGGGAATTTAGTTCTGCATCATGCTTATAGAGTTATAAGGCGATGTAGAATCGAGGAAAGAAGACGGCCTACGAGATGTGCTTATGGGGATGGAATAAGCTTCCCTCATATGGGATCCCTAGGAAGAGGATCAATATGGAGCTCTCTAAGCGTCACATATGATTTCTAGAGACACAAAAAAGAGCCCCAAATTATGAGAAAAGTGCGTCAAAAACAATTAGGGCACATTGAATAGTGATGAAAGTAATTGTATTGGTAAAAGTTTTTGCTGCACTTCGAACAAGTGCCTCTAAGTATGTACACTTACGTACTTTAAAACTTCCACTAATTTGAATCTGAAGCACTTTCAAAAATGAACCTAAATTCACATTTGCATCACTAGTTTAAATGGCCCCAAATTTCAAATTTAGACAACTTTCAAGAATACGTCTTAACAATGTACATGTCATAGATTATTGATAGTGTGAGGAGGATCCAGAGGGCGCTCTTCTGGGTGAAGATGAGTGGAGGACGAAGTTGATGATTGAGAGCTGGAGGAAGGAGCGCGCGATGGTGTAGAGCATCTCGGCCTCGATGCCAAGGCGCTGCGTGGAGCTGAGCGCCACGGCCGCCAGCAGTTTGAGCATGCTGATGCCGAAGTCGCGCCAGAACCCCGGCGCCCACGGGTCCACCTCCTACGCCAGCCGCTGCAGCAGCGCCGAGATCGATGGGGTTGCCATCGCCGTCGAGTGAGCTGAGCTGAGTTGAGTGCCGGCTTGGTGCCCTTCTTGAGGTGGAGGTGGTGGGCAAGTGGGGGAGGGAACAAGCGAGAAAGGCGATGAATGGGCGAGTCGTGGTCTGCTTTTCGGCGTGGCACGGACACGGAGCGGTGCTATGGTTGCTACGTGCGGAGGGAGATCGCCTCGGTGGATGGTGGGGCCCTGCTGCCAGTGAGAGCTTGCAGTACAACCAAAGAACCAGACAAAGTTCTCTCACTAACATCACCTAACCCTAGTGACGAAGGCAACACTCTCTTTTCTCTCCAGAGTCGCTCTCCTTCCCCTCCAGCGCTCTCCGTCGCCTCTCTAGATCCGGGCTGCCTGGCCCCTCCCCTCTCCTCTCCGGCGGCTGCCGGCATTGAGATTGGGTGAGGGACCCTTCCCGTGTATAGAAGTAGGCTAGAGTAGTTTAGTTGTTGCCTCTATGGCGTTTGCCTTCGTGCTTGTCTGCTGCATCTTTCTCGTGCTCACGAGTAGCACGGGAGGATCTCCAGTCTGCTCCTCTCTTGTGCTTTCGTGGTGGAAGGCGGGTGGAGGTAGTGGATCTGAGGATTGCGGCCTAAATAAGCTCGCTTTTGCTGGCTCCCCAGATCGATTCCGAGCAGGTCGTGATGTTATTCTTTCTTCAGGCCGTCGTGGGGATGGAGGAGAAGGGGGACCTCGATCTGTCTGTGGATTTTTCAGATCTGGCGAGCAGGGAAGAATGGAGACTGCTGCTATTTCCGGGAGCGCATCCTCAGCAGCCCTCTGCTGGCCTCAGGCTGGCCGGCTACTGACTTCTATGGCCGAAAGGCGGCTGCTCCGAGCTCTGGCATCGGCTGCATGCTAGTGCTATCTCTCCTGCAACCTCCAGGCCATCGAGCCATCACGGAGGCCCATCATCAGCTTCGACGCGGCGTTCATCGCCTGCTCCACCCCAAGTGGCGTAGTCCCCGGCGGTGGTGTGGGTGGCCGTGCTCAGGAGCTCCAGATCGACAACGGTGGAGAAGGACTCGTGTGTGATCTTCCTCTCTATTCTAGGGTTCTGTGTGTAATTTTGGAGGACTATGTTGTAATTTTGGGTTTCTGTGAGGTCCTCCTTGTAATCTGTATTCCCACGATGAAATCTAATGCAGTTTCTGGGTCCTTCGGGACCCTTCCCTTGTTCAAAAAAAAAGTTCTCTCACTAGCAGCAGAAGCCGACAACAATTTTATGCCGTTCTCTCACGAGGGCAATACAAGAAGCTTGGCATAACCCAATGCAAAAATCAATACTTTTTTAACAAGTTGCCACAATCGTGACAGTCAATAAAGAGCAGTGCTACGCATCCGACACTTTTCCATCCGATGCATGTACGACACAGCTAATCACCTTTGGATCAAATCGTTAGCTGAACAACCAACGTGAGATCACAGTATCGTACAAATGTCGTACATTGAACGTCATACGCAAAGCTATTCCGGTCAATAAAACAAACGCAACATGATCAGAAACTAGAAGGACCTGGCGCGCTTCGCTGCGCCGTATTCTGTTGTTTCCATTTTCTTTTTTCATACCGAGTAGCTTATTATGGATGGCGGGCGCGGGCCTAGAGCAGAAGTATTGTTGAGTAGCGACGCAAAGTATCTTTCCTCTATTATAAACAGTATGTACTTGATGCTTCGCTATCTACCTTGTGATTTTAGGAATGTGAACCAAACATGATCAGCTACCGAGATGCAAGTGAAGTTAAAGATACTATACTACTACACCCGAACATCTTAGTGCAATCAGAATATCTACACGACCGAGAAAAAACCACAGAGAGCTGCACAGAAGCTGACGCTCCCATTGAACATATTTGTGTCTTTATATTTCTCAAAACATTGTTATGAAGAAAAAACATATGTAGTGTCATAGGCAAAAAAAAATTTAAAAATGACTCATGAAAAGTCATTTTGTTGCACCAAAATTGTTTTCACAGATGTCACAAAATTTTATTTTTCCATGAAACTTGACGCACACAGAATAAGTAGATGTACACCCGAGATGTTTTTTCAACATGTATTGACATTTTAAAATGTGTTTTCTTTTCCACAGTGGGACTGAGGTCCAAACTGGATTCCAGGCAGCATACAATATATCCTGGTTCTATATAGAAAAGCTAAATTTCACTTTTCAAGATTTCCTTCAATTGAACAATACTAATTACATATTTGCGAGAAGTTGATGCAAAACTAAACACTCGAAGAAAGTTGAGGCTGCATAATACCAAGAAGACCGCTATCTTTATTTGCTCAAGAAAGTTTTCAGAAAGATTCAAATGAGTTTACAATCGGAAGAGAAAAAATAAAATCAAGTATTTATTAGGTAGTAATCCAGGCTTGTTGCCTGCTCCTATACTGCTATACATCACCCAAGAAAACTGGGTCAAGAATTTCCCTGTCTTCCATATATAAATCCATATCTTTAGCGATATCTCACCATCTATGTACTGCACTCACTATCAACAGCAATAATATGCACCATGTACCTGTGTCCTGTATAAATAGACAAACATTTGAAGACGTTAATTGACCCACTGTATGAGACCAAATAAACTGATCGTAAATCAAGGAAAAGCAACCCTGATGGTAACTGTTTTAAGTATGCATTAAATAACAATAAGGATATAGTTAAATCTGAAAACCACATTATATTTATTTATTTATTTATTTCAGAGTGTTTGAAAAAAGGGTTAAAACATAGCAGGTATACAATGATTTTAGGTATGCCAGTTTTCCACTAAGTTGACAAAAAGCAAGATTCTAAACATTTGGAATCTAACTATTCTTCTAGAAAAAAAGATGATGCAAATTGCTCTTCTACTGTGCTCAAAAAATAATTGCTCTGATCTCAGTGCTCTGATATATAAAGACGTTCCTGGCTAGGACATTAGCACATCAGATTAACAACATAATATCCAATAACAAAATTAAAGCGCACACTCCAATACGGTTCATAGGTATTAGAAATTTCTGGAATAATCATCAGTTCAGCATACTGTTCATGTTTCTTATTGAAATAGACAATGCTCATGGTAAATCTGCGGTCTATCAAATATGTTTTGCTATCTTGCATGATGTTTTTAGTTTGCCTCCCATATAATATAAGTATAGCAAAAAACATGATTTGATAGATTTTCCATAGTGAACCAGTGAGTCAATCGAAGCAATGAACAGAAGTGCACATTTAGAACAAAATTTGAGATTTTCTTTCAATATCTGCACTCACATTGGAAGTAAAAGCCCCAAATGCAAAATGATTCAGATAAGGTATCACTACTGTATAACCAATTATTTTGCAACGAATTACGATATCACCTATTAACAGTGTAGAAACACAATATGGTAACATGACTACAAAATTTGTTTTCACAAACAAGGACCGAGATGACCAAGAAAGTTGTTGATTCATTCCTCCTTTGTCCCTTCAACCCATCCTAGGTACCGCAGATTGTTTGATAGCATGCCTAACTTGGCAGTTTGAAAAACACTTAATTAATACATGTGGACAGGCACATAGAAATCAAACTGCTACACAAATTTTTTGAAACGGAGGCAAAATATTTGCCTCATCTCATTAATAAAGAAGAATTTAGCTTAGTAACAAGGTTTGGCCAAAAGGCCGCCTAAAGGAACTACTCTACTCTCGTGGCATTACATAGCTCAAGGATTTCGCGCCGGCAACACCCCACATGGTGGCGTCACTCTTAATCTTACAAAACATTGCTACACAAAATGATCATTGTAAGAAATAATAACAATGAAGATAGCATTATGGCCTTATGGAGATGGTGTGCATTTGACATTTGGTATTTTGGCACATTAT
This sequence comes from Puccinellia tenuiflora, assembly GCA_012064385.1. Classification (NCBI taxonomy): domain Eukaryota; kingdom Viridiplantae; phylum Streptophyta; class Magnoliopsida; order Poales; family Poaceae; genus Puccinellia; species Puccinellia tenuiflora. Next base: position 702,784 of record QRDG01001848.1, read on the forward strand.
GGGATGCGTGTTTTGATATTTTGGCACATTTTGACCAACCGTTACATGCTATGGTGTGTATTTGACATTGTTAACTGCACATGCATATTTTGTCCAGCTGAGACATGCTTCAGAATCATATTTAAGCTAAATAATTTCACAATTTTGAAATATCATTAATTCCAACAGCCACAAGCAATGTAAGAACTACAATCCAGTTCCTAGTTATGTTATCAGATCAGTTCTCCAGTGCGAGATCCGTGTCACCACCACCAGCAGCGGCAGCGGCAACGGCAACGGCAACGGCAGCGGCAGCGGCAGCGGCAACAGCAACGGCACGGCAACGGCAACGGCAGCAGAATAGAATTTTAGCTGACATATACATTTTAACCTTCTTCTACAATATCGTTTCAGTTACAACTACAGTAATTAGTTAAAAGGAAGAGAAATTCGGTTGCAGGCAGAATTAAAAGTTAGCTGACTTATACATTTTGACCTTCTTCTATAACATCATTTCAGTTGCAACTACACTGATTAGTTAAAGGAAGAGAAATTGATGCATTGAGAGGGTACAATAACGACCAGCCAAACCTTATGCAGGACTTGATCCTGCCTTAGGCATTAATAATTGCTTCCTGCAAACATTGCTTAACCTTCTGCAAATTGTATCTCAAAATGTTTTTTGCAACTGAAAAGGTTGCCTCTATAATGAAGCTATTTCTTTTATGAAATGAGTGCCTGGTGCCTGATAGCACTGTTTATTTCAGCAGATATTAACTGGGAGAGGTATTTGCCATTATCGTTGCTACAGACTACCGTCGGATGAGCTACAACACTTTATACCTTGTTGTGCTGTTAAAATAATGTCTCTATGGATCTAAATGTGTAAGTATTTGAGTAACTTATATAAGAGATCATTTCACTGGAAATGATTACTGGTTGACAAGAACCACTTGAAATACATTTCTTCAGCACATGAACATAAAGTGGGTATGCAATCAATTTCACGACTTTAGTCACCAAAATAAATAAATATGACTAAAGCATCAGCTATCTCCTGAGTTCACTATGATGGGCATGATCTAATTTTGCCCATCTTGCATCTTTCAAGAAAAGGCCAAAGATAAATGAACAAAACGGCAGCAGTACATACAAAGCCATACCATGATTGTGGTAGTGCTATTAACTGGCGTGGAACTGATGCGTGCGACCAGCGTCATTGGCAGTGCCAGTTGAGTGATTTTGGTCACCAAGCTCCAAGCTCGCTGCAGCAGCCAGATGCATATTGTTGCATGGTCATTCAATCGAACAGTTGGTGGGCGTTGTCGATTGGTCGTAACTTTGACTGCCCAACCATCTTAGCGGGTCGGTTTCCTCTTGTACCTGGTTGACACCACCATAAGAGACAACATGGTGCCGGCTGGAGGTGTGGTCGAACAGCATGAACAAAAAAAGGAAGGAGCTGGCACCTCTGAAGCTCCGATACGGCTAGATGGATACGACAATTTTAGAAAATAGCAGTACGGCGAGTATATAGATAAAAATAAATAAATGCCATGTAAATAATTGAATGTGTGAGATGACATCAAAATACTGCCTATTTGTTAGTCTTTTCAAGTTCTCTAATAACTAAATGACCATCACTCCATCAATATCCACAATCCACGACAATTGGTTGCCTGAAGACGCCATGCCGGAATCTCACTCCCTGCCAGCCCCAGCAATCAAAGCACCAGTTTGCATCGCACAATCTAACAAGCAACAGTATGCAAGCAAGCAGCCAAGCGTACACCACGCAAGATTGGAAGCAGTTACCTTGCTGCTGGCAACGGGCGGCGAAGGTGACTCCGGCGGCAGCGGAGGTGACTCCAGTCGGTAGAGAGGGGCGAGCCAGGCAGAGGCGAGGGGGCTGCTGCGTTGAAGGTGCCCGCGGTGCCGAGCTCCTGGCCATCACGCGGGCTCGCCCCCTGCTCCTAGCCTTCCCGCGTGCTTTCCAGCCCGCGCTTCTGGCTGCGGCATGAGTTGGGCGAGGTGGCCGCTGCTCGCCGTCCCGCGCGCTCCTGACCGCCGCGACGCTCGTCTCGACGGCCACCGCGTCGCAGCTGGTGCTCCCTTCGTCATCCACGGGAACCCATCGCCGGATCCCGCAGATCCTCCCAAGTCGTCGCCGCCAACTGTCTCTCCCCGTCGCGCGCGAGGGCGCCGGATTCTAGGTCCTCGCCGTGCTCGACCGCTGCCGGCACGACCGCCGCGGGGGGCGCTCCAGGCACGACCGCGCTCCCGCTGCGTGCCGCCCGACGAGGAGCATGAGGACCCGCCGGCCTTACCTATCTCTCTCTGTCTCGGCCTGCTACTCGCTTCCACCAGTGCAGCCACCGAGAAGAATCTAAGAGAGGAGAGAAGGCAACGAAGATAAGAAGCGGAGAGAAGAAAAGAAAAGACGCAAGACTATTCGCTTGAGGCTGACGCTGACATGCGGGACCCTCAAGGGCTGTGGGGCCAGGACGCACCAGAGGCCTCCAATTCCAGGGAGCTTAGTATTTGGAGAGATACTACTCCCTCTGATTCATAAAAATGTCTCTTTTTTTTTTTTTGAAGAGAGAAATTTGCTCCTTAAACCTCCATGGATCATGCATGCATAGCACCAACTGGTTCCATTTGCAAACGTGATGGCAACTAGTTTCTGATCATTAATTCTCCCGGAAAGGTGCGTGAGTTGCCATGCTGCTACGCGCCGGCCCCTAGCACGTGGGGAGACTGTCTGGTCCTCAAAGTCATGGCAAATATACAGTATTAGACCTTCTATATATGCGCGCCTTGCCCCGCCGCTCCTTACCTTTACGATTTCTGTTTACTGTAGAGTATACTCCTGTCATAGTTTAGATTCATTCAATGGTAGCAAATAGTTAGTTCTAGATACCAGTGGTAGTTGTTGGTTTTTTTCTTTACTTTTCTATTGTCGATGGCCGTTTGTTTGCTCTTAATTTTTTTTAAAAGGTTCAGGCCGTGTTTTTGTCTGCCGTAGTCACCTTCAAAAAATAAAAATTCATTCGGAGCATGGCAACATTGGATGCGGGCGGCACTACGATCTAGTGGAGGCGGCATTGTTCTGATGGAAAAGCGCCGACGTTGATCGATGGGCACAATCGGTGGTGGTGTCTATGATGTAAGTGGCGATGCCAATCTACGCCTGGCGATGTTCCATAAGTTTATTAGGCCTGGAGTTAGACAAAACTGCATTGACAAAAACTGAAAAAAAAATCGAAACAAAAAACAAATTTAACCCTCATGTTTTTTTCCATGAATTTTTGAGTTATTTGTGCTCTTTTCATTTGTACAAATTCTTTTATACAAAAATATAATGATTTTAGCTGAAAAAATAGGATGTTACTTATTTTCTGACTTTTCAAAGATCTCTTGAATTTACTATTAAATATATGCATTGTTTTTAGGGAACTTGATGGCATGGATGACAGCTTGGGGTGAGGTTAGCCAACATGTAAGTACCACGTCATTGAAACCTCTTTGGATTGAACAAAACCACTTACAGTGACGAAAATTGCATTGTATTGATAGTTCAGGGAGAAACTTCAGGTTGTTTCAGACTTTGGGTATGAAAGTTACACACAGATAATACTTGAGGGATGAAAAAACACGCTTCTTATAATGTTGCAACATAGAGGATAACTAAAAAAATACTGAATGGAAAAAGACAAGAATATTAATTGGATGCGTCAATCATACAAAATGAGTAAGTATAAAAAACCTTGGAAGTGCGGTCCGGGACAATTATGTTGGTGGCTCTAGCCTCAGCAAGGAAATCCCGTATCTGAACCATGTACTGATAAATCAGGAAAGGGCAAAAAGATGAGTGGGGATACTGAGATGGCCACAGATGAAAACCAGATGAAATCAGATGGGCATGAGAATTTGGGAGCGTCGGCAGCCGATGTTATGCATGAACAGCTGTCTGGGGTCGTGTTCTCTCCCATTGTTCAGAAACAAATTTTTTTAGCCAAGCAAGAGTTGCGGTCTTTAGCTCAAAAGCTTGAAGTAGATCTTGTTGAGGATGTGGAGGGTGCGAAGGGCACAACACTTGATGGTGATGCAACCAGGGAGGTGACAGAGGAGGTTGAGTTAAATCACAGCAGCAGTGACACTGAGGTCACTCGGGCTGCTAAGGATACCTGTGCCGCGGCAGAGTTTTCTGCTTTTTGCTGTCGCGGCAGCGAGGCTGCGACGGTTAACGAGGTTTCTGTGCTACCGCTGGTCGATCCCTGCCGCGGCAGCGTTTCTGCGGTTTTTCCTGCCGAGAGTTCTTCTGGTGATGGGATTCATAATGTGGCTGCGGTTCCTCAGGGTGACTTTAATACAGAGAGTGGTTTTGAGTGTAACCCTTCTACTATTGTGTGGTCAACACCTACAAAAATCCCCTCTCAATCATCTCCGGTCAAATATGCTGAGGAGGCAGGGGGCATGTATTTGGATCGGTTTGGAAATTCTGTGCTGCCGCAGCCTCCAACATGCGGTCAGGGGGGAGTGGGGTATGGCGCTGGTCACACAGCAATGGACATGTATGTTAGACCTTCGGAGGAGGATGTCTTGGCTTTTGGGGGTATGCGTGAGGTTGTAGTGAGATCTAGCCAACGTTTGAGGGAGCAGCCGAACGCGGATCTTCCTCAACTTGACCGTGCGATGGATCTTACTTCTCGAAAGGTTTATGGTTCCCCTTCAGGTACGCCCCCGTTTGCTAAACTTTCATTATGTTCTTTATCTCATTCTGAGGTTAAGCGTAGATCGCTCAAATTGGGTATTCTGTTAGGTAACACTAATGAGCAAGTAGACAATTCTATTTCTACCATTATGGAGTTAGAGCGTGAACGGGGGGTTATCTTTCTGAAGAATTCCTTGCCCTCAAAAAATGTTGAAACCGATTCTAGCTTAGCTTTGAAAAAGGCCTTTAATATTTGCGAGGATCTAGTTGACGAGGAGGTTGAGGTCTCGGATGATCATGCGGATCTTAATGAGACATTAGCGTCCATAAGAGGAAAAGGAAAGAAAAAAACTCTATCTAAACGTGCGATTAGAAGGGGTGTGCGTCTATCTCTTTACTCTAAATTAAAATGAAGGGTGTGATTTGGAACTCCGATGGGTTTGGGGACACAGCTAAGCATTTGGCTGTTCATGAAATTATCAAAGAAAATAGACTCGACTTTGTGGCCATTATTGAGACAGGGAGGTCTTCGTTTGCCACACCTTTTCTTAATTTTTTAGCTGCGGGCTCAGATTTTGTCTGGTATTGTTTACCTCCACACGGGAGGTCGGGAGGTATGTTGATAGGTTTTAATAATGCAGCTCTCATAGTAGAAGACGTGGTCTCAGGTGATTTTTGCGTCAAAGTACATCTGAGATCGAAGGTGGATGGGTTTAGTTGGGCTTTGGTGGTTGTTTATGGGGCGGCTCAGGATAACAAAAAACCAGATTTCCTTGCCGAACTAGTTAGAATTTGTGACGGAGAGACGGTGCCTATGTTGGTTGGGGGGGATTTTAATATCATTAGAAGACAAGATGAGAAAAATAATGATAATTTTAATGCTAGATGGCCTACTATTTTTAATGCGATAATTGAAAGTTTGAGCTTGAAGGATTTAAAATTTTCTGGTCGTCAATATACTTGGACTAGTAGACGAGATACGCCAACGCTTGAGAAGTTGGATCGTTTTCTAGCCAATGTTGATTGGGAACAGAAGTATCCATTGGTAACGGTGCAGGCTCTCACACGTGCGGGGTCTGATCACACACCGTTGTTATTGGATACTGGGGAACAGGCGTTCACGGGCAACTCTAGTAGATTTTCCTTTGAGCTTTCTTGGTTTAGAGAAGAGGGGTTTTATGATATTGTTGTTCGGGAATGGAATGCGATCCACACGGGCAATTCACCGGTTGAGAGGTGGCAAAATAAAATACGTCACTTACGTCAATTTCTTCGTGGATGGGCAAGAAATCTGAGTGGGGATTATAAAATTTTACGGGACAAGTTAATATTACTGATTAATGAATTAGAGGTTAAAGCTGAGACCAATCCTCTTACGGTAGCCGAGCGGGTAGCCAAAAGAGAGGCGGATGATAAGTTGGCACATTTGAGACGGGTTGAGGAGTCTAAATGGGCACAACGAGCAAAAGTTAAATATATTCAGGAAGGGGGAAGTAACACAAGATATTTCCATATTATTGCGAATGGGAAACATAGGAAAAAGAAAATTTTACAATTAGAACAAGAAGAAGGGACAATAGTTGGTCAGGAAAATCTTAAGACTTATATTTCGGAATACTATAAGAATCTTTTTGGAGCACCGGTTACAAATAATTTTTCTTTGGATGAGAGGGTCATGTACGATATGCCTCAAATTTCAAATGAAGAGAATGAAGTTTTGACTCAAGACTTTTCCGAGAAAGAAGTGTTTGAGGCAATTCAACAAATGGAACATAATAAAGCTCCAGGACCGGATGGGTTCCCCGCGGAGTTCTATCAGAAATTTTGGGGGCTTATAAAAGCTGATTTGATGGCTATGTTTGCACAACTGCGCACGGGAAATTTGCCATTATTTAAGCTGAATTTTGGTATCATAACCTTGCTGCCAAAAAAAGAGGATGCGAGTAAAATTGAACAATATCGTCCTATTTGCCTTCTAAATGTTAGTTTCAAAATTTTCACAAAAGTAGGAGCTAACCGGGTTACTTCTATTGCGAGTAAAGTAATTCGTCCAACTCAAACTGCGTTTATTCCGGGTAGAAACATTCTGGAAGGGGTTGTTGTGCTACACGAGACGATTCATGAACTGCATCAAAAAAAGATGGATGGGGTCCTTTTTAAGATAGACTTTGAGAAGGCATATGATAAAGTTAAATGGTCATTTTGTTGGAGATATGCCCAAGAGGCAATAATAAATGATTATTGTTTATCATATTTCTCCGTTCATGATATGTTTAATTCCATGCTAGAATTGTATTAACCGGAAACAAATACATGTGTGGAATATAAACGGTAATGTGTCCCTAGTCTTTCCTCTTGTGACTAGTTCGTTTGATTAAGTGATGGTTAGATGTTTCCTAACCATGGATTTGTGAATCGCTTAATAAACGAAGTTTGTATCATAGGTGATGATATAATGGACAAGACTCAAATTAAATAGATGTCAAATATAGTTTCCTTAGACCATGAGATTATGTCACTCCCGTTTATCGGAGGAGAGCTTTGTGGACATCAAACGTCACTTCGTAACTGGGTGATTATAAAGGTGGCTTTCAGGTTCTCCGATGATAGGTTGTTGGGTGTCATGTTTCGAGACTGGGATTTGTTCGTCCAACAGTTGGATAGATATCTCTGGGCCCTCTCGGTAGGATAGCATCCAAACGCTTGCAAGCATATGACTAAGTGGCTAGTCATAAGGGATCCTATTCTATGGGAACGAGTAAAGAGAACTTGTCGGTAACGAGATTAATCAGATATGGAGATATCGGTGGATTGAATCTCGGACAAGTAATATATCGTGAAACAAAAGGAATCGTATATGGATTAATTGAATCCCAGACATTGTGGTTCGACTAGTAAAGTACTTCGTCGAATATGTAGGAATTAATATGGACATCCCGGTCCCGCTATTAATATGACATATTCGCGAACCCGCAGAGTCACACACTTAACGTTCGATGTAGTTAGGGTTCGAGATAAATGATGGTGAGAACGAATATTGATTCGGAGTCCCGGATAGGATCCCGGACGTCACGAGGAGTTCCGGAGTGGTCCGGAGAATAAGATTCATATAAAGGAAAGTTGTTTCCGGAGGATAAGAAAGGTTCGGGAATTTATCGGTAAAGTACCGGAATGTTCTAGAAGGTTCTAGAGGGGTCTAGAAGTGGGGCCCATAGGAGTATGGGGCCCACATGAAAAGGGGGGGCAGTGGGCTGGCCTAATGGGCCAGCCGCACCACCATCCCATGGCCCACCCGGGCCATGCTTCTAGAAGCAAGGGGGGGGGCCGGCCGAAACCCTAGTGGTGGCTTGGGGGCCAAGCCACCCCCCCCTTTGCCCCTTGCGCCGGCCCTAGATGGGGGTGGGGCGCAGCCCCCCCCCCGGCCCCCTATATAAGGAGGACTAGAGGGAGGGGTGCGGCACCCCAAGGCCACCCCATAGGTGCCCTAGCCGCACCCCTCTCCCACCTTGCCGCCGCCCCTCCTCCTCTCTCCTCCGACACCGCTTGGCGAAGCCCTGTCCAATCTCCACCATACACACCACGCCACCGTCGTCGTGCTGTTGATCTCGAGCCTCTTCACCAACTCTTGCGGGATCAAGATCGTGGAGTCTTCATCGAGCTGAACGTGTGGATCTCTCGGAGGCGTTGCTCGTGCGGCGCTTGGATAACACATCTCCTCGCGACTAGACAAGTCTAGTTGCGGGGATCGACTAGCCAACCCCTGCCTCGACAAAACGCTCACGGTTTTCTTCGAGGGTGAGATTCGATCTCCTTCTTGCTACCAACCTCTCGTAGATCGGATCTAGATGTTGGGTTTATTCCGCTATCTTTGCGTAGGAAAATTTTTGTTTTCTATGCTGCGACCCTTCACATTTTTGCAACAAACACTCCGTATGAAGGGGTTTACGACACAGTGGTGTGATTGGGTGGCTCGGTTTGTGCAAGGGGGGAGTGTTGGAATTCGGGTTAATGACGACATCGGTCATTATTTCCAGACTCTCAAAGGTTTACGACAAGGAGATCCGCTGTCTCCAATTTTATTTAATTTAGTAGTTGATATGTTGGCTGTCCTTATTTCGCGAGCAAAGGAGGATGGTCAAGTGGGGGGTTTAGTACCACACCTTGTCGAAGGAGGGATCTCAATCCTTCAATATGCGGATGATACTATTTTATTTCTTGAACACGACATTGCGAAGGCTGTGAACATGAAATTGATACTAGCTTTATTCGAGCAACTCTCTGGGTTGAAAATTAATTTTCACAAGAGTGAATTGTACTGTTTTGGGAAGGCTAAAGATGACCAAGAAGAGTACCGACGTATTTTTGGTTGTGCGATTGGTTCGTTACCTTTTAAGTATTTGGGAATACCAATTCATTATAGAAAACTCTTAAACAAGGAATGGAAAATATTGGAGGACCGGTTTGAAAAGAAATTGGCAGCTTGGGTTGCAAGATTGTTGTCATATGGTGACCGTCTAGTGCTTATAAATTCAGTTTTATCAAGCTTACCTATGTTCTTACTATCCTTTTTCGAGATTCCAAAGGGAGTTAGAAAAAGGTTAGATTTTTATCGATCTCGATTTTTCTGGCAAAGTAATCAGCTCAAGCGGAAGTACCGGTTAACTAAATGGAACTTGGTTTGTCGCCCAAAAGACCAAGGGGGTTTGGGAATTTCGGTTTTAGAAGTACAGAATAAATGTTTGTTGAGTAAATGGTTGTATAAGATTCTTAATGAAGAAGGGGTTTGGAAAGAATTATTAGTTAACAAGTACTTAGGGGATAAAACTTTGTCTCAGGTGCAATTTAAACCTAGGGATTCACCGTTTTGGAAAGGGATCATAAAGTTAAAAGACGATTTCTTTAAGCGTGGTTATTTTTCAGTTGGCAATGGAGAACAAACTCGGTTTTGGGAAGATACTTGGTTAGGTCGTGTTCCTCTTCAAACTGAATACCCTACTCTCTATGCCATTGCCTCTAATAAGCATAGCACGGTACATAATGTTCTTGGGTCAGCTCCTATTAACCTACCTTTTCGTCGGGTGTTAATAGGTAATAACAGAACAAATTGGCTAAGTTTAGTTGAGAGGTTAATGCGTGTCAACCTCATTGATGAAGAGGATAGGTTCAAATGGACTCTTACTCCTAACGGAGCCTTTACGGTTAAGTCATATTACGAGGACTTAGTAAATGGGCANTCCATGACAATCAAACCAAACTCTCAAATAAATATGCATTATAAGAGAAAAAGGGATAGGAGAAATCTGCTACCCAAGTCGAGAGAAGCTTGCTCAATCGACCAAACTAAGTATAGACAACAATGAAGCTGACATGAGGCAGTGTGGAGGAACAGAGGCAAGGCTGTTTTACATAAATCTTGCTTTCTTTCGGTTCAAGCGATGGGAAGATAGAGCCCCTCGATGGCAGTATGGTAGAGGAAAATATAGTCTGTTCAATAGAGCTTGTTAGTGGATGAGATTAAATAGATCGCCTATGGTCAGTTGCTGGACTTGAACATGCCATTGAATGAGGCTTGTTGAAACGTACACCAAAATAGTCAGGGGAGAGGAAGTGGTACGCCACTTTGGTGTCTTGAGAATTAATGGAAAACTTGAGTCATCGTCACGGCTAACTAACATATGTGTACACTTTTTTCCAGAGAACTTACGGTTTATTTGTCAAAGTACCACTTTTTTTTAGATCATCGTCAAAGTACCACTTGTGGAACAATTTTGAATGGATTGCCTAGGCAGATAAGATAAATGGACGGTCGGAAGAGGAGGTCAAGGATATTTGCTCTTCAAGGACATGCGCCAAGAATTAAGTCCGTGTCCATCCGTCCAGAATATAAATTATTAGTGCGACGACTCGGGATGCAAAAGAGCCAGTAGCAGGGTGAGTGCTTAGACGAACATACATTTAATGCTTTTCATTAACGGTTGTGGTATGCAGATTTATTGTGTGACATGGAAATTGTGATGACATGTGTAACATCCCAAAACTTTGGAATGTTTTAAAAATTATAAAAGTTTAAAACTTCCATTATTGAATAAAGAAAGTCTCAAAAAAAAAATCAAAGAAACCAATTATAGAAGATTGATTTGACATCTCCAAAGGTATATTATTTTAAATATTCCTTTATCTTCCATCTTCAAGTTTTAAAGGTTCGGAAATAATATAATTATTTTGATATTTATAAAGCCCATGATTAAATGGCTATTTGTATTTAAAGGATTTATCAAACTCTATTTTATAAATGGTTTGTATTAAATTATTTTATAATGAAAATAGGTTATCGTTTTGAATGATATTACTCATAATATTTTCTGTATTTTATTTGAGTTAAAAAAAATAAAAGTGTCAAATAGGCATTTATGCATTATTTGAATTTTATAAAATTTGAAATATTTTTTTAAATTGTTAATAAAAGTCTATTTTGACTAATGGTAATTTTAAAAAAAATTACAAATTCGTTTGACTTGATTTGGAGGTGTAAATCAAAAGTTATAAAAGAAAACAGAAAAAGAAAACAAATATAGAAAAAAACGTATGGGTGAGCTAGTTGGGCCGCAGCCCAACTAACCAGCCGGCGCGCGCGCAGCCGAAGTAGGCTGACTGCGGCCTAATTCCCGCACAGCACCGGCCCAGCTAGGCCACCGCTGCCTCCCGCGCATGACCACGGTCGGTTCTATCGATGGTGTTTCAGGAACCGTGCTGTTTCCTTTTTTTTTAATCCTTTCTCTTTAAAATTCTATATCTTGATGGATTTAACTCCGAATTCGATTCCGTTTGTTTCTACTTGTTCCCTACTTCAATCTACTTCAAGTTACACCTTTCCACCGACCTAACCATCTATATAAATCCTCGGGCCGCAGCCTTTTTTCTTTTTCTTTTCGTTCTACCGAAACCCTAAACACCCGAATCTTATTTCGTTATTCTCGACCTCTAAACTTCGTCGATTGATTTCGGCTCCTTCAGCATTGTTGTAGATATCGTCAAGATCTTTCCATCCCGACAAATCCCACCAGTTTTCATCAACCACAGCCGGAGAATTTCGTGTTGCAAGATTTCAGATCTCACGAAGTAAATTTTATATCTATTCGCATTCGCAACTTCAAATCCAAATTCCTTTGGTGGGTAAGTAGATCCGGTCGTTCTCCACAACTTTCATGTTTTAAGTTTTTCGATTTGAAATACGGATCTTTTTCTACAAACAGATCTATTCGACCCAATCACGAAAAGCCACGTGGCATCATCGTCATCGCCCCGTCAGCACCACGTGGAAGTCGCATAAGCGCCAGGTCAGTGCCCAGTCAGCGCTTGCGTCAGCTCTGCGCCAGCCAGGTCAATCCCGGTCAACTCTATTTAGAAAATCAATTAAAAATCCCAGAAATTGGCTGAATCTTGTAAAATCCATAGTAAATCAAATATTTGTCGAAAAATTACAAATAATATATCATTAGATTCGTATGAATGTGTAGAATCTGTTTCTGTAATAAAAACACACTTTTACCGAAATATCATTTTCTGAATTTCTGAACTCTTAATTGCACTAAAAGTTGAATAACCATAAATTAGTAATTCGAAATAAGGTATTTCTTTTTGCCTCTTTTAGATAATTAAAAGTTCTAACCAGAGACATCAGTATAAAAAAATAATTAAACTATTAATTCAAATTTAACTTGCAGAAGCTTATAAAATTGTTATTATAGGATTTAAATCGCAACATTAAATCTTTAGTAATATTAAAAATCTTTTCTTTGCATCATCTGTTGTTATATCAACCAGAGAACTAATTAAAGTTATTGGTGTGATTATTAAATTGACCAGCATCCTTATTGTTGCATAAATTGTTTGTCTTGTCTTGTTGTTTATGTTGTGTTTCGCTTATCTACGATAGATTGGACTGAGTGTGTCATCTATGATAGATTGGACGGAGTGTCTCTTTTACGTTTGCAAGAGTGTGTGAGCAATGATGACTCTTAAAAAGGCAAGTGATACTCCAGCATAAATGTCCTATTACTTTACTTATTGCATTTTAGAAATTTCAGTAGTATGCATGATAGGTGTACTACTAGTATATTGCTATGCAAACTGTTTGGAGTAGCACCCCTATACTAGTTGGTCTAGGAACCTATGTTTTTGGGAGAAATATTGAAATGCTATGCGAAATTTTATATTGTAGTAAGGAAGGATAAATTTTCTACTAAGTTAATTAGCTACCTGGGTGGACTTGGTTTTTGCTCTACCGGTGGTGACAAGTTGAGTGGCTACTCAGGGCCATTTCCATGGTTTTACCTGAGTACGTGCACTTGCGGTTTGCCACCCGGGATTAAAGGGATTCGCCGTCACTCTACGTTTAGATTGCTTCTAGTGCAGCCACTTGATATTATGGCTCTGTCTTGACTAAGTAAGTTCTAGGAACCTGATTCCGGCAGTCTTAGCGGAATGAACGTCTTGTATGGGTCTGCCCAAAGGAACAGGGGACTATTTCCCAAAGGTCTCATCTCAGTCTTCTCCTTTCCTTTTCACTACATGAGAGTCAATTTTATCTCAGTTTCCTATATGAAAACTTTCCATTCTAAATTTCTAGTATCCTTATCTACTATTCACGTTCTAAAAACATCATCTCCTGTTCTAAATGACCTTTTAACTAAATCAATCAAGACATGATTGATAAAGACCATGTCCCTGAAGAGTAAGACCAATAGTGCATATGTCATTCTCTGATCCAACACAAAGCACTTCATGGAAGGCCATGGAAGAACTTACAGAAAGACTTCGATTTATACTACAGCAGACTCAAGAATAACTCAAGGAAGTTGAAGAGTATCTTGGAGCATCAGGAAGGAAATAGATGAGACCACCACTTTAGTTACTTTGTTAGAACGACGATAACGTGATAGTGTATTGATCATATCAACTTAGTTGGTATGGTAATACTATATTGTTTGTTTGTGTTTGAACCATGTTGCTTGAATGCTTGTTAGATTTTGTTTGTAAGATGAATTGGCTTGATTTTCTTGTTTGGGTAGGAGTACTTCTCTTAGTATCTTTCTATCTCTACTCATCCATGCTAAACTAAACAGATGTCCCAGCCAAATTCCAACAACCCTATGATGCCTACACTACAACAGTTACTAGATTCACATAAGCAGTTGAATGAGGTGATGACCCAAAACCTAGAAAACAAAAACATTCCACCACCTCCACCATCTCAAGTGGATATGCTGATCAGATTCTTAAATCTTTGACCCAGAAAGTTCTCAAGAGCTGCAGAACCTATTTTGGCCGATGATTGGCTACGTTCAGTGAATAAGGATTTAGTGACCATCGGATGCACAGATGCTGAGAAGGTTAGATTCGCGGCACATCTACTAGAAGGTCCTGCAGCAGACTGGTGGGAAAGCTACCAGATCGCTAACCCCATTGAAGAGATGACATGGGATTTGTTCCAAGAAGGCTTTCGTACTGCACATATTTCATCAGGAGTGATGAAATTGAAGAGGGAAGAATTTTTCGAGCTTCGACAAGACGACCGAAATGTAATAGAATACATGAATGAGTTCAATAATCTGGCGCGCTATGCACCGGATGATGTGGATACAGATACCAAGAGGAAAGAAAGGTTTCTAGATGGTCTGAATGACGAACTATCCATTCTATTGACAACTGCCTATACCCCTAACTACCAGTCACTGGTTGACCAAGCTATAGTCTTGGAAAGCAAATTGAAGCAAGTTGCGAACAAGAAGCGAAAGCAAGAATTGGAAAAGCATCACTCAGAGTCACAACAGGAATGGCACACTTCACATGACGAACGTGTTCATTTTGAGTTCAACCATAATGAAGACAAAAGTCACCATTGTCATAATATTAATGAACACGACCTTCATGGAGAAAATGACCAGTACATCCACCAGGACCACCCCAGTCCCGTCCATACTGAAGAGGTTTATGACATTGTGGATGAGCACATTTTGGAAGAAAACAGTAGTCATAATAGCCACCCCAAACCCAGCAGGAAGGACATAAGTCATGTGGAGTGTTTCAAATGCAAGAAAATGGGACACTATTCCCGAAGCTGTCCGGAAAATAAGTTTAGTAATGGGACCAAGCCAACTCAGTTCCGAAAAGGACATGTGTTTTCTATAAACATGGAGAGAGTTCTCAAGAAACCAGATGTAGAGCCCCGACCCCGGAATTATACAGTGATACTATGTTACCCACCGGCCATGTTACACAATCGAAGGTTACTAGGTTACCACTCCTAGGCCAAAACCTTTGGCAGGCGTTGCTCGGAATGGATCATCGGCAACGCAACACCTCGATCATGCCATGAACACTGGCATAGCTATCAATGCATAATAGAGAGATCCAGACTGCGGAACAACTGGCACATCACAGACTCTACGACACAAAGATATCATAGTTCAACTCATATAATTGAGAAAGATAGCAAATGACACATCAGAGGTCACTGACCCATCATTACAACAAGCGGAAGCAAATAAGGTTGTCTAAACAACAAGATCCAAATTATGGCCTAAGAGGCCTACAATAACATATCCCGGCCAGCCTGTTCCGTGACATCCCAAGCTGCCACCTGGGAACCCCAGACTACTCGTCGAAGTCAACGTAGAACCCACCTTCCAGTTCGGTGACGTCCTCCTCTGAAACAAGTAATAATCAACAAAGCAAGGCTGAGTACGACGTACTCGCAAGAATTAGTAGGGCGATATAGGCCCGATGCTGTTTGGCTTCAAAGCTGTAAAGTAGTTGTTTTGCATAAAGCTAGTTTTTCCTTTCCGAAGACTAAGACTCATGGCATCGACTACTTAGAAGGTTTTTCATAAGGGGATAAGATAGTAAAACTTTCTTCTTCGGTTCACAAGGAACCTACAGTATTCAGAAACACCACTTATCTCCACCAAGGCACTCCCTCGAATCTCCCTCGAGGAAATGAACCTTTTATCACACGTTGATTATGCAACCTCTAGCTGCCATTTAATTAAGGGTTCAGGTTCTCTATGATCTTACCTATCTCACCAAGATTTGTCCATAACCGTGGACACGGCTTTTCGAAAAGAGTATACCCTGCAGGGGTGTACTGTTTTTACCATTGGTACCGTCCGACCCCTTGCCTGTACATTTAGCTCTCTTCCGGGGAAAGCCGACAGAGCGAGCGCGGTTAAACCTTTACAGAGCATGGGACTATCCAAGGGTCATCGTGACGACAGGACAAGTTCAGTGCCTATTTCAACACCCTGCCCCATCGCCACTTCCTATCACCTCCAACATCATCATCTTCATCATCACCATCAACTCACACGCAACTGGAAAGAGCAAACTAGAGGACCCTTGGATACGCCCGCACAAATTATTCGGTTATTAAGGAGCCCATACTCCCACCGATGGAAGCACGCTCAGTTCTTGGTTCAAGCGATAAGAACTCACACTTAGGCGGCAAGAATACAAAACACCAACAACCTTGTTGGCAACTCATCCAAGCCTTTTAGCAATTATTATTAATACAAATCTCCACCACTGTCCGAACATTCCATCAACTTCACAAGTATGGAAATAATCAACAGACAACTTAAGCATTCGACTAAGCATGGCTAAACATATCTAAGCATAACATACAACAGATATGAATTATCTCAGGCCAACACATCAACCTATGGTTAATAGGAGGGGAAACAGATAATGGTTCAGGGAGCATGCAAGTTTTAGGATACTCTATACACTGACCAAAAGTTGTTTCTAGAATCGAAATGCAATATTATGGTGGATAAAATACTTGGCTAAGATGAGATATGCCAAGAAGGTTAGGTTAGCTCTTGCCTTGCTGATAGAGCTGGTCGCACTGGTTGTCAAGGTATTGTGGTGGAACCTCGACTCCTGAATCTACCGAAACACAAACAATACAGGAAACGAAATAAATAACACGAAGTAAAAGGTGCCATGCACAGTCATGATGAGATGATCATATTATGCACTGAAATGGTATTGGGCATGTCCCACAAGTTAAATGGAACCCCTAAAATAAATATTGCAATTAACGGGGTTTAAACTCCATATATAACTTAATGAAATAACTAATTTTCCAAAAGGTCAAGTACTGAATTATGAGATCTACATGCATGAAAATGACATTATTGGATAGGTATTATTCTCCTGATCAATTTGGTACTTCGTTTGCAATTTTTCGATTAACGATGAAGAAGTGGTGATTTAAACGGTTATGCAATTTAAATCATTTTAAACAATTCCAAAATGACATCAAAGGAAAATTTATTTTCATACAGTGAAATTAACATATATAGATAGCATTTGAGTTGCTGATCACTTTGATATTTTATTCACAATTTTTGGATTAATATTTATCAAGTTATGATATTTCCAATAATTGATTTAATTCTGCCATTTTATTTATTTTTAATAAACATCACCAAAATTAAATCTAAAATTCTCTCAAATGACATAAACTTGTAGTTCATTGCTTACTGAACATTTGAGCTATTAAACATAATTTTTTAGCAAACAAAACTCAAGTTATGGATTTTCTAAAATTAAGATTAAATCTGCCATCTCAGTTTTTATTAAACAAAGGCAAATTATTTTGGCCAATTAAATTAACCAATGGCACTAATAGATAGATATTTTCTTCCTTAGCATTTTGGTATATTATTTGCATTTTTCTGATTTGTGGTTCAAAAGTTATGCAATTTCAAAGTTTGGATTTATTTTCTGCCATTTATTTAAATTCCAGAAACACGGCCGAACCGTTTTGTACCGGGCTGATGCTAGCCCCAGTCACTGACTGGTGGGGCAGCGTCCACGGTGGCATGCCACGTCGGCCCAAGGCCCACGGGCAGGTTTGACCGGAGGAAGGCCAGGACCGGCGCGACGAGCGCGCGGTGACCGGCGGCAAGCCGCGCATCGATCCGTTGCTACGCGTCGATCTAGCCCTAACAGAGGGTACGGGCGTGCTCTACGCGCTGAGACGATCTAGGCGGCGGCGGTGCGTGACCATTTGGTCACCGGAGGAGCTCCGGCGACAAGCTACGGCGGCGGTGCGGCTTCGGCTCAAGGCACTACGGCGAACCAGAGGGAGAGGAAGAGGAAGAAGATGTCCAGGAGGGTCGCCAGCTCACCCTCGTAGTGTGCAGGTGCTCGTCGAAGGCAGAGGTGGTCGGATTCGTCGGCAATCGAGCTCGTCGGTCGTCGGTCGGAGGCGAAGAAGATGAAGCCGAACGCGCGCTTGGGGGCGCCCGGCACGATTGCCTGGAGGAGGAGGAAGAGGAAGGAGATGCGGAGCGATTGCCGCTGGCCGATCTGCTCCGGGAGGCCTGTGTCGACGGCGGCGTGCGGCGGCATCTCGGTCAGCTCACGGTCATGGCGTCGTTAGGGTTAGGGTTTGCTGCACGGGGGGAAAAGGAGGGGGAGAGGAAGCAGCACGTCGTGGGGTCCTTCTTAACCTCCATGGGGGGCCAGGGCGCAAGGAGGAGGCAGGGGACGACACGTCGACGCAGCGGCCATGGCGCCAGTGGTTCTCCTGTGGCGACAGGAAGAAGAGATGACATGTAGGGCCCACCTATCAGGGATTTAACCTTTTCTATTTTTTCCAGAATTTCCAGTAGGGTTTAGGCAATTAATTGAGGCCCTTAAATTTTTTTTAAAAATTATGGAAAAATTCACAGAGCCAATATATTACATTTGGAACCTGTGATAAAATTTACAGCCCATTTGAAAAACATTTCATGTGTTAATGATTCAGAAATTGCTCTGTTGCATTTTAGGGCTTTATTCAAATATTTGAATTTGCAATTGCATTAATTTTTGCAACAAACATATTTGTAGTGGTTAGAACTTCCTGGACAAATATGAGATTTCAAATTGAAAGTTTGTTCACCATTTACATCACCATCTTTGGTGTCTTAATTGTTGATTCCTTATTATTTCATGTGAAGCAAAAAGAATTAGGGATGCTATGATGCAAGATGGGATGAAAAAGTGAAAATTTTACTCATATTTTCAGGTACCAAAAGTGGGGCTGTTACACCAGACCCAGTTATTGAAGGATTGTTGATCAACTCCTATCCTGTGTTGGTACTTTTTGATGTTGAGGCTACACATTCATTCATATCAAAAGACTTTGTGAATAAAAATAAGATACCCTATAGAGGACTTAGAAGACCCATCAGAGTGAGCTCTACAGAAGGGAAGAGGCCAGCAAACACTATATGCCAACATGGGACCTTGGAAATTGAGACACACAATTTTCCCAACGAGTTGTTTGTGCTAGACCTGCAAGGCCTGGATATAATCATAGGCAAGGACTGGATGTCCAAGTATAATGGTCAGATAGATCATGCCAGTAAAGTGGTCACACTCACTACACCAGAAAAGAAGCGGATCAGATATCAGTGTAAATCAAGAAACAAAGAAACAAATTGAGTTTTAATGAGGTGTTTAGTCAGGGAGAAAACATGATTCGGTGGGAATGTTCTGAGGTTGTAATAAATGCCGCTAGTAATATGTAAGTGGGAGAGTAAGCACTTTGATGTAAGAATGGTGTAAGAATGATGAAATAACAACAATATATGAGGATGAATGAAACTTGTATCGACTATCTTACGCCATAACTTTTGTTGTGGAGATTTCCCGTCATATCAGGGATGAAGGCATGACACTGAAATGGACAAGTTAAGACGACATGGGAATCCTGTTCCCCAAGGTGAAGATTCACATAATAAGATATAGCTTGTGAGCTAACGTGTGTAGAAGTTTTTGCAACCCCATAGCTTTGGATGATCGATAGTTTAGCTCAGGTCTGTCTTACAGATTGTTGACTTTCTATCGGACAAGTGAGGATGCCCGAGAGTTAGAATACGTGATTCACCTATCCACATATTGAGAAAATGATATGAGTGCAAGATGGACTGATCACCATTCTTACTACCCATATTATTCACCCTCACTATTTGGATTGGTAAATCTTGAGTGACAAACCTATAAGAGAGACGACGAGCCTGAACCAGCGGAATATTTTAACCCTATATAAAGGCAAGTGTTGCCAAGACGTAGGATGTACGGTGAGAATAAACCTCATCTCTCATGAAGGAGGAACCGTGCAATGAAAGTGTGTTTGCCTACCATGAGAGTTTCAGTAGAAATGACGTGGTATTGCATTGAAGGGAGTCAATCAGAAGATGGAAGAATGCAAAGAAATTACAGTTTGTATACCATGACGTGAATTTCTCCCATCTTGGTCTTCGGATAGGTCCAAAGAGTGATCATTGAATACCCGAAGTTATTTTAAGAGACACACACCAATTGGAGATGAAGCACAACTCATGAGTGGAAGATATAGTTGACTCCAGTGAGACCTAAAGACTAAGTAGATGGACACTAGTCCGAAGAAAAGAGCTCAAGACTACCCACAAAAGTTTCTTTTAAGGGTGGTAGGCACCCACTTGCCTAAACCCGGAGATCCCAAACCCATCTTTCTTTCTAGCCTCTTCGAATATCAGGGATGAGATTCCTTTTAAGGGTGGTA
>QRDG01001848.1:724938-747342 GCA_012064385.1 Puccinellia tenuiflora
GTGTAATATATCCTATACATTTTCTTCAGATGTTCCTCTAAGCGATCATTTTCTTCCATCTTAGTTGAAAGAAACACACCTAGACCTTCAAACCTTGCAATTCTCACTTGTGCTATGAACATTTTCTTTAGCTTAGTGACAGTCTCAATGACACTCAAGTTCTTGAATTGTTTGGACAGGTCTGAATTCATGAAGACACTCATCAACCAATTGACTTGAATGTGAGTCTTACTCCGACTGAGCCAATCCATACGCTTGTTGTAACTTGCAGAAGCATCGGGTTTTCTTCTAAGGGTTCATGTAACACGTAGAGCTGATCATTGGTTGATAGGACTTCTCTAAGACGTTCGTACCACTCAATGAAGTTTGACCCATCGAGACGCAGCTCCTCAATAAGAAACATACTACTGTAGTCGGCCATGATCTACAAGGATTTTGCAAAGACATCTTTAGGACACTTGTTTATGACAATTTTAGTTCAACTTAATCAAATTAATATATGAACTCCCACTAAACTCAACATCTCTCCGGTTGTTACACAAAAAAAAAAGTGATCAAATCCCTTCCCATGACATAGTCTCCGACATAATTCTTGAAGTTGGGGAGAAGCTAGCGTATTACCCCATCTATCGCGAAACCGTCATTCATCTCGTGGTTCCAACAAGCACTAGACGATGATGTATCTCATGCATTATCCTCAGGTGTTGTTCCAAGCAAGTGTTCTCTTCCATCTTGAGTGAAAGAAAACCGTTCAGACATTCGAACCTTACAATTCTAACTTGTGCTAAAAACTATTTTTCAGCTCATCAACAATCTCCATTGCAATCAAGTTCTTGAATTGTCTACTTAGGTCAGAATTCATGAAGGTGCACATCATCCACTTGACTTTCAAGTAGGTGGTTCAAAACCACTCCATGTACTCTTCATAGTTTGCAGAAATATTTGGGTTTATCTCCTATTGGTTCTTCTAGCACGTCAAGCAAGTCATTGGTGTGTAGGACTTCACACAAAAGCAGGTGTGGTAGGACTTCACACAAAAGCAGGTACCAACTCAACAAAATTTGACCCATCGAGACGCAGTTTTTCAGCAACGAACAGACTACCGTAGTCGACCATGATCTACAAGGATTTTTGTAAAGACATCTTAGGACTTTTGTTTATGATAATTTTAGTTCATCTTAATCAAAATTACTACATGAACTCCCACTAAGCTCAACATCTCTCTGGTTGTTTTAGTGACACACGATCCAAATCCACTACAACCACAACCGATCATCACGTGAGATGATGTAGCTTCAAAGGTGAACATCACCATGTTGATCATATCGTCCATATGACTCGTGTTTAACCTTTCAGTTCTTGTGTTCCGAGGCCATGTCTGTACATGCTAGGCTCGTCAAGGAAACCGTAGTATTTTCGCGTGTGTAAACTGGCTTACACCCGTTGTATGCGAACGTAAGAGTCTATCACACCCGATCATCACGTGGTGCTTCGAAACGACGAACTTTTGCAACGGTGCATACTAGGGGAGAACACATCTTGATATTAACGGGAGAGATCACCTTATCATGCTACCGTCGCGATCACATCTAAGCATAACAATAAGGTGCATAAAAGGATTAACATCACATGCAATTCATAATTGTGATATGATATGGCCTTTCTTCTTGTGCCTTTGATCTCCATCTCCAAAGCACTGGCATGATCTCCATCACCGGCATGATCTCCATCATTGTGGCGCCATCACCATGGTTGTCCACCAACTATTGCAACTACAACTAATGCTACTCTTAGCAATAAAGTAA
Organism: Puccinellia tenuiflora; assembly: GCA_012064385.1. NCBI lineage: Eukaryota > Viridiplantae > Streptophyta > Magnoliopsida > Poales > Poaceae > Puccinellia > Puccinellia tenuiflora. The sequence goes on from QRDG01001848.1 coordinate 726,744, forward strand.
AGCAATTACATGGTGATTCAATGACACGCAGGTCATATAAAATAAAAGACAACCATATGGCTCCTGCCGGTTGCCGTACTCATCGACATGCAAGTCGTGAAAGATTACAAACATGATCATTGCATACATTATCACAAATCACACATTGGCCATACCACATCACATGACCCCTGCAAAAACAAGTTAGACGTCCTCTACTTTGTTTATGCAATTTTTACGTGGCTTGGGTCAACAAGATTGAACCGTTCTAATCTACGCAAAACAACAACGGTGATATAGTAGTTTGCTTATTTACTCATACTTTTGAAAGGCCTTCCATTGAAATTTGCATATTCACTAAAGTAAGAGAAACAGACACCCGCCAGCCACTTATGCAATACAAGTTGCATGTAAAACGTGGAACCGGTCTCTCATGTGTGGACGAGTAAGTTGGTCCGGGCCGCTTCAATCTCACAATACCGCAAAGACGCAAAGTGCACGCGAGAAGTTAGCAACATAAAATATCAACGCCCACAACACTTGTGTTCTAATCGCACCAACATCTACGAATAGATCTAGGCTCTGATACCACTGAAGGGGTCGCAGCATAGAAAACAAAAAAAATTCCTACGCAACAAGGGGAATAAACCCCAAGGATCTAGATCTACTAGATGAAGATAGCGAAGGTGAGATCCAATCTCTTACCCTTGAAGATCGAACAAACGCGTTTTGTCGGTGCAGGGGTTGGCTAGTCGATCCCCGCAACCAGACGCATCTAGTCGCGAGGAGATGTATTTCCTCAAAGATCCAATCCGATGAAGTGCCGTAACGGGCAGCCCCTCCGCGGTATCCACACGTAGGGCTCGAGGAAGACTCCTCCTTCTTGATCCTACAAGCAAGGAGGGAGTGGCTAGATAGATCTCGGCACCACGACGGTTGTGGTGGCGTTGATGGTGTAGATCTCCGCGAGCAGGGCTTCGCCAAGCCAAGCAAGAGGAGAGGGAGAGGAGGAGGTGGCGCAGCAGCAAGAGCCCTACAGCTAGGGGTGGTGCGGCTGCCTTGGTGGAGGAGATGGCGGCAGCCCTACGGGAGGGGTGGCGCCAAGGGGAGGTGGTGCGGCTAGGGAAGAGGAGGGGGCGGCGGCTAGGGCACCAAGGGGGGTGCGGCTAGGGCAGCTCTTGGGATGTGTGTGCCGCACCCCCCACCCCTTTATATAGGTGGAGGCAAGGGGAAACCCTAGGGCTGGCCGGCTAGGGCTTGCTTGGCCCCCAAGCCAGCCGAGTTCCTATGGGATTCGGCCCACTCTCCTTTCCTATGGCCGGCTGGGCCATGTGGGCTGGTGCAGCCAGCCCATTAAGGTTGCTGCACCACCCATTGGTCCATGTGGGCCCCATACTCCTGTGGGCCCCACTTCTAGACTCCTCTAGAACCTTCTAGAATATTCTGGTACTCTACCGGAAAATTCCCGGACTTTCCGATACCTCCGGAAACCACTTTCCTTATATGAATCTTATTCTCCGGACTCTTCCGGATCTCCTCGTGATGTCTAGGATCCTATCCGAGACTCCGAATCACCATTCGTTCATACCATCAATTATCTCATCGCAAACCCTAGCTACATCGGAGCGTTAAGTGTGTGACCCTACGGGTTCGAGAACATGCAGACATGATCATATCAATAATCAATAGCCGGACCAGGATGCCCATATTGACTCCTACATATTCAACGAAGTTCCTTATCGATTGAACCACGATGCCGGAGATTCTTAATCTTGTATACGATTCCCTTTGTCTCACCGATATTTAACTTGCTCGAGATTCGATCGTCGCTATCTCCATATCTAGTTTCATCTCGTTACCTGGTAAGTTCTCTTTACTCGTCCATAATATAGGATCACCGTGATTACTCCTAATCACATGGTTGCAACCTTTCTGATGCTATATTACCGAGAGGGCCCAGAGATATCTTTTCCGTCACAAGGAAGGACAAATCCCAATCTTGATTCATGTCACCCAACAAATACCATCGGAGATACCTGAAAGCCACCTTTATAATCACCTAGTTACGAAGTGACGTTTGATGTCCACAAAGTATTCCTCCGGTAAATGGGAGTGACATAATCTCATGGTCTAAGGAAACTATACTTGGCATACTAAAAGCGTTGGCAATGAAAACTGTGTGACACGATCAATTGCAACTCTTTATTATCGGGTCTTGTCCATCACATCATTACACCTAATGATATGACTCCATTATCAAGCGACTATAACAAGTCCATGGTTAGGAAACTCTAACCATCTCTTGACTAACGAACTAGTCCGGTAGAGGCTTACTAGGGACACCTGTTTGTTTATATTCCACACATGTATTATGTTTCCAATTAATACAATTATAGCATGGAGAATAAACTATTATCATAAACATGAATATGCTAATAAACCATTTTATTGTTGCCTCTAGGGCATATTCCCAACAGGATCCCACTTGCACTAGAGTCAATAATCTAGTTTACATTTTCCCGATCCAACACTCATGGTGTTTGACACTCATGGAGTCTCAGTGCTGATCATGTTTGCTCATGGAAGAGGTTCTGTCCGTGTTCTGTACTATACAGTTCTTTATGTTCTTTGCAAAACGTCAATGTCACCTAATTTGACATTACTTTATCATCGCATGATAAACCTCCTGTCATCATATGATAAACCTCATCATCATATGACGAATATAATATATTTGGTTACAGAGTGAGACTTTCATTTCCCTTTTATGCCTACATGACGTATGATTAGTCAAAAAAACTTTCACATATCATGTGCACCCGAAACTCACTCAATCTTGAAACAAAATTTCTCAAACCAAAATATTATATCTTTTAATCCTTGAATTAATCATATACTCCTATATGTTGTAGACTCACAAATCGACAGTTGCTATACTTTTCACTTCGATATTTCCGATCATGCTTTTGCTGCGCTTCTGCCTTTATGAGATTTCCAATCTAGTTTGGTGTCATGACTTCAACCAAGTCTACCAATCTCTAGATTCAATTATCTCATCTCATGTTGAAATGACTCCTCATTTCTAACACGTTATTCTAACCAAGAACTTGGGTCACATATTGTCAAATACAAACACATGGTTTTTATATGTTTTAGTCCTATGAACAATTCATAGCGAACACTAACATATCCTCCAACCATCATTTTTGTACTGAGTTATCAACTCAATGTTTCACCTATTTCTCACAAGCAGATGAACCTTTCTTCTCTTGTTCCATTTTGAACTCCTTCAAAATCTTACTTAGGTAAAACATCCTGACATAATGTTATCAAACATATCTATCCTCCATAGATACATCGATCTCCATAGATATTTGACGTTTAAAACTAACTTCACAAGTTATAGTTGGTTCCTGACTCATTTACAACATTTATGAAATCTCCATTTCACTCAAACAAGATGTTGTAAACTCCCACTCAAATATACACCATACACATATTAAATTGTGAAACCACTTTGTCTCCCACTCAGAAATATGTTATCCTTATATTTGACCATGATTTAACTAGCTCCCACTCAAACATATGTCACCACATATTTTGATCATGGAAAATAGTTTCTGCTCTAACTTAACATATGTCACCACATATTTTAATTAGATCCCACTCAGTTTCTTATGCACTTTCTCGATATTTTGGACACCTCCAAAATTCTTAATTAACTTTTAAAATTCAAGAACTCATATACGAAATGCTAGTACTTTGCTAGCTTTAAGTTTTATTTATTCTCTACAAAACCCCTTTTGAGGAATAAATATGTGAAACATCACTTTCACAAAATCAAGCAACAATTACTTTGTGATTTAAACTTAACATAGGATGACTCTTAGTCACTTTCGTATTTAAGGCTTCTATTTCTTCTTTGTAGTTTCGTAGGTATGTCTTGTTTCTAAAACATGACAAGTAAATCTTGAATATTATTTTGTAACCTGACAAAACTTTAATATTCTTGAATCCTACTCCTTTAGACAAGCTAAACCGAAATTCAATGATCGCCATCATTAATTCCTTTATGTGTCAATTTTTAACCAACATAGCACTTTACATATGTGCCACTCGATACATAAACAAGCAAGGTTTTAGTATTTATTCCTGTCTTGTTATCTTATCTTATCATTATGTCTTCTACTGAAAACACCAAGTTGTGTGACTTTACAAGTACTAATAACAATGATTTCATATGCTCTCCAATTGCTCCACCCGCTACTAAAGCGGAATCTTATGAAATTAAACCTGCCTTGCTAAATCTTGTTATGAAAGAGCAATTTTCTGGTGCTAGTACTGATGATGCCGCCTCTCATTTAAATAACTTGTTGAGTTATGTAATATGCAAAAGTATAAAGAGGTAGAAAGTGACATCATAAAACTGAAACTTTTCCCTTTCTCTTTGAGAGGGAGAGCAAAAGAATGGTTATTGTCTTTGCCTAAAAATAGCATTGATTCTTGGATTAAATGCAAAGATGCTTTTATTGGAAAATATTATCCACCTGCTAAAATCATACAACTAAGGACTAACATTATGAACTTTAGACAATTTGATAATGAACATTTTGCTCAAGCTTGGGAAAGAATGAAATCTATGGTTAAGAATTGTCCCACACATGGATTAACTATGTGGATGGTTATCCAAACTTTTTATGCAAGTTTGAATTTTTCTTCAAGGAACCTTTTGGACTCGGCCGCGGGAGGCACCTTCATGTCCACAACATTAGGTGCAGCAACTAAACTCTTGGATGAGATGATGACAAATTATTCACAATGGCACACCGAACGAGTTCCAAGTGGTAAGAAGGTAAATTCTATTGAGGAAATCTCCTCTTTGAGTGATAAGGTTGATATGATTATGTCTATGCTTGCTACCAATCAGTCTAATATTGATCCTAATAATGTTCCACTTGCTTCATTAATTTCCCAAGAAAAGGATCAAGTTGATGTTAATTTTCTTAATAGAAACAACTTCAACAATAATGCTTATCGAAATAATTTTGGTACTAACAACTATAAGCCTTATCCTCCCAATAATGGCAACTTTTATGGTAATTCTTATAATCCTAATAAGAATATGTCCTCTGATCTTGAAAATGTTTTAAAGGAATTTATCACTTCACAAAAAGCTTTCAACAAAACTGTCGAAGAGAAGTTGGAAAAACTGGATAGTCTCTTCTCTAAAGTAGATGTTCTTGCTCATGATGTTGAAATTTTGAAAATTAGAACCACTCCAAATCAAGACAAACATACTGAATCTTTAAATGCTATCTCTCTCGAAATTAATGAAAATGAAAGGATGATGGCTCTCTTGAAAGCTAGGTGGGCTAGAGAGGCTGAAGAAGCTAGAATTGCTGAAATGAATAGGAAAACTGTTAAAGTTTATACTATCCAAACCACTAAAGAGGATCCTCCTAGTTTATTTAAAGATGATGAAATTGATTTTGATAATTGCAATCTTACTGAAGTCATTAAGTTCCTACAAAAACTTTCTAAGACACCGGATGCTAGTAAAATAAATCTTGCCTTTACCAAACACATTACCGATGCTCTTATCAAGACTAGGGAAGAAAAACTAAAGCTTGAAAACTCTATCCCTAGGAAGTTATAATATGGTTGGGAACCCACTATTAAGATGAAAATAAATGACTTTGATTGCAATGCTTTATGTGATCTTGGTGCAAGTGTTTCTGTTATGCCTAAAAGTTTCTATAATATGCTTGATTTAAATCCTTTGGAAGAGTGCTATTTAAATGTTCATCTTGCTAATTCTTCTAAAAAGAAACCTTTGGGTAGAGTTGATGATGTCCTTATTGTTGTTAATGATAACTATGTTCCCGTTGATTTTATTGTTATGGACATTGAGTGTAATGCTTCTTGTCCTATTATTTTGGGGAGACCGTTTTTGAGAACCGTTGGTGCTATTATTGATATGAAAGAGGGAAATATAAGGTTTCAGTTCCCCCTTAAAAAAGGGATGAAACACTTCCCTAGAAAGAGAAAGAAGTTTCCTTTTGAATCAATCATAAGGTCAAGCTATGCTCTTGATGTTGCAAAGGCCTCCGAAAAAACTTGATATTTGGCATTGCGCCTAGCTAAAAGGCGTTAAAGAAAAGCGCTTGTTGGGAGGCAACCCATCTTTTATTTTCAATTTTCTTTTGATTTTCTTGATTCATGAAGTTATTACCTTTGTAGCAACTTCATTGTATCTTTTTTTTTGGTTTTTTGTGCCAAGTTTAGCCTCTAATGCATTGAAAGTGCGAGGTATTGTGTTGCTGTCCAAAAACAGATTCTGTGCGCCTTTTACAGAAAGCCTGATGCTTTTATCTATCTTTCGTTAGTTTTAAGTTTTTTTATTTGAGCTGCATAAGGTCCCCGAAAAATTTGATCTTTACAGACTGTTCAGATTTTGACAGATTCTGCTTTTATTTTGCATTTGTCTCTTTACCATCGTCATATGTGATACTATAGGGGTAGAGTGCCACATTGAGGCTTAGTAAACAGTATGTAATGTTTAATGAAGTTGGTTTGCAATTTGTCATGAGTTGAACACATGTGCATTTTAATTTATGAGCACTAACCCTCTAATCAAATTATGAGAAGTTTTGTGTGAAGGGAGTTTTTAAGTTCCAAAGGAGAGGAATATGAAGAAATCGAGGATGGATCGAAGCTCAAGCTTGGGGATGCCCCCATGGCACCCCCTCTGAATATCAAGAACTATCAAGAGTCAAAGCTTGGGGATGCACAAGGCATCCCCTCATCTTCATCGACTATCATAAGGTCGTCTTCGTTGAACTTCGTTTTTATCACTTTACATATTATGTGCTATGCTTGGAGCGTCTTTTTACTTTTAGTTTTGTTAGTTTGTTTGTTAGTCATATCTTTGTTGGATCCTAGCTTTATTTGTGTGGGAGAGAGACACGCTCCGCTTTTTCGTTTGAATACTCCTTTGCTTCGCTTATATCTTTTTGAGTATTCTTAGCTACTGTCTGTTTTCTAGTAAGCTCTCGCTTTTAGCTTTTATCTTGTTTAGATCTGCTAGTTGTTAAGTTAAACTCTCTTGTTCTTCACTTATATTTGTTGGAGAGTTGTTTTGGTTGCTTGGTTAATGTGTTAGATCGGAAAAATGCTATGCATGTGGCAGTGGTATGAAGTAGAAAAACCTGCATAGTCTTGTAGATCACTATGTGGATAATTTGATACCCTTCAATTGTTTTGAGGCACTAAAATAATTAATGTTTAAAATGTGTTGGTTAATGGTGTTAGAGCTGATTAGTGGAGAGGTGTTATTAAAGCGTGGAGCCGTACTTTTCTGAACTAAACAACCTAAGTCGACAATGCTAATGTGTCATGAATTCTACTAAGTTGAAAATAAGTTCCTAGTGGGTAGTTACTGCAACGGTCGGGGAAGCCAACGGGGCACTTGTGTCGCCGCCACGATCCCTCTCGGGGTGTCTCTAACCATTTGCGGAACATTGAAACTGCTAGTTGTTTGCAATATACGAAATGCATTGTTAAGTTTTGGTTTTTGGCACTTCCACTTCCATATTTTGCTAGCCTCTTCGGTGCTGCGCAAAGCAGTCTCTCACATTGAGATTGGTGCATACTTCGCGAGCACATCCAACTCCGTGGGAGAACTTCATCCTGTTCTCCTACACATGAGCCAACTATCTTCCTCAAAATAGCCACCATACCTACCTATCACGGCATTTCCATAGCCGTTCCGAGATACATTGCCATGCAACATCCATCATTACATTACATGACTTGATGTCGTTCTTCATTATCATATAGTTTGCTTGATCATTGAGTTAGTGTGCAGCGTGGCTTGCCACATGTTCTACATTTTTTCCACACTACGCTCGATCATTCATATCTTCTTTTATACATCATGTATTAGTCTTATGAGTTATGAGTACCAAAAGTGTGATGATCATCTTGTAAAAATAGAGTGTTGCCCCTACCTGTGAGCATATTGAAAAGAGTCCAAAGTGGCCACATAAAAGAGTCCAAAAGAGACCAATGAGAGAAAATTTAAAAGAGCCACGGAGGCCACAATTAAAAAAAAAGAGAAATATAAAAGAGAGAGGGGGCAGCACTACTATCCTTTATTCCACACTTGTGCTAGTTAGCACCTACACTTCATTATAGAGAGTTTTCATGTTTCATTTGTATAACTATGTGGGGAATTAACGTTATAGAACTTGGCTTGTATATTCCAAGGATGAGCCTCCTAAAGTGAGCTCTAGGTCTTCATGAGCAAGCAAGTTGGATGCACCCCCACTAGTTCCATTAGAGAGCTTTCATACACTTATAGCTCTATGTGCATCCGTTGCATGACAATCACTACTCCTCATACAGTGTCAACTACGGGACTTCCTTCTGTCTTGTGGTTACTTTCTCCACTGTTTGAGCCTTTCTTTTTGACCTTCCAAACCTCCATCATTGTTCTCTTTGCCATAACATCATGGTGCCAAAGCCACTTCTTACTTGCACTAGTTGAGTAGACTTCGAAACAGTTGATTTGTGAAGTAGATGGATTAGGACACCTGACTTGAGCTTGGCTATTTTCATGAATGACTAATTAGATGCTTTGAAGAATGATTGATACTTTACATTGGAGACATAATTCGCAATTCTTCTTTCTAAACCTTATGTATGGTTCCATGTCTCCAACACACTTATTCATGAAAAGTTTCTAGCATTTGTTAGCTAGTGTTTGTTAATCATTGTTTGCTTAATGTCAACTATAGACAATTGTTTTGGATCACCTTATTCACTTCATGTGCTTTAAATTACTATCTTGATCAAGATTGTGTTGGTTGCATGTCTCATCAAAAATTATTTGTTATCACTTACCTACTCGAGGACGAGTAGGAGTTAAGCTTGGGGAAGCTGATACGTCTCAAACGTATCTATAATTTTTGAGTGATCCATGCTAGTTTTGTGTTATTGTCACATGTTTTTACTGTCATTTATATCATTTTTTATGCATTTTGTCGGACTAACCTATTGACAAGATGCCAAGTGCCAGTTCCCTGTTTCTGCTGTCTTTTTGTTTCAGAAATTTACTTCTGGAAATATTCTCGGAATTGGACGAAAATTTACGGGGAATTTTTACTCGACGGAAGGCACTAGGACACCAAAGGGCAGCCCTGGGGGCCACCCGCGGGTGGGGCCTGCCCCTACCCGTGGGGCACCTCCTCGGCCCCCTCCGACGCCTATAAATTCACATTAAACCTAAAAACGTGGAGGCGGCCATTATTTTCCAGAAACTCGACCCCGACGCGTCGTCACCGAAAACCCTAGTTCGGGGTCCATATTGAAGATGATCCCGACACTTTGCCGGAGGGGAGATCGATCCCGGAGGGCTCTTCATCGTCATGCCTTCCTCCGGGATGATTTGTGAGTAGTCTCACCTTGGACTACGGGTCCATGGCAGTAGCTAGTTGGTAGTCTCTCTCTTGTGCTTCATGTCTTATGATCTTGTGAGCTTCCTAACATGATCAAGATCGATTATTGTAATGCTATGTGATGTGTTTGCTGGGATCCGATGGATTATGAAGTTATGTTCAGATTGTGCATGATTCTTATATGAGTAATTTATGTTCTTGCATGCTCTCCGATGTGCATAGTTACTTTGGCCAAGTGATTGTGTGTATCTCCAAGAGAGGGTATTTATGCTAGATAGTGGGTTCATGCCCCCTTTTGTTCCTGGGCATGAGTGACAGAAACGTCTAAGGGCGAGGGTGTGCTGTTGCTACTAAGGGTAAAACAGCGGTGTTAATGTCTCTTTTGATATTAGTATTGCTTACTTCATGCACTTTACTTAATGCAATTGTCTATTGCTTGCAACTTAATACCGTTGGGTGACAGGCTGGATAGCGATCCCACGGTGGACTTTTTAGACAAAGACGCAGTTGGACTCAACGGTCTTTGTTCCTTGTCGTGGTGCCTCCATAAATATTATCATGTCCTTTTTGTCATAGCTAAATTGGGTTTGTGTCATGATCTTGTCAATTGCCTAGCTGTAATTCGTTCACCCATCACATGCATATTTTATTTACTTGAGAGACTCCACTAGTGAACCCATGGCCCCCGGTCCATCTTTTTACATTGTTTACAACCTCATTTACTTGCTTTTAATTATCATTACTCCTCTGGTCACTTTTCATATTTTATCTATTTCATCATACAATTAACCGCTTTGTTTTCTGCGAGACCGGAAAGATTGACAACCTTTCCGCCGTTGGGGGCAAAGTATTTTGGTTGAGTGTGTGCAGGTCCACGTCTGTTGAAGATCAAGCGCCAGAGATCTTCAACATTCACCTCGTTGTTGATTTCAAAGTCCTACTGGTTTGATAAACCTCGGTTCGTTAATGTAACGACCTTGACTTTTAAAAATGGCCAAGATCCCTGTGTTCTATGCTAGTCCCTGGATCGAATAGCTAGCACCACAGTTCAAGATGTAATATCATGCAAATGCGTCAAATATCTAGTACATCGAGGATCCATAAGGATAGAACATTACAAGTTGCATAGCACAAGGCTAGCATATTACAAAGCTCAGCAGTGGAAAACATAAATATCATGGAGCCCTCATCATCTTCATGTGCCACAGGCAGACATGTTGGTTGCAGACTCGAAACCTATAGTGTTCCTTACTCATCGTCGGACGAACCTGCAACGGTAAAAGCGTTGCAGCCAAAAATTGGTTAGAACCATTTGAATGGATCTGGCAAATGATACTTGTGGACTCATAGAGGCAAACTTCTAACAACTACATGCATATTTGGCTAGTGGTGTTCAAGGCTATTGCATAAAGCAAATTTTATCCTACTTTTCATAAAGCAATTGTTTTTCAACTTAACAATATGAGACACACCCATGGAACGCATCCAGTGTCTCATTTACCCGGGTTCACCCATCAAATTTTATTTCTAAAATTGGAATGAATGAGATTTTTCCGTCGACCACCTTGCTTAGTTACTCAAATTGTCCATAACCGGGGACACGGCTAAGATCTTAGTTTTAATTACTCTCGAGAGTTTGTGACACTTTCACCACTTGACTTCATCAACCCATTCTGTCCTTGACCTTCTTGAAGTGAAAAGGAAAGGTGAAGATAAAGACAAGACCTTTGGGAAACAGTCCCCTGTTCCTCTGGCAGACCCATACAAGACATTCATCCGATGTGAACTGCCGGAATCAGGTTCCTAGAACTTACTTAGTCAAGGCAGAGCCATAGTACCAAGTGGCTGCACTGGAAGTAAACTAGACATGGAGTGACATGAAATCTCAAACCCTAGGTGGCCTTTCACAAGTGCACACATATTCAGGTAAAACCATGAAATGGCCCTGAATAGCCACTCAACTTCGCCTCCATCATACGGACCAATACCACCTAGGTAGTTCATTAATTTAGTAGAATTTTTCTTAACTCAACTACAATAAAACACTTCAGTTTTGCAGCAAGCAATTCCACTAACTTTAATAGGTCACTAGTAAACTAAATCATGTGGCTAGCCTACAGGTTTGGATAGCATATAGTTATAACAATAGTAAGCCTAACATGCCTACTGATAAAAATAGTCTACAATACAGATATAGTAAAATAGTAGGTCATTTATGCTGGAGTATCACTTGCCTTTGAAAAACTTTTCGTTGCTCACACTCTCTTTTCAACGCAACTTGGAGCACTCCGTTCACTCTAAACAATACAAACAAATCACAATAAATAACAATACAACAACCAAAATAAACAAACACAACATCAAATATGGGCAATAACAATACAACTGGGTTGGTGGTCCAAGTTCAATACATGATTCAATTTGCAAAAGGAATCAATGTATTTGGGGTTAGCCAATTTTGGTTCAGGGATGTTCTAGAGTCAAAATACGATGAAGGGGTGATTTCCAAGGTTCTAAGTGTTGGTTTTTGTCTCTCTGGACAGAGGCAACTTTTTGGGGTATTTTTCTAAAAGAAAACATATTAGAAAGATTTACAGAATTTAAACTATAACAAAAATAATCAAATTGAGTCTCTGATTTTTAAATCATCAAAATAAAGCACCGAAAATATTATAAAACAGAGGAACTATATTGTACATATTTTAAGGTTTCTAAAACTATTTTTCTTGCAATTTTTGGACTTGTAGAAATAAAGTTATGTTAAAATTACTCAAATCACACATTTGAAAAATGAATAATTTAAACTAACTCAAAACAGAAAACTAAAATGCCAGAAAGATTCTACAGATTCCAAGGATTTCAAATATATAAAAATATTTGAATTTGGCCAAACCAATAAAAAGATATGATAGATCTAAGTTACAGGTGCTTTTCTGCAAAACTACCAATTCGGAATAAATCCAGAAAAAGGCTGGCCACGTGGCTGCACGCGATTGGCTGGATCGGATCTGACTGTGCGCTGACTGGGCGCTGACGTGGGCGCTGACATGGCCGTACCGATTTGTTTTTTAATGGATCTAATCGTAGCCTTTGCTTTTAGATCCAAGGGTTCAGGATCTAGGGTTTTACCAGCGGCGGCGCGATGGTCATAGGAGACAGAGGACGCGGTGGCGGGCGGCTCGGGCGTCGAGGGCGAAGGCGCTCCGATGGTCCCTGGCCCTGGTGAAGATGACGACGACGTTCAGCACGGGACGGCGAAGCGGATGGCGAGGGGGATGCTCGTTTGCGTCCCGGAGCGGCGGCTAGGTCCGACCGGAGGAGCTAGGAGCGACGGCGAGCTCCGGTCGAAGACGGAGACGACGATGCAGCTGCGCAAAAATTCAGGGAAGGTGTTAGCGGGGAGCGCAAACGAGAGAGGAAGAGCATGGTGTGGGAGAGAGGACGCGGGGCTCACTGTGGCGGCCGGAATCGGGGAAAGACGGCGGCGGCTGATGGGGGGATACTTTATAGGTAGGCCCATGGACCCGGAAAGTAGACCCGCCAAGACTAAGAAGGCCAAAGCCGAGTCACGTATCAAGTCGCATGGGTCGGGCTGAAGACAAGCCGACCAAGGCCCATGATGGAGAAGGGACTCATCAGCAAGGAGTCCAAGTACAACCCGGAGCCCTAACTTGGAAGACCAAGACGTAGAGTAGGACTCCGTATTCTAGTGTGACTCGGTGTAGGTTGTAAGTCCGGGGACCCGTCGACCTTTATAAGCGGGGTCCTGGACCTCAGATAGGGGATCGAAGCCCAGAGAGAGAGATACCTAGTCGCCGACTCCCCAGAGAGGAGCCGGAACCCTGTAATCGACATCAGATCTAGAGCAATAAAGAGAAGCAGGAAGTAGGTCTTTACCTCTAATCAAGAGGGGCCGAACCTGGGTAAATCTGTGTCCCTTGGCGAGATTAACCTCTCCTACGTACTTCGTGCATCAATGGCCCCAGAACTCACCTTCCCAAAGGAAGGACTTGCCGTGACAACCCCACGACAGTTGGCGCCCACCGTGGGGCAGGAGATGCGTGGAGTTGAGATCGTGGGAGCTGCCCGCCGGGCCATGGAGAAACTCGCCATCGGGCGAGTCTACACTGATGAGCATGGAGAAACCGAGATCGATGACTCCGGCTGGACTCCAGAGATGGAGGAGGTCGACGAGGGTTATCAGTTTGTTTTTGGAGGGATCAACGTGTTCGTCGGCATGGTTTGCGCGTCGGGTCTTCGCGCTAACTCGGCGGAATCAGTTTCAGAGTCAACAGCTGTTATCGAGTCCGATGGCGAAGAGTCGGTCGGGACATCAGAAGTCGGCATCATCGCCGAGCCAAAGAAGCAACTTGCTGTCAACCATGAAAAGGAGTCGCTGGCGGAGCCACTTATGGAGCCAGATTACGACGCCGATTCAGAGTCTATCTTGCCCTTGTTCGAGGATCGGCTTGGGTATGGAATTGAAGAGGAGGATTACGCGGAGTCGCCAGTACGCGCCCGTGTCGTTGGAGTCTACATGTCTGGGAATGGCGGAAATCAATTTGATCCAAGTCTACTAACAAAGGAAATCAATGCAAGCAACGCAGCAGAACGAGCGGCCGAGTTAGCCAGCGCGCGTGCTGCGATGGAGAGGCAACTAGCAGAAATTAACGAGGCAAACCGCAGGTTAGCAGAAGAATGGGCCCGGGTCCAGACTGAGGCCCAGGTTGTAAGGAGTCGTCAGGAGGAACTCACCTCTATTCAGCATCGCAGGGCGAGGAGTCGCCTACGTGGCGGAGTCATTGTCAACCCTACTGCTTTGTTCAACACACCCACTGGTCCAGGCGCAGGAGCCGGACTAGGGAGCTCATCAGCTGCGGGAGGCGGCGCAGGAGGAGGAGCAACACCACCACCACCAACACCACCACCAGAAGGACCCGGCGGCAATGGTACCAACAGACCGCCGCCTGAAGGAGGAGTCAGAGGAGAATCAGCATGTGGTATGGGACCTCCACCTGGCAAGTTTCGTACGCCAGAGGGGCACTACTCTAACCCAATGGATAACGTTCACGCGGCAACTATGAGGCTAGAGAACATTGAGATACCAGAGGGAGCAGCGGACAGGAGACCTGCCGTGCTATTGAGATGCTGAAGACAGCAATGACTCAGCAAGCTCTTTATCCAGCGTTTCCAGATGCAAGTAGGCTACACTCGACACCGTTCAACTCTGGCACGAGGAGTCGGCATGACGAGTCTCACCCGGCCAACTCTACAAGCGCAAGGCACCGTGAACAAGAGAGGAACAGGGTCATCATACCAACTGCCTCACGAGCTCAACTGGTGGTTGATGAAGCAAGACAGCGACGAGAGAGGGAGGCGGCCAGGGCACGGGAGGCTGAGAGGGACAGAGCCCTAGCTGGTCCAGATAACCAGCCTCAGCCGACCCGGGCGCACACAAAGGTGACTTTTCCTGGTACCTCTCCTTCACTGACAGGACCAGAGTGCCTGTCAGATGCCATTAGGTCCGAGTCTTTCCCCAGCGACTTCAAGGAGCCGCGCAAAGTTCCCAATTACGAGCCCAACATGGACCCGACCTCCTGGTTGGGTACATACGAGATGGCGATGAGTATCCGCAATGCCACAGGTAATCTGTGTGCCAAATTCATGTACCTTATGATGGAAGGAGCAGCCAAAGTATGGATGCGTAACTTGCCTCCTAGATCAATCAATTCTTGGGAGCAGTTGAAATCAGCTTTCATTCAGAACTTCCAGGGAACATGCAAAAATCTTAGTACCATAGAGGATTTGGAAGCGGTGTGTTCAGATAAAGGGCGAGTCTGCAAGGCATTGGATGAGGCGGGTCTCGGAGATCATCAACTCATCGCAAGGACTCCCAACAATTTCAGTGCTAATGGCAATGGAGAGAAATTGCAGCTACAATCCCTTGAGCTGGAAGCTGGGTCGCATGAAGGAGAGCCTGAATCAAGGTGTTCCCCTTACGATTGGCGAGATCATGGCAGGTGCTAATAAGCACGCTGCCACAGACAAAACAAAGGATCAGGAGGAAGGGCCTAAAGGACATGGTGGCAATGGTCAGAACCAGAATCAAAATCAGAACCAGAATCAGGGAAAGTACAAGCGACCGTATGGAGACAACTCTGACCTGGTGGCTAACACAAACACTGGGGTCAGACGCAAGGACAACAGTTCTCAAGGGTACCAAGGACGGAGGCTCACCACAGAGGAGGTTCTGGCGAGTCCATGCCCTAAACACGCCAGAAAACGACAAGTGTGGTCACACCTTGGGACAGTGCGTGGATTTGCAGCGTGCTAGGCTCCCAGGACCAGGAAATAGAGGCAACAACAATGGATATAGAGGAAACAATGGTGATGGAGGACCCGGCAATCACGGTGGAGGAGCCGGCAATAACCCTAACCAACCTCAGGGAGGAGGTAACCAACAGGGCGGGTTCCAGCAGAACCCGAAGCAGCTTCACGATAACAATGGGCAGTATTATGTCACAACTCGGCCACAGAACCCGAGTCGTGGCAGTTACCATGTCTTCACAACAAGCACGTCCAAGCGTGCCAAGAAATTAAAAGTTAGAGCTGTCAACGCAGTAGAGCCGGCGCTTCCACAGTGGCTCAGGTGGTCAAAGCAAACCATCACATGGAGTCGAGCAGATCATCCGCCAAGAGTCGATGACCCAGGGCAGCTAGCCTTGGTGGTGGCACCTCAAGTTGGGGGCTTACACGTTGAACAAAGTGCTCATGGATGGTGGAAGTAGTATCAACATCTTATATTATGACACATTCAAGAGGATGCAGCTGCAAGATAGGAAGCTAATACCCACTGAGACAGTTTTTCATGGAATCGTACCAGGGAAGTCAGCCAAGCCAATCGGTAAGATTTATCTTGAGGTTGCTTTCGGCACAGTGGAGAATTTTCGTTCAGAAATTATGCCTTTCGAGGTAGTGGATCTTAAGAGTCCATACCATGCTCTCTTTGGTCGACCAGCGTACTTTAAGTTTATGGCCAGACCATGCTATGTTTACTTGAAGCTCAAGATGCCAGGTCCAGCAGGAGTCATTACAGTTAATGGCAGCAGACAGATGGCACTGGAGTGTGAACTAGGTGATGCAGCTATGGCTGAGACAGCTTGTGCTCAAGAGGAGCTGAAATTCTACAAGGCGAACGTGGACCCGGAGGACAACTCGGTCCTTAAGAAGCCGGCCACAGAGGAGAAGATGAAGTTCAAGTCAGCCCAGGATACAAAGCAAGTCGACTTTACCCCTGGTGATTCTTCCAAGCAGTTCACCATTGGGGCACACCTCTCTGATAAATAGGAAAGCGCGCTCGTCGAGTTCATCCGTGAGAATCGGGACGTATTTGCATGGAAGCCATCGGACAT
The DNA here is from genome assembly GCA_012064385.1 of Puccinellia tenuiflora. Taxonomy (NCBI): domain Eukaryota; kingdom Viridiplantae; phylum Streptophyta; class Magnoliopsida; order Poales; family Poaceae; genus Puccinellia; species Puccinellia tenuiflora. Next base: position 743,593 of record QRDG01001848.1, read on the forward strand.
GCCAGGAGTCCCGAGAGAACTCGCCGAGCACAGCTTACACGTTAACCCTAACGCAAGACCAGTTAAGCAAGGTTTGCGCAAGTTTCATGATGACAGGAGGAAGGCCATTGGAGAAGAGGTGGCTCGGCTCCTCGCAGCCGAGTTCATCAAAGAAGTCTTTCACCCAGAGTGGGTAGCCAATCCAGTGTTAGTGCCAAAGAAAATAGGAGAGTTGCGGATGTGCATCGATTTCACGGGTCTTAACAAGCATTGCCCTAAGGACCCGTTTGCATTGCCTCGTATTGACCAAATCATCGACTCCACAGCAGGGTCAGAGTTACTTTGCTTTTTGGATGCCTATTCAGGGTATCACCAGATCAGACTCAACATAGAGGATGAGCTGAAGACGTCTTTCATCACGCCCTTTGGAGCATTTTGTTATACAACAATGCCCTTTGGGCTCAAGAACGCAGGAGCTACATATCAGAGGTGCATCCAGAATTGTTTCAAGGAGCAGATTGGAAGAAATATTCACGCTTACGTGGATGATGTAGTTGTCAAGTCTCAAAAGGCTGACTCCCTGATAGCAGACCTGACAGAAACCTTCAGTAACCTGCGCAAGTACAAGATGAAACTCAACCCAACCAAGTGTGTTTTTGGAGTCCCTGCAGGCAAACTCCTTGGCTTCATTGTTTCAGAGAGAGGCATTGAAGCAAACCCAGAGAAAATCAAGGCTATTCACAATCTGCAGAAGCCGACTTGTCTAAAGGACGTTCAGAAACTCGCTGGTTGTGTAGCAGCCCTCAGCAGATTCATCTCAAGACTCGGAGAGAAGGCGGGTCCTCTCTATCGACTCTTGAAGAAGTCAGACAAGTTCATATGGGATAAAGAAGCCGACGATGCTTTTGAGAACTTGAAGAAAACTCTATCATCAGCGCCAGTACTTGCAGCTCCTACAGATAAGGAGCCCATGCTATTATATGTGGCTGCCAATGAAAGGGTGGTCAGTGCAGTAGTAGTTGTGGAACGATCAGAGGAAGGAAAGGAGTATCCAGTGTAGAGGCCTGTTTATTACATCAGTGAAGTCCTAACAGAGTCAAAGCAAAGGTACCCTGAATGGCAGAAGCTAGTTTATGGAGTTTTCCTTGCAAGTAGGAAGCTTAAGCATTATTTCCAAGAGCACCCAATCAAAGTGGTGAGTTCAGCACCGCTAGCAGACATCATACGCAACAGAGATGCAATAGGTCGAGTCGCCAAGTGGGCAATCGAGTTGGGCCCTTACCATATCACATACGAGCACAGGACAGCAATCAAATCTCAAGCTTTGGTCGACTTCGTCAATGATTGGACTGATTGCACATCCTCACCGAGTTCACCTTGCACCAAATATTGGACAATGCACTTTGATGGGTCCAGACAGCTAGAGGGCTCAGGAGCCGGCGTGGTTCTAACTTCACCAAAAGGAGATAAGTTGGCATATGTCCTTCAGTTACATTTTGATTGTACAAACAACATGGCAGAGTATGAGGCTTTGCTACACGGCCTGCGTTTGGCCAAGCAGATGAACATCAAGCGTATCAGGTGCTTTGGAGACTCGGATCTCGTAGCCCAGTAGGTATCTCGAACCTGGGACTCGAAGGATGCAAACATGGCGTCTTATAGAAGAGCAGTCGAACAGATAGCCGGGTTCTTTTCTGGTTATCAAGTGGAGCATATTGACAGACGCAAGAACGAGGCCGCAGACGCGTTATCACGACTCGGCTCTCGACGAGAGAAAGTACCACCAAATGTATTTGTGGATGAGCTTCACCACCCATCAGTCAAGTTGCCCTCAGAGGAGGAGTTAGCCTCCCCAGATCCAGAATCGGCACTGGTGGCATCGGTACGAGCAACACCAGCATGGACAGAGCCCTACCTTGCATATCTCCTTAGGGGTGAACTCCCACAGGATGAAGTCAAACAGAGACAGCTCATCAGACGATGCAAGTCATACACAGTCATTGATGGCGAGCTGTACAGAAGGAGCGTCACTGGAGTCTACCAGAGGTGTGTGTCTCCAGAAGAGGGCAGGCAAATATTGCAAGAGATTCATGCAGGCGATTGTGGTCATCATGCATCCACTAGATCCTTGGTGTCAAAAGCTTTCAGGCACGGGTTCTTTGGTTAACAGCACATCTGGACGCAGAAAAGATAGTACGAGTCTGTGATGGACGCCAAAGGTACGCAAGGCAAGACCACGTGCCAGCCCAAGAGCTCAGAACTATCCCTATCACTTGGCCGTTTGCAGTTTGGGGGCTTGATATGGTGGGTCCTTTCTAAAAGTCGCCCTGTCAGAAGACTCATCTGCTAGTAGCAGTTGACAAGTTCACCAAGTGGGTGGAAGTCGAGCCCGTCAGCAGAGTCGACGGAGCATCAGCAGTGAGATTTTTCAAGAAAATAGCAACACGCTTCGGATATCCTCACAGCATCATTACAGACAATGGTACCAACTTATCAGTTGGAGAGATGGCCAAGTTCTGTGCTGAGAACAACATCAGACTCGACCTAGCCTCAGTGGCACACCCACAGTCCAATGGACAAGCAGAGAGGGCAAATCAGGAGTTGTTGAAGGGAATTAAGCCTCGGCTCCGAGTCCCTTTGCTAAGAGCCGCTGGGTGTTGGGTTGAGGAGCTGCCAGCAGTACTTTGGAGTATAAGAACGACTCCTAACAGATCCACGGGATTCACACCTTTCTTCATGGTGTATGGAGCAGAGGCCGTCCTACCAAGCGACTTGTTGCATGATTCGCCACGAGTCGCCAATTACGCCGAGACAGAAAATGAACTCGCTCGCCAGGACTCGGTCGACGCACTCGAGGAAGCAAGGGAGTTAGCCCTTGAGAGATCAGCAGTTTATCAGCAGGACTTGCGGCGATATCACGCACGCAGAATCAAGACTCGGACTTTCCAGGAAGGCGACTTAGTGCTTCGCCTCGTCCAAAACAGGGAGGGGATGCACAAGTTATCTCCACCATGGGAAGGACCGTTTGTCATAAGCAAAAACTTGCACAATGGGTCGTACTATCTAATGGATGTACGAGAGCCGGCAAGTAAAAGTAAAGGAGCTGACACCGCTCATACGCTAGATCCCTATTCAGAGGCAAAGAGGCCATGGAATATAGCTCAATTACGTCCTTATTTTACTTAAGTTGTAATAGTTTTATGAGTTGAAAGGCAAAGAGCCCATTGAGCCATGCCTAGATGTAATCAGATTATTATGATCAAATGAAATAAAGCTTGGCTTCTGTGAACATGAGTTCTTTAGTCGAGTCACCCAGTGAGTGCGCTTTATTCTTTAAACTTTGATCATCAGGTTCTTGGGGGCTTGCTTTTCAGTGAAAAAGTTAAGCTTAGACTCATGAACCCGGCACAGTAGCCAAACTTTACCTAATTTCTCACTGGTAAGTTAGATGCATCCTGCACAATATGACTAATCTACAGGCATGACTTGTCTCCGGCTCTTATGAATCCTAAAAGACATGAGGCGTTAGGAGTTTGTCAGCACAAGCTGTAAGAGGAGTCATGCAGGGCCTACTTACTCATCAGTGGATAATTAGACGGGTTATAAGACCACAGAATGACTGCATAGATATTACATATTAATCTCATAGTTTAACAAGCAAGTCATCATAAGCCGATCGGCACAATTTCAGAACAAGTAGTTCAAAGGACCTAACAAGGTTTAAGCACCAGCAGTGCATCATTACAAAGTTTAAAGTGCCATGCACATCAT
>QRDG01001848.1:747534-867562 GCA_012064385.1 Puccinellia tenuiflora
CCTTGAAGTTGTCCTGGGTGAAGGGTTTGCCATCTTCGTGTTGTTCTGGTTTTCCCATAGTAAGCAGGGCCGGCTCCAACACAGTGGGATAATAACTGTGAGCTAGGGCAAGGATTCTGATGGACGCTCTCCTCAAAGAAGATTGCTTCCACATCCGCATATATCCGGGTGCCCTAGACAGCTCATCCACCAAACGCTCAGGCTCCTTGGGGCACTTGCCCTTGGCATTCAGATACTTGACCACAGCACGGGCTCCTTCTTGCAGCCCATGGCAATAATCCAGCATCTCATGCAATTGCTTGCTTGTGGGCAGTTTTGAGCTTAGGGAGTCAGCCCCTGCAGAAAGGAAACCAAAGAGTGACAGTTTTAAAAGCAGTTCAGAAATATGCAAAAAGGAAGCAAGCAAAAAGTACAAACTTACCGAATATATGTTGGCACATGGCCCCAATGCCCTTGCGGCAGGTGTCAAAGACAGCTTTCAGGTCATTGTGTGCCTTCTGAGCAAACTCTTTTGGCATCAGTAGATTCTTTCTTCACCTGCTCCAGTTGAGCAGATAAAGCTTTCAACTCCTTCTCCAACTGAAGAGAGTGCTCTTTCTCAGCTTGAGCAGACCTGGCACTAGCAGCTACCTGGTCCTCCAGCTCCTTCATATCTCTCTTCATTTTGGAGACAAGGCACTGCAATCACAAGTCAAATTTTTACAAGTCAGAATTTACAAGTCAGACTTTACAAGTCAGACTTTACAAGTCAGACTTTACAAGTCAGTTTTACAAGTCAAGCAGAGAACTCATGAGCTCCAAGTCGTCACAAGTCAACAACTCGGCGCTTGGGGGCTACTCAGGAGTCAGTTTTTCTCTTACAACCAGCAGGCATGGGTCCTGGTCAACAAGTCATCAGCTCCAAGTCGTCACAAGTCAACAACTCGGCGCTTGGGGCCTACTCGCAGATCAGAATTTTTTCTTCAAGTTAAGTATCAATAATTTACAGGGATTAGTAGCTCCAAGTCGTCGCAGGCTGACAACTCGGCGCTTGGGGGCTACTCGTGGAAAAGTTTTTTGGTTCAAGAACCCGACAGATAACAAATCAGCAGCCCCGAGTCCTAGTAGAGCTAAGGACTCAGTGCTTGGGGGCTACAGTGTGCGAATTTTTCCTACACAACAGTTGAGTTCAATTTCAAAGCAAAGCACCTATCCTAGTCACAAGTCACCGCAGACAGGTGCTTGGGGGCTACTGGAATAGGAGGATGCTAGAAAGCATAAAGGGTAGAAGTCAAAAGGCTTGAATCATGTGAAGAGATCTAAGATCCGCTTGCTCATCATCCTTTAGCCTGGCAGATTGATCGTTCAAGTCGACTGCTTCAGCATAGGCTTCAGAGAAGGACATGTTATCAGCTACCCGAAGTCGGCTGTAGTCAGTAGATGACTTGGTCTTGATGATTGGTGGAGTTGTAGGAGTCGCCTTCAAAGGAGCCGGCTGATCTTGAGGCGCAGCGTCAGGAGTCTCAGTCCCAGAAGAGGGCTGGACAATCTGTGGAGTCGCCGCCCGAGTCCTTGAAGGGGACTCGGGAATGGTGGGAGCTGTGGTTGCGCCAGCAGATGCAGCAGTGGAGGGACCTGTCCTAGTGCTTGTTGTTTGAGAAGCCGAAGGAGGGACAGGTCCACGACCAGATGTGACATCAGTCATGCCTGGGAGCTTGGTTACCTTGACACAAGGCCGAGCCCTGAAACATACAAAGACAGAAGTCAGCAATAAATCTAGTGAAAAGGGAAAAAGCAGAAGTTATTTGAATGCAAGTAGAGTAAAAGAGTAGTCTTACCCAACATTGGTTTCCAGGTCCAAGGAGGCCTGAGAGTCTGAAGAAGGCATAGACATGCCGGAGTGGTAGGAGTCGTCCTTGCAGGGAGGAGAAGCCGACTTCCATTGGTGCGAAACAGGCAGAGGATCAGGAGTCTCTGCAGGCCCGTCGGAGCGCAGCTTTCTCTTCCTAGCAGCAACAACACTCTGCACATGTTCTTCAGGCTTAGCAGGTGAGCGAGTGGACCCAAGGACTCGTGAAAGTGGTACCTTGGGAACAGCCTCTCGAGACCCATTATGGGAAGCTGGGGAGGAAGAAGAGTGGCTTTTGGCTGAGGACTCTTCAGACAAAGATGGCTGAGCAGCAGCAGTCCCAGAGGTGGTGCGAGCTTGTTTAGTTACAGGAGCCTCTGGAGAGGACTCGTCTTCATCAGTATCCTCCACAATGGGAGCCTCTTGAGAGGACTCCTCTTCAACAACATTTTCGGTAGGAGCCTCTGGCGAGGACTCCTCATCATCAACATCATCTTCAACGGGAGCCTCCTGAGAGGACTCCTCGTCATCATCATCAGTGTCTTCTGCCACAGCAGTTCGTTCTGTGACAGGAGTCTCCTCCTCAACCTCGGCTTCAGCTTCAGCCTCAGCTTCAGTTTTGTTCTCAGTGCCAGCTCCAGAGGCCGGCTTCCAGAAGGAGTCGGTGAGCTGCAAGGAAAGTCAGAAAAAATGGGTTAGTAAGCGATACAAGCAAGAGCAAGTTAGAAATGAGGTAAAAGTTTAAAGCTTACATCGGGAGCTGGGTTGGTGGAGCAGAAGGGCTGGAGCCCAAAATGTTCCTGGTCCTTCACAGGCCGCCCAGTCAGATTTTTGATGAGCCGACCGAGCTCAGGACCATCTGACAGCTGTTCTGTCACCCGGAGGTCATCACCCGCGCAGCGAGTATATGAGCAGATAAGCCGAGTCCTAGGACTCAGGGGCTGAATCCTCCAAGTTGTCCAGCAGCGGACTAGATCCATATTCTCCAGATTGTGGGATAGGAGGGCCCGAATCCGAGTGATCAAAGACTCGACTCTTGGCCGGGCGGCCTCTGAGCATCTAGCTTCATAAGAGGAGTCGCCCGGAGGCGGTCCTTAGAGAATAAAGGGAGTTTAGGTTCACCTGCGGGGGAGGTATCCTTGCAATAGAAGAAAGTTTTCTGCCAATCTTTGATGCGATTAGGAAAGACAGGCTTGGGAAAGACGGAATGGAGGCGTCATTGAAGAGCGACGGCGCCGCATTGAAGGAGAGGGCCCCCAGAAGTTTCGGGCTGGGGGTTGCAATAGAAAAGTTCGAGCCAGAGGTTAAGATCGGGCTTGATTTGGAGATAATCCTCACACAAAGTGACGAAATTGGACAAAGTGAGGATAGAATTGGGAGCCAAGTCGTGAATTCGTAGCTGATAAAGCTCAAGGAGTTGGCAGAAGAAGAGATTACCGGGGGGAGTGAATCCGCGGAACAGGTGCTCTGTGAAGATCACCACCTCATCCTTTGCGGGAGCGGGCACTACCTCATCCCCTGGGGCCCGAGCCTTCACATTGGACGGAATAAGGCCAGTCGACCGGTGCGTCTTCAATTGCTCGGAGGTAATCGTGGATCCACCCCAATCGGCGGAAATCGATCGCTTCGATGAAGATTTGGCGGCGGCGGCGGCCGCGGCGGCGATGTCCACTGTCCTGCTCGATGAGGAGCCCTTGGCCTTGGGTGCAACCTTTGCGCGCTTGGGTGCCATGGCGAGCGGGTGGTGTGTGCTGAGCGCGGGAAGAGATGAGCGCAAAGAGAAAGGGGAGATTTGAGCTGAAGGGGCAAGTGAGGGTTTTGAGACCTAACCCTTCGCAATTTATAAAGGGGTAAAAACCCTAGAGAGTTACAGTGGTGGTCCACAGTAAACCGTGGATAACGATTCGGTGATAACGATTCAACGGCTAAAAGCCAGACAGGAAATTATAATAGAGAAAAACTAAAGTCGCAGAAGTGGAAGGAGCCGGCTTGTCTCAAAATGGCGAGTCCTGTGACATAGAGAGTCAAGTTATTTAGTCCTTGTTCACAAGAGTCATAACAAACTCGGCCTGCTAGTGCAAAGGCAAGGGTGGTGGCTTGAACAAGGGATGAGGATGGACTCATTTTATATGTGTGATGTGTTTTTATGCAGGAATTCATCTTGGAGCTAGCAGCAGGCGACTTCTGAGTTGATGACTCAGATTGAAGAAGTCGAACCAAGGAGTCGACCCAAGGAGTCAGAGGAAGCCGCAAAGCTGCGCCCAAGATAAATTCGGGGGCTACTGATGGGGGATACTTTATAGGTAGGCCCATGGACCCGGAAAGTAGACCCGCCAAGACCAAGAAGGCCAAAGCCGAGTCACGTATCAAGTCGCATGGGCTGGGCTGAAGACAAGCCGACCAAGGCCCGTGATTGGAGAAGGGACTCGTCAGCAAAGAGTCCAAGTACAACCCGGAGCCCTAACTTGGAAGACCAAGACGTAGAGTAGGACTCTGTGTTCTAGTGTGACTCGGTGTAACCTGTAAGTCCAGAGACCCGGCCGCCTTTATAAGCGGGGTCCTGGACCTTAGATCAGGAAGCCCTGAGAGAAATACCTAGTCGCCGACTCCCCAGAGAGGAGCCGGAACCCTGTAATCGATATCAGATCTAGAGCAATAAAGAGAAGCAGGAAGTAGGTCTTTACCTCTAATCAAGAGGGGCCGAACCTGGGTAAATCCGTGTCCCTAGGCGAGATTAACCTCTCCTACGTACTTTGTGCATCAATGGCCCCAGAACTCACCTTCCTGGAGGAAGGACTTGCCGTGACAACCCCACGACATGTACCTAGAAACATCTTCAATATATTTACCCCAATAAACAATTTGCAATATATACTCAGAGCCATTGCAACGTGTCACTCATATGTGTGGAGAAAAACATCTCCGAGCTTCAAATCTATGCTACATAAAAAACGAAGACCTCTCAACATCATCATTTTGAGGTTCCAGATTTCACCTTCTTGGGCTACCTCATGACGTAGTCGGCTCAAGGGGAGCTGGGTATGGCGAGCCATGGTCCATCCATCTCCATCCACCATCTTGCTTGAGCTCCGGGACATGAAGAACTTTTGTTTCATGTTCCAACATGGGCTATACTACGAGATCATACATGGCAGCAAGTTCCATGTTCTAAATGAGGGCCAAAATGAGGAGGATAAGCATGAGAGAGATTTTCAAAGGAGAATGTGTTTAGTGTATAGAGACACTATATTTTGCAAGCTTGTTCCTCTATTCATTGTATGACTTCCTCACGACTCAAAAGATGCAAAATAAACGTCAAAAAATAAAACATTGTCTTCTCAATAGTCCTTTTATGTAGGGGTGGCCATTCACCTCACCTTTCAACGATCATAACAAATTCATATGTATAAAACTTGTAAATCTATTATTTTCCTTGGTCATTAACACCAAAATCTATTTAGGGTATGATTTGTCCGCTCAACATCATTTTCTCCTGTTTTTTTTTTCTTTTTCCAGCCAAAGGCGTATCGTATTTTTTATAGAATGTAGAAAGAGATTTACACCAGACACCAGACACCACACACCTCTAAACTCTCAGGTTACTATCTCCCCTTGACTACACATGTTGCCTCCCATTCTTTTAGTTCTTCCAAGATCTCGCTCGATAAGTTTTGGGCAATGTTTTGATGTGCATGTTCCAAAACACACAGGTGTAGGGATCTGATTCCTCCACATAATGGATATTGTATCTAACCCTCTATATCATACTATTTTTTCTAACGAGGAAATACTTGCCATTTTTACCGATTAAGAGGAAGTTTTATAATAGTTGCCAAGTACAAGTCATAGGGCTGGATAAAAAGGCTACTCTAGTACTGGCTACACTCAAAGTCCTAGCCTTGTAAAAAAAGTCCTAGCCACTTCTTTGATCCTCGCAATTTTTTTTGAAAATAAGGCAAAAGCTTTGCCTTTTCCATTAATTAAGAAGAAGGTGCCTGGTTTATTAGCGGGAGAAAGCAGGCGAAAATCATACAACAAACACCAACAACCAACACCACAAGGAGAAGCCCACACCACCACAAAGAGCAACACCTAAAGAGAGCAACAATGACAAGCAAACAACTACTTGCCCAACCTACCACAACAGCGAACAAGCTTTCCTTGCGGAGCCAAGCTTCTTTCTCGCCCTCCTTCTGAGAGACTTCTCCACCTTCATGACAACACCGTCTGAAGCTGTCCCTGCCAAGACACAAGCAATATCCTTGTCATACCCAGGGCAAGCCGCCTCTAAATTGACAAGCAAGTCGCAAATCTTTTTGCCAAATAGAGTCTCAGATTTAGGCGCCAACACAACTGTCTCATCAACCCTGTCGCTCAGGGATGAGAAAGTGACATAAGCAACCAAACCTCCACTATCCACAGAGGAGGCCAACTGACGGGACTCAGACGGTGGTGGGGGTGGCGCCATGTCCACCGCCAAAGACTCCACATAACCCAGCTCAAACGGAAACACCATAGGTGATTCCCCACAAGGATCCTGCAGCTCAGGCAAGATCTCCACGACAGGAGCCACATCCTCGCAATTATAATGTCCGAAAGAAGTTGTGATGGCAAAAGGAAAACCTCATATTGAGTTCCTTCCAAATTTCTCACGGGACAAGCACGGCCATAGAAGTCATAGTCTTTATAACTTTAGCCCATTGCACAAGATGCACGTCATGAAAGCCGGACCAAGTTAGGATCTCGATCTAAATCCGGGTGGTGAGTCGACACTTGAAGATAAAGTGTGCCGTCGTTTCTTAGACTTGGTTGCAAAGCGGACAATTTGACGACCTTATTGATTATCCTAAGGACACAGTCACACAATAACAGGAGTTTAGTAAATCGGATATCAACAATTTTACTCACTTTTCTCTAGCAAATCGACGACGACGGGACGAGCGAGGCGTAAATCACTGCCGCGGTGGAATGGCCGAGCTGCTCCTCAACTCCGTCGCGTCCTGAGCTCGACCTCCGCAGCCGCTGCCTTCAGCACCCAGCACCGAGAGGCGGGCTGGCTGGAGGAGGTGGACGGAGCCGTGGTGCTCGCCACGGAACTCGCCCCCAACAGCGACCTCCTCTCCTCTACACCCTCGGTCCCCGGCCATCCTCGAGGAGCTCCGCAGCCTGACGTCAACGGAGGAAGCGGACGACGTGCTCGCCTGTCTGGGGAGAACGACGAGGCGAAGGCGGTCGCCGTTGAGGATGCCCGCCTGCTTCCTTCTTGGCAGCGGGAGTGGGAGGCGGAGGATGCGAAGCGGCACGAGCTTGCCCCGCCCCTCCTCGCGCCACCGATCGTCGGCTCGTCGCCGTCCTCGCTCCCCCGCCCGCCACGCGTCCTCTGCTACTTTCTGGGTTGGGGTATGACTGGGAATCATCCCAACCCCAGAGCAAAAATCTCCGCCGGCGCCCCAGGCACGCCGGCAAATCGTCCTGGGGGCACCAACGGCTTGGGTTGCTCTTACTCACTTTTCTCTAGCAAATCGACGACGACGGGACGAGCGAGGCGTAAATCACTGCCGCGGTGGAATGGCCGAGCCCAGCTGCCCACCGGCGTGACCACTGGCCACTGGCCAGTGGGAGTGTGGGAGTGAGAACAGAAGCCGGTCGCGACCGCGAGGCCGGCCGCCCCGGTACCACCCGACAGATCCCTCGTCTTAAACTGTACTTGCATTCCATTTCCACCCAGCACCAGCAGACCCCCCCTCCTCCTCACTCAGATCCGCGTCGCGGCCCCGTGCGCTGCGCCCCCAATTCCCACTCCCCCAAATTCCTCTCTCCCCATCTCCCCACACACACGCACACGCGCAGTCCAACGACACCTGCGCTCGCTCGCGAGAGAGAGAGAGAGAGACAGTCAGCCAGCGGGCATGGCCACTTCCACTTCCCGCGGCGACCAGTCGTCGTCGTCGCCCCCCGCGGCCCCCTCCGACCTCGTCGTGCTCCCCTCCTACCCCCAGGCAAGCACCCCTAGCTCCTACCGCCGCCGCGCGCTTTTCCTCCTTTCCCCACCAGATCTATCTGCTCCCGACCGATCTGGGAAAATTGACTTCTTTCTCTCGTCGCCGGTTTGCAGATGATCGTGGAGGCGATCGCGTCGCTGCGGGAGGACAACGGGTCCAGCCAGGCCGCCATCGCGCGCCGCATCGAGGCGGCCCACGGCGCCGGCGGGGGGCTCCCGCCGTCCCACCCCGCGCTCGTCGCCGCCCACCTCTCCCGCATGTCCGCCGCCGCCGAGCTCGTCGCCGTCGCGGGGGGCAAGTACGCGCTCCCCCCGCCGCCGCCGCCGCCCACGAGGTGCCCCGTCCAAGAAGAGGAGCAGGACGACGACGAGGAGGTCGAGTACGACGACGACGACGACTCCCCCGACGACGCGCCGCTGCCTCCCCCGCCCCCGCCTCCTCCCGCCAAGCGCGGCCGCGGCCGGCCCCCGAAGGTGCGCTCGCCGGGCTTCCCCGGCGGTGCTACGGCCGCAACCATCGGCGCACCACCTACTAACGGCGACGGACTACCCGTCCCCGCCGCAGCTCCCGCCGCGCCGCGCCGGCGCGGCCGCCCGCCCAAGCCGCGGGACCCGCACGCGCCGCCCAAGATCGCGCGCCCGCGCGGCCGGCCGCGGAAGAACCCGCTCCCGGACGGCATGGTGCAGATCCCGCGCCCCGGCTCCGCCTCGGCCAAGCCGCGCGCACAGTTCGCCGAGGTCGGCTTCGTGTGAGCGCGAACCAACCGGAGCGAGCGAGAGAGAGCTAACTTTTGCAGTGTTGTTCGGTCTGCTGTGGGGGGTTATTTCTCCGTTCGTGATCTTCTAATTCAGGGTAGAAGAAGAGGCGGCGGGGCAGCGTGCATTGCCGGTCCGTGAGTGTGGGTGGTGTGTGTGAGTCCGTGGTGTTTGCTACTGTTGGTTGGTCGCCGGAGGTCCTTCCTCCGGCGACGGTGTATCCCCCTGTATCTCTGTCGCGCGCACGGCAATTCGATGCAGCTAGTTGATTGTTTTTCCGTGTGGGAAGAAGAAGAAACCACCAGCTGGTGTGTTCGCCTCATCATATCTTGATTCTTGATGCATGGCTACATACATCTTCGCAGCTCATTTCAAGCGCGGATCACCCTAGTGATCTTCGTTGTCGGTGACTTCTGTGTGTTCTTTCTGAGTTACAGTTGTTTGTTCTCTCCTGCTGCGTCTGTGTTCTCGAAGCTTTCCTCCAGGGTGGTTTGCTTTTCTTGCTTGCTGTGTTTCAAGCTGGCAATCTGCTGGTGACGTTGCTTTGCAGGATGCAGTTGCTGATCTCTGAAAACACTGACGTCTGAGACGCAGCCACTTCCTAGATGATTCTCTTCTTTCTAACTACACGCTGCAGATGTGTGTGCTGAATGGAACATGTCCCTTTGCTGTACTGGACACACAGAATCGGGTGATCTGCTGACGCCGACAAGCTTTCCCGGAGAAAAAACGAATCGGTCGGCGATCCGATGCTGTTGTTCCCTTGGCGATGGCGACGCTGAGATGATTGTCCTAGCTAGGTTCATGGTTGCCGCCGGCGGTGCACGGACGACGACGAAGCTGAATAAACTGAGCATGACAGCGTTCTAATTTCATGCTTATCAGCTAGAGATGGCTAGCTGACAGCTCTGCAACTTGCACTCCGAGTTGAGGTTGCTTGCGTCGTTTTCCTCCTTCGTTCACACTTTACAGCTCGCCTCAGTAAAGTGGCCTCGGTCTTGCCTGCTCTGAAAGAAACGTGAGTCAGTTGGGGGAATGTCGCCGCCTGGCTACATCGGCATATGCTCCTGCGATTGTGTATCCCGACGTCCTTTTCTGCTACCTACGCACCCTTTTTTTTTTCTCCACAGCAACGGAGCATTGTGCAGTTGTGGACTGGTTCTTCTGCCTGCACGTTAGATGCGATATGAGTGTACAGAATATTGTAGTGTCACTGTTTAAAGGAAAAACAGAAGTGGACTTCGAGTCACGCATGAGTCATGACTGTATTTTGCTAAATTTACGGGCGTTCTGATCTCAAAAGAAATTAAATGGAGCGAGCATCATGTTCAAAAAAAAAAATGGAGCGAGCACAAGAACTCCAAGAAACGCATTCCCCTGGATGTATCTTGTAAGAACGAACATCATCAGTTGTACGACCCAAGACATGTTGGAATATGGGCCTCATATGAGATGGGGCCAGATTAAGGAAATGAAGATGTCAGGGGGAGGCGGCTGGTAGTTCTACCTTGACAAGATAGCTAACAACTTTTGAGCATCTCCACCATACCCTCTTTATTTTGAGTCCCTAAAAATGTTTTTGGGATTGGAGAGAGAAGGTTTTAGTGACGAATATGTTCTATCCAATTTTTGTACATCTCACATGCATCAAAATGTACACAACATTCCAAATTAAACGTCCGTTTTCAAACAAAAAACTGCATAAACAACATAATTTATACACGACATAGGACATCCATGAAACATAGTGCTAAGACGTGAATGAAAAAACGTGTTTTAAACCAAATAAACTTAAACTAAAGTAGAACTAGATTTTTTTCGAACTAAAACACCATCGGCTTGAGCCCCATCGTCATGGTATCTAGGGTCGGTGTTATTTTGGCTCCAAGGGGCCATGTGCGGTGGGGGCCTCATGCTCCTCGTAGGAAAAGCTCACGAGCATCCACGTCTATGTCGTTGAGGGTTTCGTGGAGCCGCAACCGGTGTTGTTTGTAGAGATACTCATTGTGATTGTCGATCATGCATATATTCTCTCTATTCGACAGTAATCAATAGCTAGTGCTAATTAGTGAAGTTTTTGGTGTTTTTGGGTCAGCTAACACTCCCTCGACAAGATCAACACGCCGACAACCATCGGTTCTTTTCTGTAAGAATGAACATCAACGGTTCTACTCTATCTGTATTTTGAATATAAGATGTTTTACCTATTTACATACGGAGTAAAATGAGTGAATCTACACACTAATTACGTCTATATATATCCATATGTAGTTCGTATGCAAATAGTTAAAACATCTTATATTATGAATAGTATGATACAGAGGGAGTACAATTCATAAAAAGAATGGGCCTCGATAGGCTAGATTCAGAAAAGGAAGCCACTCCAGCAGCGACGAAGTAGGATGCATCTCCCGCGGAACCACGTACCGAGCGGAGCAAGGGAGCTCAAAGAGCACATTCGCTCGAATCATAATTGGAGGAAGAGGGGAGTGAGGTACTTGAGCATACCCTACAGCCTTCGGCACGAGGGTTTGATCTGAGAAGGCGGTGGTGCCAGAGCGTGAGGTGGAGGAGGATTTGGCAACGGCTACCTACAACCACCTCCATCGCTGACGAAGTTGGACAAAGGCGATGCGACGAGCTTGAAGGCACTCGGGAATGCAACACCTCGCCCCCACCACCGACGAAATTGGAGCCATGTCCGACCCCTTTGGTGCTTCGGCGGATGTAGCGCCGTGTGACCCTAGCTATGTGAGGAGATGCGGCAAGCTTGAAGGTGCATCGGGTAGTAGCCACTAGTAGGAAAAGGCTTATAGGTGGATTACTTAGCCGTGGCGCACCATCACTTTGGTGCGCCACGAGTATATAGCCGTGGCGCACCAGACGCAGGTGCGCCACGTATAGGCTATTACCCGTGGCACGCCAAAATAATGGTGCGCCACGGCTAACTGCACGCTGGGTCGACCGAGAGGCACCCTCCTTAGTCGTGGCGCATCCAAGACTTGTGCGCCACGGGTAAGAGTATACCCGTGGCGCGCATTATTCCAATGCGCCACCAAAATAATGGTCCCGGAGCCAAATATTGACCCAACATAGCCGTGGCGCACCAAACTTAGGTGCGCCATGGGTAACATCTTACCCGTGGCGCATCACTATTTTGGTGCGCCACGGGTAAGTTTACTGCTTTGTGCTCCCATGCACCCCCCCCCCCCCCCCCCGATCGCCTTTTCAGTTTTGAAAAGGCTAAAAGAAAATGTTAAAAAATTCAAAAAATAAAATTCTTTGAGATGTGGTTATGTTATGTAACCTAGTTGCTAGGAAAAATATGAAACATGAATTTTGACGTATTTTGCAAAAAAACATTATGGAAAAGTAAAACGGCGATAACTTTTGCATACGAACTCAGAATTCGACGTTTAATACCTTAAAAAAACTAGACGAAAACTCGGAATACGGCCTTTTGGGTTGTTTTTCGTCCACAGAATCTCCAAATTCGAAAAGGAACACATAGTTTTTCAATGTTTAAGATTTTTGGGAATAAAAGGGCATTTTTTACCTGTGGTGCATGGGATGACTGGTGCGCCACGGTTAGTTAAATACCCGTGGCGCACCACATAGTCCATGCGCCATGGGTAACCTGGGGGCACAATCCATGTGCTTCACGGTCTGATGGCTCAGAGTTGTCTCTGATTGGTCGAGAGGGGGGCATCTCCTCAACCCTATCTCCTCCTCTCCCTTCTCCTCTTTCTTGTCCCCTTCTCCTCCATCCCCCTCCAAGCCTCTCCCCTTCTCCTCTCCAAGCCTCTCCCCTTCTCCTCCATCCTCCTCACGGTGGCGTCCGGGGACGGCCGGCTAGCATCTCCACGGCGGCCGGCGACCTCCTCCACGGCGGCCGGCGACCTCCTCCACGACGGTGCCTCCTCCATCGATGGTGAGCTCCTCCATGACGACGCCTCCTCCATGACGGCAAGCTCCTCCACGTCGGCGACCTCGTCGACGACATCCTCCACAACGGCTACCTCCTCCACGACGGTGACCTCCTCCACGACGGCGACCTCCTCCACAACGGCGACCTCCTCCACCACGGCGACCTCCTCCACGATGGCGACCTCCTCCACGACGCGAGCAACTCCACGGTGACCACCTCCACGACGGCCGGCGAGCTGCCGGACACGCCGACGTGGGCGGTGGCTCTTTTTTTTAATTCATAAATTCATAGCAGTGGCGCACCAAAACGAGATGCGCCACGGGTATGTGCCGATAGCCGTGGCACATCAAAATGAGGTGCGCCACGGGTATATAAACATACCCGTGGCGCACCTAATTTTGGTGCGCCACGGCTATGTATATACCCATGGCGCACAGGGACACCTGCGCCACGGCTATTTTCTTACCCGTGGTGTGGCAATCCGTGGCGCAGGGCCCTGCGCCACAGGTAAGCAAAACTGGTGCGCCACGGGTAACCTTTTTCCTACTAGTGAGCACCTCACTCGGGCGCGGGGCCGGTGTTGCGCACCGACAAATGGATGGGAGAGGGGAGAGCTTGGGTGATTTAGCGATGGTGTCGACGGAGATCCACTCTTGGCGACCTTGCCATGGTGAAGGTGAAATGAGGAAGGAAAAATAATGAGATCCACGGAAAAAAGAGCGAAACGAGTGGGGATATGTTTGTACTTATGTGGGTGACCTTGTGGACACCATGATTCGAGCAGAGAAATTGCTGCGTGCATCGCCGGCAAAGAGAGATAGCGATATGGGAAGAGAGAAAGAAAAGTGGAAATGATAAGGGATCCTATGCGGCTATGTGTAATGCTCGAGTGTTGTCGGGTCGGGATGTAGGCCCACACTCCAGGTTGGCGTTGACGTGGCATGCGGAAACAAAGTACGCGCTAGCAAGATCAAGGAAAAGCGCAAAGACGAGATAAACAACCCATGTCGCCTTGAGCGTGGAGAGTGTAGTTAGAATGTTCAGCGGTGAATCCTATTTCACGCATACCGGCAGGTGGACGAGGATGAGTTCGAGGAGGGCCAACATCAATCCCTCACGACCGCGGCGCCGTTCTTGGTCATCGATTACAATGACGATGATATGGATCCCCAAGGTGCTAGTAACTATTGGAAAAGAGACACACCATGCCATACTTGATCTAGGATGTAGTGTCTCTATTATATCTAAAGAATTATATGAAGTACTTGAATTAAAGAATCTTGAAAAATGCTCTGTTGAACTTGCACTTGCTGATAATACCATTAAACGTGCTTTAGGAAAAATAAGTGATGTTATGGTGGAGTTACATATGACTTTTGTACATGTGGATTTTCTAATCATGGATATGGAGAATAAAACCTCTAGTCCTATTATTCTTGGAAGACCTTTTCTTCGTACCACAGGGGCTATGATTGATTCAAATGAAGGGAATGTGAAGTTTCAGTTTCCACATAAGAAATGCATGGAACACTTCCCAAGGAAGAAGGTCACAACTTTTAAGCTCCCTCATGAGCTTCATCTTCGGTAAACAACAAGTAAGTAAGCCTAGCTATATGGCTATAAAGAAAACGCTTTACGGGAGGCAACCCGGTTGTTTTTATTTGGATTTTCTTTGTGTCCTCTTACTGTAACAAGAGATTGTTTTCTTAGCTTAGTTTCTGGAATTCTTAATAAAGTGCCAAGTTTTACCTATTTTGGTTTGAAAAAGTTGCTACTTCTATTCGGAGATTTTATTTCTGTACGAAGTCTGTGCACGGTTTGATTTTTCATTGCTATTCTGTAACTCCGATTGAGCTGAGATATTAACTGTAACTGCAACTTTTCATCCTCTGTATGTCTGAATGTTTTAAGAATTTTTCTATGAGTTTAAGTAGGACATAAAAATACGTTTTGCTGCTGCTGTTTTTCTGGACAGATTCTGTCCCATATTGTTTTATGCATAGTTTGAACTTTTGAGTTGAATATTTTTGATCCAATTGAGTTTATGAGTGGGCATACAACATTATACACTCTCTGATCATTCATATGAATTTTATTCCATGGATTATATGCAGTAAGAAGCCTATTTGTTTATCTCTACTAATATCACCCCACAAGAAAAGAAATTGGAGAAACAGTGTTTTGAAGTTTTTTCACAGGGATTGGAGGAGATGCACCATGAGTTATCCAATGATGGTGAAAACCATAAGCTTGGGGATGTGGAGAACATCCCCACTGAACCAACATACTCTCGGTTTGCACACGTCTAACTTCTGTTTTTCATTTGAAACACTTTATCGCATAAACTTGGAGAGTCTTTTTGTTTGTTTTTGTCTTGATTTTTATTTTGTGAGACCACCACACTATAATTTATATATGAGAAAGCTACTGGAAATATGGTTTGAAATATCTTGCATGCTTTTGTTGTATTGGGAAAAGGGATGTCTAAATTGATTTTTAATGACACATATAGTTGCATGATTCATGAGCTTCTTTATGAGTAATAATTTGCAAATGCTTTATCATGAACTATCTTTTATTCATGTTTTGATGCTGTATGTTATTTCACCTTGTTTGACATGAATTAGTTAGTTCTATGGACACTCATGCATGCATCTAGATGGTCATCTTTCTCCCTTTTGCTAGCCCAAAAATTCCAACAAGTAAAAACTTGTTTCCAATACCCTCAACCCAAGTTTTTCTAGTGAGTCCACCATATCTACCTATTAAATTTATGCTATTACAAGTATGTTTACCATGTTATTTGTGTTATCTATACCTCTAAATGAAAATTATTATGTTATTTATTGTAATGGGAAAAGTTGGTTAAAAAGCTCTCGCGAACTTGATGCACACTTTATTTTTATTGCATTTAATAAACATGAACCATTGTGATTAATATTATGATGATAGTGGCTTGATAAATATTTAAAGTTGGGAGTTAGCCCATATGTGCTATCACATGCAAAGCTTTCAACATGTTCCATCATTTATTAAGTTGATATCATGTACTTTTGTTTATGGATGCCTATCATGGTGAAATAATGTGGAAATAGAGTAAGTTTAAATGAGTTTGTATAAATGGTTAGAGAGAAACCTGGGCCGCTAATCTAAGCCATGCATCATTCATGGTGGAAATTTACTTACATGCTATTTTGAACTTTCTGTGATACACCCTGCAATAAAAAGCTATATCAAGTGGTAAATAAAAAGGGTGTTGAGGTTGTTCATTATGTTTGTTTGTCTTGTTGTTTTGATGTGGGCTTGATCCATATCATGGGACAAGAGGTACCCCAGTTGAGGCTCTTGATAATATCATTATTACTTACAATGATAGATAACTTAAACTTGCTTTGTTTCCCAAGATGAGTAATCATGGTGTAGGTACTTGTATTCAAGGGGCATGAGACATCTAACCTTTACTTTATCAAGGCCACTACTCATATTTGCTTTCACATTTAACTTTAATCATTCAAGATGCTATGATAGGGGAATGAGAGCTTGACACCAAGTATTACCATTGCAATCAATAACTCAAGTAGAATAGTTTGGAGGATAGATGAAACTTATGCATGTTTTACCTCTACTCATTTATATATCCTTTCCAAAGTGTCCACCTTTTACTTTCAGATTTGCATCTTCACTCTATGAGCAATGTAGGATGTTCTTACTTATCATATTGCATACTTGTGGTCCATATTACTATCTTTTATGTTACACTTTGTGAACTATCATTGAACATCCTTGCATTGAATACTTGATATCACTTTATAAACTGTTTGCATATTGCTACTTCTTTGAATTAATGAATTATTTGACTTTATGTAGCAGTAGC
The DNA here is from genome assembly GCA_012064385.1 of Puccinellia tenuiflora. Classification (NCBI taxonomy): domain Eukaryota; kingdom Viridiplantae; phylum Streptophyta; class Magnoliopsida; order Poales; family Poaceae; genus Puccinellia; species Puccinellia tenuiflora. The sequence goes on from QRDG01001848.1 coordinate 763,922, forward strand.
AATCATCTTTTATATCCATGTTGTCATTATATTGCAAAGTTCATGTTAGTTTTATCACTTTCATACTCGAGGACGAGCATGAGTTAAGCTTGGGGATGTTGATGAATGTAAAATGCATATATGAACTTTGCACTATAATACTTGTATTCCATTTATATTTGCATCATATAAGGGGTATATTACTGTTATTTAATGATTTTTGGTAATTAATAATGATTTCCCCTTTTTATGGAATTAATCCTGCACAGGTAGAAAACCTCTATTTCTTTCCTTATTTATTTCAGGGCCTTAACGACGTCATAATGAGCTGCAAATTTACGGGGACCATTATTTTGGAAGGAGGAAGACCTAGGAGCGAAGGAAGCAAGCAAACGGAGGCCGGAGGGGTGAAAGAGGGTGCCCCACGCGGCCAGGTACAGGGGCCGCGTGGGCCCACCTCTTTTGGCCCGCGTGGCCCCGTTTGCGACGATCCTTCTTCCTGAAGCTTCCTCGTGACCTAAAAACGCCTATTTAAAGAGCCCCCCGACATTTTTCGGAGAGAGAGCCGCCACACGAGAGAAACAAGAAACAGAGACCAGGAGGCTGCAGATTGGAGGGGGGAAACTCCGGCGGAGCGCTGCCGAAGAGGTCTCCTTCTTCTCCATCGACATCTCCACTGTCTCCATGATGAAGAGGGAGTAGTCCACCTCTGGACTATGGGTTTGTGGCAGTAGCATATGTATCTCTCTCTCTCTTGAGCTTCACTAATTAGCACCGTATGAGCTGCTGAACATGATTACGGTCATCGTTGTATTACCTTTGTGGTGGATCTTTTTATGAGTTAATATATGTTGAGATTGCAATGTTTATTTCAGTTATGAAAGTAGATGCATATTATGTACCCCGTTCTTGTATCTTTGTTTTGATCAAGCATGTTTATGAGAGCGTGTGAGGGGGGACGTGTGCATTAGTTGGAGTAACGGGGGTGGTGATGTGATAAGCTGACAACTTAATATCGTGATCCATTGGGTGTTTATCTTACTTTGTTGCCTCACTAGGGATAAACCAAATACCATGTTGCAAGGTATGAGAAGTGACAAGCCTCTACCTATGACTAGATCCAGCATGTTCTTATTTTCACTTCATGTCATTAATCTTAAGGCTATACTCTGAGTCATCTTAATTACTGAGGTGTTATGATTTAGTTCGCATCTTGGTGGAGTATAAGTGAGACTAATAATCAAAAGGTCTCTATGTTAGGACGTGATGCCCATATAATTAGTAACATGTCATTAAACTTGTTTGCAATCTCATATGTTAATCCTATGTCTACTTATTTGCCACACTATATTAAAGAGAGAGTGCATGTGTGAAACCATGAGCCCCGGTCCATTTTTAATCATAAGAAACAACTTTCCAACCACTTTTAAGCATTTTCTACATTCAGCCATTTTAAAATCAGAAAATACAAAAACACTTTTATTCATTGCATACACATATAAAAACCCCAAAAATATCATCCATCATCATTACTATCATCCTTGCATTACTACTTACCACCATTGCATATTTATTTACTGTTTTGCATTCATTATTATCTTAATATCATTCTCACACCTTGTGCTTGACAACCACTTGGTGAGGTTGAGGGCACAAAGCAATCTACTTTGTTTGCAGGAAATCTAGAGAAGGATAAGGAGATAAAATCCCCACTACTGATTCCCCGAGAGTTCGATATTAAACCCTCGAGTCACCCTCGTGGGGAAAAAACTTCCACTTCTACATACTCTGCACTTGGAGGCTCAACCTATCCCATATATTATTTTCTTTTCAGGGTATCAAGAGTGCTTGTTGGCGTAGTTGAGGGAGAAACACTCTCATCAATTCCGTCATCACACGCGGATTTGCGATTAGTTAGAGAAATCTTTTTTCTAGACGGTGAGCTGGTAAAATCTTCTGGTTGTTTTTAAGGAAGGTGAACTGTACCAGGCGTACATTTCTCATGGTTTAAACCCACAATCTATTGTGTGGATCCAGTGCATGCATGTACGTGAATAATGGTTGTATTTGGGACTTGTACTTCAAAGGGATATCCTGTTTCAAATTGCTTTGGAGGATAGTATGTCTTATTTGAGGAGAATAGAGTTCTGAAAAATAAAGAGTTGCACATCAACGTGCTATAAGCCATTAGTTTACATCTCTAATTACTGGTTTCCCATGTGGAAAGGGATTAGTGATTTTGCTACTATAATTTTTAAACTAACTGAATCATGAATCATGTCTCATTGCCCTGGTGTTAAAAGGTTGGCTTTAAGATTTTTCAAAGTTGGCTATGGATATATGCTACTGAAATATTGGATGTAGCTTAGGGAATTCTAAAATATTGTCAAAGACCCTTGAAGGTCACCCTTCTTGATCCGACCTCCCTGCTTGATCAAATTTTTTTATTGACTTGTTTTTTTTTTTTTTTGGTCAAGTTTCGGTTGAATCTAAGGTGAACATGTGGATTCTTCTTTGGTTCCTGTCCCAATAGATCCATGAAATAAATGTTCAAAAAAAATAGGTCCATGAAATATCCAAGACTGCAAATCTGATCACATGAAGGATGAGTTTTACCAATAGTACCTTACAGTTCAAATCTTATTCCAATTTATGAATTCCGTCTAAAGTGTGTAGTCTGCATGTATTGCTTTGTTCAACATATGCAATGTCTCTAGGCTTCTTCTGTGTAATTTTTCCATTGCACAATATTTCTTCAAATATAAATTAGTTACCAATGTGTGCTTATGGTTTCCTTTTGCAGTGTACGCCGGACAAACATATGTTCAACACGGACAGCATATATGAAGATTTCTCCATGGATGATATTGACCTGAGTTTTGAAAATTATGAGGAACTATTTGGTAACTCTCATATTCAAACTGAGGAACTCTTAGATGATGCTAGGATTGACGGTTACTTTGAAATGAAGGAAGCGCTCGCTAGTAGCTCTAATGAGGTACGTAGTTTGTTCTCAATAGTTGTTTATTTAGTTAAATATGATCTTTTACAGGTGTTCACATTAATGTGCCGATGGTCTCATAACTGGAGCTCTCCCATTGTTTCAACGATCACATTTCTCAACAATTTTGGGTTCCTCCCTTGCAGACATACTTAAGTATACCGAATTTCATGCTCCCTTGTCAAAATTTAGTTTAATTCTTTAATGTGAAATTGAGCATCATGTCCCTTCTACAAATACAGTCATTGTTAAGAAAAGATTCAGTTGTCATTGCTTTCTCAAGGTCCTTAATGGAAAGACTCATAAATATTATCATATTGCAACTCATGGGCTGACCTCAAGATCTCTTGTTTTCAGCAGCCTAACCAAGTCAGTGCAGCCAGCTTCTAGCACTGCAGTATCTACTGACTCTGGAGTATCTGCTGACTCTGGAGTAAAAGATCTGTCCAGTCTTTGTATCCCTGTTAGGCAAGCTATTTCCTATTCCGGTTTTCATGGTGAGAGCATCCCTGTAGAATACCAGGATTATGGGTGAGTGATGATCGGTGATGGTAGTGTTGGGTTGTGCCCCAACCGAAGGCGTGGATGTAGTAAGTAGCAGTTTCCCTCGTTAACGAACCGAGGTTTATCGAACTAGTAGGATTTTGAAATCAACAACAAAGTGAATGTTGAAATCTCTGGCGCTTAATCTTCAACAGACGTGGACCTGCACACACTCAACCAATTAATTTGCCCCCAACGGCGGAAAGGTTGTCTCACAGAAAACAAAGCGGTTGATTATATAGTGAAATAGATGAAAATATGAAAGTGGACCAGAGGAGTAATGATGATTAAAAGTGGTGAATAAAGGTTTCAATCAATGTAAAAAGATGGACCGGGGGCCATGGGTTCACTAGTGGAGTCTCTCAAGTAAATAAAACACTTATATGATGTGTAAACAAATTACAGCTAGGCAATTGATAAGATTATAAAACAAACTTAATCTAGCTATGACATAGAGAACATGATAATATTTATGTAGGCATCACGACAATGAACAAAGACCGTTGAGTCCAACTGCATCTTTGTCTAAGAAGTCCATCGTGGGATCGCTATCCAGCTTGTCACCCAACGGTATTAAGTTGCAAGCAACAGACATTTGCATTAAGTAAAGCGCATGAAATAAGCAACACTAATATCAAAAAAGACATTAACACCGTTGTTTTACCCTTAGTAGCAACATCACACCCTCGCCCTTAGACGTTTCTGTCACTTGTGCCCAGGAACAAAAGGGGGCATGAACCCACTATCTAGCATAAATACTCCCTCTTGGAGATACACACGATCACTTGGCCAAAGTAACTACGCACATCGGAGAGCATGTAAGAACATAAATCAACATATAAGAGTCATGCACAATCTGATCATAACTTCATAATCCATCAGATCCCAGCAAACACATCACATAGCATTACAATAATCAATCTTGATCATGTTAGGCAGCTCACAAGATCATAATACATGAAGCATAAGGGAGAGAGACTATCATCTAGCTACTGCCATGGACCCGTAGTCCAAGGTGGGACTACTCACAAATCATCCCGGAGGAAGGCATGGCGATGAAGAGCCCTCCGGGATCGATCTCCCCTCCGGCAGGGTGCCCGGATCAGCTTCAGAATCACCCCGAACTAGGGTTTATGGTGGCGGCGCCTCGGGGTGACTTCTCTGAAAAATAATGGCCGCCTCGGCGTTTTTGGGATTAATATGATTTTATAGGAGTCGGAGGGGGCCGAGGGGACCCACTAGGGGCAGGCTGCGGCTGGGGGTCGTCCCTGCACTGTGGGTGGCTAATGACCCACAAGTGTAGGGGATCTATCGTAGTCCTTTCGATAAGTAAGAGTGTCGAACCTAACGAGGAGCAGAAGGTGTTGACAAGTAGATCTCAGCAAGGTTTTACTGCAAGCACTAAGAGAAATATTTTTGGAGTTTTGATATAAAGAACAAATAAAGAGCAAGTAAATAAAAGAGTGCTACAATAATTGCAGCAAATAGGCCAATTCTTTTAAGCTCAAAGGACAGGCCGGTTGTGTTACTTATGATGATTAAAACGTTCTCGAGGACACATGGGAATTCCTGCCTAGCCATTTTCACTGCACGCCGGTGATTAATCTTCAATGTTTTGATAAAGTGATGTGTGGGTGAACCTACGCTAATGCACCGCCCTTACTTGGACAAATACATACTTGTGATTAAACCCCTTGCAAGAATCCGCAACTACAATAAAGTAATTATGATAAAAACCTAACCACAGCTTTTAACTCCGAGATCCTACACTCCCTAGTGCACTAGTTCGTGAATTGGGGTTTAGGTTTCTGTCACTCCTGCAACCCTACCATAGGCAAACTAAATACACCATGCATTCCCCTAGGCCCTTTGAAAGGTGAAGTATCATGTAGTCGACGTTCACACGATACCACTAGAGAAATAACACCACAAAATATATCAAACAATTAAATATTACTCAACATTATGCAATTACTAGCAACTAGGCTTTCCCCATGTCCTTAAGAACCAAACGAACTACTCACAAGACATCATATAGATCATGATCAGAGGTGATATGAACATGGGTAACAATCTGATTGTAATGATAAATCACCGATAAAACTCTCAAGCATCAACTACAAGTGGTAATCAACACCCGGGATACGATTTCGTTGAACTAAAAACAACACAATGATAATTGTCACAGCGAGATTAGATGGGATGGGGGCGATGATGATTGTTCTGATATTGGACATGATGTTGATGATGATCCCGATGATGCCCGGCGTGATGGCGATGATGGTGCCGGCGATTCCCCCTCCGGGAGGGAAATTCCCCGGCAGCTTTCTCCATGTCGGAGCTCTTCTTCTCTGTGTCTGGTTTCCGCCTCGTGGAGGCGGCGGAAAAATTATTCGTCGATGCCCCCGATGATTTTAGGTCAAAGGGTAGTAGTACGCCAAAGGGGAGCCGGAGGGGGCCAGAGGCGGGTCCCATCCGCGGCCTGGGGTGGACCCGCGGTAGGGGGCCGCCCCTGCTCCCTGGAGCTCGCCTCCGTGCACCCTTTTGACTCTGTGACTTACTTCCCAAAATATTAACTTCCGAATTTTTCTGGAATTTATGGAGCTTCCGACGTTAGGTATCTTGACACGTACTTTTCCAGCTGATTCCGGGCTCCAGCAGATGAATCCCCAATAATTGCAAAACATGTAAAACAAGGTAAAATAACATAAGTATTGCATCATAATATGAAATATATCGATGAATAAAGATAAATTATGATGTAAAATAGTGATGCAAAATGGACATATCAGTGGCCCCCAGGGCTGCCCTCTGGACTGAAACTCCGTCTTGGTGAATAAAAAATCCTCGTAAATTTTCAGCGCATTCCGAAAATATTTACTGTGGTAAGTTTCTGAAACGAAAAGACAGCAAAAACAGGAAACTGGCACTAGGCATCTTTTCAATAGGTTAGTCCGACAAAATGCATAAAAATGATGTAATATGATAGTAGAAACATGTGACAACATCACAAAACTAGCATGGATCAATCAAAAATTATACATACGTTTGATACGTATCAGAGCCTTCATCTACACAAGAAAATCTTGCTAATGAAGAGCCTATTGCACCAACCCGAGAACAAGTTGAAGACCCTCAACCCCTTGATCAAGTTTCTATGCATGAGCCCAACTCACCTATTCGTGATGATAGCCATGATCAAGACCTTGCTCAAACATCTTCTTCGTCAAATGTTGAAGCCGTGCCTATAGATGATCAAAGTCAACTTTCCGGTCAAGACGGGGACTCAAATGATCAAGATGATCAAGTGATACCTCCAAGATGTAATGAGGATATCGAAGCCCGTCGTCGTTCTAGAGTTGCAAGAACCATGGAAATTCGTGAGCATACTCTTGAGAAGGTGATTGGTGATGTGAGAGACAAGGTGTCCACCCGGAGGCAATTGGCGAACTTCAGTGATCATCAAGCTCACATTGCCATGGTGGAACCAAAGAAAGTGTTCGAAGCTCTTGAAGATCCGGATTGATTGGAAGCCATGCATGAAGAGCTCAACAATTTCGAGCGCAATAAAGTTTGGAAGTTAGTTGAGAAGCCAAAGGAGTGCCGCAATGTTATCGGCACAAAATGGATTTTCAAGAACAAGCAAGATGAACATGGCATGGTTGTGAGGAACAAGGCTAGATTGATGGCTCAAGGGTACTCCCAAGTTGAAGGCATTGATTTTGGAGAGACCTATGCTCCCGTGGCTTGCCTTGAGTCCATATGTATCCTTCTTGCTTATGCATCCCGTTATAACTTTAAATTGCAACAAATGGATGTTAAAAGTGCCTTTCTCAATGGTCCCTTAAAGGAGTTAGTGTTCGTTAAGCAACCCCCGGGGTTCGAGGACCTCAAGTTCCCTAACCATGTCTACAAGCTTGATAAGGTGCTCTATGGACTTAAACAAGCCCCACGTGCGTGGTATGAGCACCTTAGAGAGTTATTGTTAGACCGTGGATTTGAAGTTGGGCAAATTGATCCCACTCTTTTTACTAAGTGGGTTAAAGGGGAGCTTTTCGTATGCCAACTATATGTTGATGATATTATCTTTGGCTCATCTAACAAAGCTTTTAATGATGAATTTTCAAAGCTTATGACCGATAGGTTTGAGATGTCCATGATGGGTGAGTTGAAGTTCTTCCTTGGATTTGAGATCAAGCAATTGAGAGGAGGAACTTTCATTAGCCAAGCAAAATATATTCAAGACATTCTCAAGAGGTTTAATATGGTGGATGCTAAGGAGAAGAAGACTCTTATGGATACCAAATGCCATCTACAACTTAACCCAAAGGGTATAGATGTGGATCAAAAGCTCTACTGCTCCATGATAGTTTCGTTGCTTTACCTTTATGCATCTAGACCCGATATTGTGTTGAGTGTAGGTGTGTGTGCAAGGTATCAAGCGGCTCCTAAGGAAAGCCACATGTTGGCGGTCAAGAGAATCCTACGATATTTGGTTCATACCCCAAGGTTTGGTTTGTGGTAACCAAGGGATTCAACTTTTACTCTTAGTGGGTACACGGATTCGGATTGGGCCGGTGATCAAGATGATAGGAAATCAACTTCCCGGGCTTGCCAATTTCTTGGTAGGTCCTTGGTGAGTTGGTCTTCTAAGAAGCATAATTGTATATCACTCTCCACCGCCGAAGCCGAGTATGTGGCTGCCGCTAGTGCTTGCACTCAATTGTTATGGATGAGGCAAACTTTAAAGTAATACGGTGTCAATTGTGACAAATTGCCTCTTTTGTGTGACAATGAGAGTGCTGTCAAGATCGCCTACAACCCGGTGCAACATTCAAGAACCAAGCATATTGAGATTCGTCATCACTTCATTCGGGATCATGTTGTCCATGGAGATATTGAGCTAGCATATGTGCCAACCAAAGACCAACTTGCTGATATATTCACGAAGCCACTTGATGAAGCAAGGTTCACTTATTTGAGGAATGAGCTAAATATCGTGGATTCAATGATCTTGTCTTGACCATCTTGCATACACACCTATAATTTCAACTTCTATTTTGGTTTAGGTGTAGGCATGGATTTAGGGGGAGTGTTGTCCTAACTATTGGGCTCTCCCTCACCCCATGATGCCTATATTAATGAATTCATTTATCTACTCTATATTCAATTCATGAATTGTGAGCTTAAAATGATGAGTTTTGAGTGAGAACCCAAGATACATCTTCGCGGTGTCTCACTCTTTCATACTCATATATGGTGGCTTCGGCCACCGACCTCCTCATGTGAGGAGTTGGTCCTTATTTGGCGTTTTTGGTTCTTCTAGACCTATATGTGTCACTATGTGCGCCTCATGGAAAAGCACTCATGATTGGCTTTTATCATTCTATCTTGCAATTATGAGTGTCGTACCATATATTATGACAGTTTGATATCTTGTCCTAAGCCCCACCTTATCCCTGAACCTTTGCTTTCCATCGCTCATGTCGAGATTGTGTGTGTGGCCATTTTTCCTGGAGTTTCTCTGGCGGTAGGCCGGAATTTCCGCCCTTTGGGGCCGGAACTTCCGGTCTAAGTTTTTGGGTACCTTTTGGGGACGGCCGTGGGGTGGACTGGCTCGCACGAGCAGTTCTTCCACCCTCGCCCTCTCCGTTTCTCTCTCCTGCCCGGAAACGCCCACCGCCAGCCGACCTCCACCGGGACGCTTCTGCCTCGGAATCCCCCGGTTCAAAGCCGGATCTGCATCTCCTCGATGAGGGGATCCTTCTCCACCACTTTGTTTTTGTCATGGATACCGGTAAATACCTCTTTTTTCGAATCTAGGACGAACTCATAATTCGTTCAACCTAGATGATTTAGGAGGAATTGGCTAGTTTCCTTTGGTAGAAATGCTCTTCTAGGATAGACCTCCCTGTGTGTAGTAGCGATTTGAAAGTGGTTTGCAATTTCATTCGGATTCCACGGAATTTCCGCTCGCTGCACAAGGCCGGAACTTCCGGTGTGCAGCGGCTGGAACTTCCGGCCGTCCGGAACTTCCGCCCCTTCTGGGCCGGAATTTCCGGTGTGAACCTAACAGAAATTCCTGCTTTCTTTTCTCTGCTATTTCCTTTTGGCCTCCCGGACATGAGTGCTCATCTATGCTTTCCTGTCTATCTATTCATCTTCTTGCAGGTGGTTCCTCTCATCGTCGCCACAAGCATGTAGCCTCTCGCACCCCTCGCCCTTTCTCTGCTGAGATCGAGTCTGAGTCTGATCAGGAGACCTTAGCCTCATGCCGTGCACATATTGATGAACAAAGAAAGAAGAAGAAAGCCGTGCAGCTGGCTATCAGTGACATGACAAGGACTGAATTTGTTGAATGGTGTCGTACTGACTTTTATGATCAGCCCCGTGACTTTACCATCGACAACTGCTTCTGGAGTTATGATCAAGAAATCATGTTCAAGGAAGTCTATGCTGTGATGTCAGACAAGAAGAAAGTGTGTCCTATGAAGGCTATAGATTTTGCTCACCTCATGAAGAAGGCCGACTACTTTGGGACAGCAATCAGGGTTGTTGACTGCTTGGGGCTGCGTCGCCTCATGGATACTGAATGTAACTACAACGTGATCCTCGTTCAGCAATTCTTTGCCACAGTGGTCTTTGATGATGATGTCAACATAGGGATGACATGGATGTCTGATACTCACAGGCTCACTTCCACTTTCAGAGAGTTTGCAGGTATTCTTGGTTATTCTTTCACTGGATCTCACCTTAATGATGGGACTCGTATGCACGTCGTGGGCTCCGAGTATGACAAGTCCAAGTTGAAGGCGCTCTATTCTGATGAGAGAGGGGTTGGGACCACCTCCGGTCTTCTTCCTCTCTATGACATTCTCCTGCGCATGTTCTGTGAATCCATTGCTCCTAGTGGTGGCAACAATGATGCTATTAGAGGAGGGCTTGTGAACCTTCTTCACTATGCTGATGAGGCAGCCACTCAAGGTACTCTCCGCCCCAATGCGTGTCCCGTTGATGTGATGGACTATATTTTCCATGAGACATATGATGTCGTGATACACAAGAAAGTGCCTCCTTATGCCCCTTATGTAATGAAGCTAATCTAGGCCAAGTATCCTCTTGGTGATGATGTGGAGGACATTGATGTGGAGCTGAACTGTGAGCCCCATGGGCGGTTCAAGATGAACCGGAAGAGCGCTCACCTCACCACCTCTTCTTCTAGCCGCCGTGCCCCAGGTGTTTCTCGTCCCTCTGCTAGTGCTCCTGGGAGTTCTTCTGCTGCTGCGGAGGCCCCCAAGAAGAGGTCATGGATCAAGCGTGCCATGGAAAAGCTTCTTTGTATCTATGTCCACATCCACAAGGAGAACTACTCTGCTTATTGTGAGCACCGAATCATTATGCTGAATCAGCATCAGATTATGGCACAGCTGAATATGCTTCCACCTCCTCCTGAGCACGCCATTCAGCCCCAGGTTGCCTACAAGAACTGGAACGCCAAGTATGTGAATTGGCATCATCATGTGCCTGAGGAGGATGACATTGAGTCCGACAGTGAGGCGGAGGAAGATGAGTCAGAGGCCATGGCGTCGGAGTGATCTCTTTAGGTCGTTAGCATCGCTCTTTTCCCCTTTTTGGTGTCTTGATGCCAAAGGGGGAGAAGTAGTTCTATTTAGACTTTCGAGGGTGTTGCATGGGTTGGGCACAAGCTTTCTTGTCTTTCGTTCGTTCTTATGAGCTTGTGCCTTCAAGTTCTTGTTGCTTAATTATATCTTTTTTGTGTGTTGTCATCATTCACCAAAAAGGGCGAGATTGAAAGAACATCTCTTAGTTTTGGTGATATAATTACAACACATTTTGTGGGCTAATCATGTTTGTTAAAGTGTAATGACAGGTTTCTTAGCTGGTTAGGCCCAGAAGGTGAAAATATCGAAGACAAGTTCGATGATGGAGAAGAGAATCGCTTTGGAGTGGTTTTCTGCCTTTGGAGGACCGGAAGTTCTGGCCTTTTTGCCGGAAGTTCCGGATTTTGGCCGGAAGTTCCGACCAAGCGGGAAATCGACTAAGTCATTTTGGGATTCCTCTCTGGAGTGGTCCCGGAACTTCTCCCCGGAAGTTCCCCCCAGAAATTTCCGGTGGCCCGGAAGTTCCGGCCCTGGAAGTTTTCCGATGGAATTTTGGCTAATTCCTTTTGGGTTTTCCTCTCGGGAGGGGTCCCGGAGGTTTTGGGCGGAGATTCTCCCCAGAGATATCTGGCCCACCGGAAGTTCCGGTGTATGCACCGGAAGTTCCGGTACTTAACACCGGAATTTCCGGCCCCCTTGCTTTTCCAACGGCCAGAATTCCCGGAGGGGTATAAATACCACTCCACCTTCCTTGGTTCACTTAGCTCTTGCAACTCTCTCTCCTCCATTAAAAGCAAAAGCTCAAATCGAAGAGAACTCCCAATCCTTCCACTCAAACTCGTTGATTTTTTGAGGATTGAAGGAGAAGCCCCCGATCTACATCTTTGCCAAGCTGTTCTTCATTTCCCCCTCATTCACTTGAGGGATTTCGTTTCTAGGGTTAGCATTGTGTTACCCTAGATTCTCTTGCTTATTACTTGTTGTAATTGTGACAGATTGGTTGTTTTGGGAGCCCCCAATTAAGTTGTGGGTGTGTGCCCCAAGAACGTTGTAAAGGCTCCGGATTCCGCCTCGAAGGATTCCGATAGTGGAAGGTGAAACAAACCACCAACGAGACGTACTCCCTTAATAAGGAGGAACTCGGGAATACATCCTTGTCTCCGCGTGCTTCTACTTTCGGTTATCTCTATCACTTTGTTGTTCTTACTTGTATCTTGTTAATTGCGTAGTTGTAATAGCTTGCTCATCATATAGGTAAATTAAACGTAGTTGCATATCTAGAGAATTTACCTTTGCGTCAAGCCTAAAATCGAAAAGGTATTAAAATTTGGTGTAGCACCTATTCACCCCCGCCCCTCTAGGCGCACATACGATCCTTTCACATGTCCACAAAATAATAGAGATGGAGGCACATCTTTTTCAATGTAATTCATCTTAAGAATTTTTATGCTCAGCATAACCAATGAATGTTGAAATCGGCATATATAACCTATGTAAAAAAATACAGGGACGGTGAATTTTTATGCTTGGCATAACCAATTAATGTTACTGAATGGTTGCTTTCAAGAATGTGTGAAGGACAACCTGAAGGTGAGTTATCGAAGGATAAACAGCTTGATCGAGGAAGAACCATAAATTGACCTGATTTGAAGTTGGAACTGCACAATTCACTCAAGCGTGTCCGTGTTCTGTCCCTGTGCGCGCAACATCACATTATCCGCAAAACACACTGAATGTGAGTGACAGGTGGAAGGCTATATGAAACGGCCGTACCTGCATCTCATGTGATGTTGCACAGGGAGGTAGCCCATAGTGAGTAGGAGGTTACGTTTTTTTTAGATACAAGGCCAAAGGCCCGACGTTAAATTAATAATGCCAAAACGGCGAAAGGATACATGATGCTGCACCCAGCTTACACGAAAGAAACAACACACCCACACAAGATGACTCCCACCGGAGCAACACCCGGGATCGCAAGCAAAGGCGCGGCCATTACAGTTACTACACATATGGGAGGCAAGCGCAAGACGTCTACAGTGTCGGGCCGGAGCTCCTCCAAAGGACGAGCCATTTTCACGCGCGCCGTCGAGATCCCGCCACTGCTGTAGCAACGCCACCAGGGGCCGACCACCCCCAGGAACCAAACCAAGCTGCCCGCAAAACACCAAGCAGCGCCGAGGGAGGAGAAGACCCGGATGTGCCGACCCGCGTCAAGCCTGGCCGAGGGAGACACGCCGCAGCTCCAACCATCCGAAGACACCACAGCTCAGCCATACCTCCGTCAAAGAACCACACGTCGAGTGCTCCAAGGCGGCGTCTTCAAGAAGAACACGACACCAGAGCGCCGCCACCGCCCGATCCGAGGATCCGGGTTTTCACCCGGAGCACGAGGGAGACCGAGAGAGCACTGCAACGACACCTTCAACACGGGAACGACGTCCGGAGACGCCGCTGCCGTGGCCCAAAGGGCAGGGTTTCCCCTCGGCAAACTCTCTGCCTCCAACCCGGGGGATGGACCGCCGCAAGACGGCACCCACCCCACCGCCACGACGATCAGCTCCCGGCCACCACGCCGCCCACACGGTCGGTGGTCGCCGGCCAGCACCTGGGTCCCTAGCTCGCCCGCCCGCCACGAGGACCCCACCACCCAAGGCCGCCACCCCGGCGTACCCGAACCACCGCCGACCACCAACAGCTCCGGCGAAGAAGCTTCCGCTGACCCTCGGCCGGGCCATGGCACTGCAGATGTCACCTCGACACCCCACAGCAGCACACGGCCCAGAACCCCACGACCCAGATCGGGCCCGTCGGCCCAGATTTGAGCCCGCAGCACACCCACTGCCCCTCGCAGTCGGCACTCGAGGAGGGCCGCTCGGCCACGACGAGGAAGAGCATGGCCATGGCACGCCGGCCGCCGCGCTGTCTCCCCCACGGCAGGGACCGGCCCCTGCCAGCCCGCGCCACGCCGCCAGGCCGCGAGCGGCCGAGCCCCTCCTCCCGCTTCCCACCGAGCACCACCGCCGCGCCGCGCCGCCCCGGCCGAGACGCCCCGCGTCGCCACCGCCGCGGGAGAGAAGAAGGGCCCCGCCGCCGCCGACGCCGCCAGGGCTTAGCCCGGCGACGCCCTCCGGCGGCGGCGAGGGGAGGGGAGGGAGGAGGAGGGGCTAGGGAGCGGCGGCGGCTAGGGTTTCGCCCAGTCGCTCGCGGGAGCGACGGGACGAAACAGAGTCAATCCCCCAGTAGGAGGTTACGGTCTGGAAGCATGTTCCAGGTGGCGCCAAGCTCCAGTATCCCACAAGTCGTCGGAGAGAGCGGCTGCTGCAGCACATACACGAACGTCGAGTGCCTTCGCAGACCACGCCGCTGCTGCTACGACGCCTCTTCCCGCCGCATAGCTCCTCTGCACTTGCACAGCTCCCACCCATCAGCACCACCGACCAAGAGATTAAACATTATTTGTGATAAAGGACCAGTACAAGCTAATTGGTAGGTTTCTCACCAAAAAAGGAGTATGTGTTAAGCATAAATATGTTTTATATATAAGAAGAGACTACATCTAAATGGACTTAATAATCATCAACTGTAGCATCAGGTGTCAAAGCTTGCAGGCAGTGTGAAATCTAACATAATGAAGCGATAGGAACCAGATGCGCATGCGCTACAAGCACCATAAAAAGAGAACTTGACTTTGATTTTGCATTTCCGTCCATGTCATACCAGTGACACAAGATATCATGTAATTAGTCAATGTTTGATGCCAGAAACAAAATTATGTACTTAGGTAAACCCATAAAAGCTCGATAAAAATTGATGTTTCATAGCTTGTAAACCCACAACAAATATGACAGCATGAGTAAATATCAACGAAAAAAATAGCGCGCTATTTCGCGGTTATTAGCACGCTATAGCGTATTTGGAGGTCCTACGCTATATTTGGCCAAAAGTTGACGCTACGGCGCTAATGACGTTTTTAACGCGCTGAATGATGCTAAACGTGATAACGTTATAACGACGCTAAAAAAAATCTGGAAATAGCGCCGCGGCCCAAGCCCAACAAAAAAATCCACATCCTAAGCTAGCTAACTCGTCCATCACAAGCCCACAACACACGCAGTCAACAGCAGTACAACACCTTCACTCGTCCACATCTTAACCTAAAGGAATCGTCCGCATCGAGCGAAGGCGGCGGCGGCGGCCAGCTCGCCCTTTTCCAGATCGATCTCTTCCGTCCAGCTCGCCCTTTTTCGGATCGACTCGCAGCGACGGTGGCTTCGGTGCTCAGTGCTCTGCCTTGGTGCTCTGCCTCGGTGGTTCTGAAGATCAACTCGCAGCGGCGGCGACGTCGTCTACCGCAAGCTCGACTCCAGCTTCGGTGCTTCACTGCTTCCTGAAGCTTCCGCTCGGCAGCTCAGCCATAAGCAGGTAGTTAGTAAACTGCTAGTTCGTTGATCGTTGTTTAGGCAGTAGGCAGTAGCTAGGTGATCATTAGCTAGGTGCAAACGATGGTAGTTTAGGCAGTAGCCAGCTAGTCATCTACTCTTGTTTGGCTTCAATTTTCTATCCGATTATTGATGGTGATGTCTTAATTCGTTGATGGTGCTGTCTTAATTTGTAACCGATCTTGTTATCCGATTGTAGGTGTTGGTGTGTCAAGCCTCATATTTGTATTTGTGCCATGGATTTGGCCTTGACATTTGAATATGGTTACCTGGTTATCATGTATTGCTTTTGGACAAAAAAATAGTGCTGAAATCCTTAATATTTGGGTAATTCTCGCCATTTTTTCATCACGCTATTTTACATGTAACTTCGCTATATCACGCTATATCTTCTATAGCTTCTGGAGAAGGGCCACGCTATTTTTGATAGCATGCTATTTTTTTCCGTTTTCTTTTTCTTCTTCTAGTAGGCTACCTTGGGAAATAAACAGCTACATGTTCCAATTAATAAACAACAAATAAAGCATATAATATCTATACCTCATCATCGTCATTTTCTTGAGGCGAGTGGTTCCTGGTCATCGGCATATAAACTTGGGTGGCGGCAGGTACATGTTCCTGAAGGGATCTTGCCTATGCAGATGCAACTGCACCAATCCATGTCCCAGATTGCAGATTCTTGGGCGCATAAATGTTATGGGAAAGTGCATCCCGGTGATCCCCTGCTAGTCGATTTAGGTGGAGATGCAGGGAAGTCATCGTCGTCGCCCTAGACGGTGATGCATGTAAAATGCATACATGAACTTTGCACTATAATGCTTGTATTACATTCACATTTGCATCATATAAGGGGTATATTACTGTTATTTAATGATTTTTGGTAATTAATAATGATTTTCCCTATTTATGGAATTAATCCTGCACAGGCAGAAAAACCCTATTTCTTTCCTTATTTATTTCAGGGCCTTAACGACGTCATAATGAGCTGAAAATTTACGGGGATCATTTTTTTGGAAGGAGGAAGACCTCAGAGCGAAGGAAGCAAGCAAACGGAGGCCGGAGGGCCAAAAGAGGGTGCCCCACGCGGCCCCTGTACCTGGCCGCGTGGGCCCACCTCTTTTGGGCCTCGTGGCTCCGTTTGCGACGATCCTTCTTCCCGAAGCTTACTCGTGACCTAAAAACGACCATAAAAATAGTCCCCCGATGTTTTCCAGAAGGAGGCGGCGGAGAAACACAAAACCAGAAACAGAGAGACAGAAGGCTGCCGTCGGAGAAGATCGGAGGGGGGAAACGCCGCCGGAATCACCTCCGGAGGTCTTCTCCATCCCCCCTCCGGAGTCTCCATCGACACCACCGTCAAGACGAGCACCATCTCCATCACCATCTTCGTGATCCACTTCATCCCCCTCATAGTTTGAGATTTTTCGATCCCTAGCTATTGTCTATGTGCTATTCTACATGTTTGTGAATTGCTACTTGTCATTGTTTTGTGGGGAAATCATAGTTTCAGATTGTGTTGTATCACTTGTACCAATGAATCATATCATGTCTTGGCGTTGTGAGTAGTTCTCTCATGTTCCTGGGGGTATAGGATGAATTGGCAATGATTTTTATATAACATGTGTTGATATTTTGTCTAGTTTTTATCTTTGATGTAATTCTATGATGGTGTTGTGCGAACGTCGACTGCATATCACTTCACCTTTATGGGCTCATAGGAGAACACCGTAGTGTAATGGAGTGAGGAAGACTTGGGAGGACACGTAAACCCAAGACCGAATCATGAAGTTACTTTATGGGGTATTAGTATCGGGGACCTTAAAGATTAATGCTATGGTGGGACTTTATGTCTTAATAACTTTTGTGCAGTCATTTACTTGGCCACATGATCCATCATAAGAGGTTTAGTTTATTTATTTAGCTATTCCTAATTATGGCTCCGTCCAAAGAAGATTAAAACTTGACAAAATGTTCACCTTGTTGTTCTAGAAATATTTATGCCATAAAGTCTAATTAGCCCTTGGGAACTCTCTCCACCTATAAGAAACACACACTTGAGCTTGTCCTCTTGCTGCATAGAGGATTGGGATTTCTCTCTTTGAGAGCTTTCACTTGTCATATTGCATTCTCGGCATTTTACTTTATTGCAATCTATACACCAAAAACCCAAAAACACTTGCATCATTTAATCATTTTAGTTTGTCTAGTGCATAGATAATAAGGGAAGTGACACTCTTATTTGAGAGGATAAATACGTATACCTTCTACTCCTCGTGGGATCGATACTATACTTACACATCGAAAACTTCAACGATCCCCTATACTTGATTAGTGTTGATTTCCATTGATTTTTGGTATGTTGATTGGATTGGTCGCTGTAATCTTTGTAATTAAGGCAGACTGATGCTGATTGGTCGCTTCATTAGTCCTGATTTATCGTTCCTGTTCATTAACTGATAATCTTTGTAATTAAGGCAGACTAATGCTGATTGGTCGCTTTATTAATCCTGATTTATCGTTCCTGCTCATTAACTGATCACGGAACCTAGAAAAAACTGCTTGCGGCAGAAAAACCGGCGAGGGAGGTTGTACGACGCGGTATTGGATGAAAGAGAGGTAGAACGGTTGGGAGGCAGATTGAGAAACCTTATGTCTTATTTAAGTAGTAGAGATAGAGATAGAGATACAAATTGCTTGTAACGAAACCAAGCTGTTGCGCTTTAAACGAGGCCCCACACTCGCAAATCGGAAGATTCGCCAAGGTGTTTGATCAACCACACCTAAGATCCAGATACCTTGACGCCGAGGGTGATGCACCGCAGCTCACGTCGAAGGAGATCCGTCCGGAAGCGCGATACGCAGGACATCCGGCGGACGCTTTTTTGGACCAGACGCCCCGCTCGCTCGGGAAGGACCCCGTCAGGGCTCGCGACGACGATTGGCTGCTCTAGGTCGGCCTAACTGCCCCTAGAGCCTCGTGGCTTCGTAGATCGCCGGCATAGCTAGCTAACTACGGAGGAACGAGAAGCATAGGTACAGGGGTAAAGGTAGACGAAAGATAGATTGATTGATTGTCGATTGGTGTTGTTGTTTTTTCAATCGGCCGTGCACCTTTATATAGGTGGCCTGGTCTTTGGCGTACAAGCAAAGGACTCATCTAGGCTTTCCTTACAAGAAAAGTATATTGAATCACGTCCTAAAACCCTAATCCTAGTCCAAGTCGAACTCTGTCCAGATTTGCAGCTTCTTCTGTCCTGCCTCCTATCGTGGTCGCCGAGGTCACAAATCAACTCGGATGGATATGGCCCAAAGACCAAACTTCTACGTCTTGATGAGACGAACAACTCTCGCGATGATCATTTTTCCATCCGAAGCCGTCTTGACTACTGTCCGGGTCATCTTTGCCTGTTGCTCCAAATCTGGCAGGTGACAGGTTAGGCCGGGTTCTGACTAAACCGGGTTAACTCCCGCCGGGTCACCACCCCAGGTTCTCTCCGGGTCACCACTTCCTTCTGAGTGAGCTTTGAACCTTAAGCCGGGTTGGCTCCTACCGGGTCGCCACCGAATCGCCATTTCCTTCTGAGTGAACTTGAACTTGTGACCCGGGTTTTGACCAAGCCGGGTTAACTCCTGCCGGGTTGACTCCTGCCGGGTCACCACCGTGGCCCCGTAAGTTGCACCTCTAACCCGGATTGCGATGACTCCAAAAGCATGGTTGTAGATCTCGACGACACGCACAACTTCCGTGTTAAGCAATCCTTCATCCAAAGTCATCCTCATGGCGCCATAGCCCGAGTTATAGCCCTTCCTGGCCTGTTGCCTTTCACGGGCGCCGAGTCACCAGTTCTTTCCGGGTCCTTCTGGGTTTCTACAACCGGCTAACAAGCCTGATTATAGCAAGACCCGGCTCCATATGGAAATGACAGAACGCCCTCTCTCCGAGATATGATGACATGCCGGTTTGGTATCACGCTGGCTTGATGTTCATCTTGGCAATCAGTGCGCTAAGTCTTTCCAACGTATCACGGAAGTATGTCGGCTTAGAGATATGTCAAACCGCCGGCCTCTCCTCCTAGGAAGTGGCCTTCCTTGCCGACGTTGATGTGGCAATATGCCGGCTTAAGATAATTCGGTTTGTGGTTGCCGCCGGGACATGAAATGCCGGTTCCTTGAATGTCGGCTCTTGGATGACCAACACCGGGTCCTGGGTGACCAAACGCCGGGTCCTGGGACATGTCGTCCAAGTGCCAAAAATGGGTGCGAACACATGCCCCCCTGTTTTCTGGCAGAGCTTGCGTGCCAGAAAATAATTTGCCTAAGGTCTTGGTGTTAGCACGATGTCAACACTCCATCGGCTCTGTATCCCAAGGACGATAATCCTTTTATTGGCCATATGCTCAGACTAGCTCTACCCGGGCAGAGCGACTTCAGAATTTCATCATCTTGATAGCACAAGCTCCCTCATGTATGCATCCCGTGGTGCAGCTTGCCTGATTGTTAACTCGGATCCTGCAGATAAGAGAAACAGATACTTTGCACCATATCCTTGTTAGCAACCGACTCAATAATTAAGCCGGCCTTGCCGGTATTGGCTAATCTGAGCATCGGCTTCTAGGAGACCACGAGCCAGATGTTGACTTTGCCAACACGATGTATTTTTGGGGCGATATGCGGATATCGTCCATGCATCCTTACCTCGAAGGACTAGGTGAACCCTTCCACCAAAGCGTGAATAACCGAAACAAGTCGTACGTTTCGGCTGGGGATAAATTTCTAGATGCCGGTTTTGATAGAACAGTTGAAGAACATGGATGCTGTGCCGTCCGAGGTCTCCTATAATGAGAGGAATATTTCCGGGTTCTGCCGGCTCCACGCTTGCCCTCCTTTACTCCTGCTGACACAACAGGAGCTGGCACGCTACTTTTAGCTTGCGTACTTCGCTTGGGAACCCATGCCATGTTCCTCTTCTTCAGCTCGTCGGCCCTGAGCCGCTTCAGCTGTCTTTCCTGCCAATGTGGTAAACCGAGTAAGCATCTCGGCTGTGACTCGGACTTATGCATTGACAATTTCTCCTTGGGCTTGGGCACCTCCGGCTTGGCTTGTCCAGACTCGACAATTGGGTCCTTGAAAGTAACTTGCCTCACTTCCTTGCCCTTAATAGCCAATGTCAACTCGGCTGGCTTTTTGATAATCGGAGTCGAATCCAGAACAACGCACTTGCGACCATCCTTTTTCACTCGGTAGACTTGCTTCACCACCTCTTTCTTCCTCCACGAGCTCCGGGCCGACTCGGCATTGAGTCGGTCTTTGTCATGCGTTTCTTTGTTTGTTTCTCTCGGAGCTGCGTAAAGTTGGCGAGGTGATTTAGTATAAGAAGGATGGTGTGCCCGCGAGTCATACTTGACCTTTGATGGATATGAGTAGAAGTTGACTCGGGAAGGCATGGATGACTTCGGCATTGGCGGCCCAAAAGGAGTACGTTGATTCGGCATGTTGAGCTTCTCCTTTCGCCAATCCCGGTTTTCCGACTTGCGCCCTGGGGGTGACTTCGATGTCTTTGTGTTAGTTGGCTGATGAGCACTTTTTGCTTCGCTTATCTTCTGATACTTCTCCAATAATTGAGCGAAGGTAACTTTAGATTTTCTCCTCATGTGCTTATCGCTGCCTTTGTCCTCTTTGGCTTTGCCGACATCGGTCTCTAGATTTTGTGGTTGCCCCCCAGTGTTAAGCGTCTTTGTTGTAGCTTCATTGTGTACCTATCCGACTTTGGATGAGTCGGTTTGAGGTAACCGATTCAACACTTGATCGTCATCAAGTCCAGTTTGTGCTAACTGGTCATCAGCTTGTGTTACACCAACTTCTAATCGTCCTTGAGTAGCCGATTGTGCAGTTTGATGACGCACGTCGCTTTGAATACTCTGCTCACACGAATCCCAGATTTGTCCTTCCCCTGACGACTCGGTATAGTGATCATCTATGATAATTGGATTAGCCGGCGATGCGCCGACAATGTGACCACCTATACCCGGACTGAAAGTACATTGCTCATCTTGTAATCAATAATAAGATACCGGTTTTGGATTTAAGCAACCGAGTGGTGCCGGATCAATGTCACCCGACTTGGTTTTGAATCGTATCTTGTCCTCCTTTTACGACACTCTTGAATCGGTTATTTGGAGGAGCTGTGAACCGGGCTTTATGTTTCTGCAATCAAAATAATTACAGAATATACGTCTCATCCGAGACCAAATGTTAGCCAGGCACGTAACAAGCAAAGCTATCCCTATGAATATAAGATTTAGCCGGCATGACGGGAACAACTTTGGTTGTGATAAATTGTCACTATTAGTCTCTATGTTTGGGATGATATGTGGACCGGCATAACTAGTGACGAGATTATTTGTAACAAACAAATTACTCATCTCTATCGGTCTTTTAAAGTTAACTAGGATCAAGCTAGTAGATGTATCAATAATATAATTCTGACCTGATCGAAAGACAAGTAAACTGTCGACTAGGCGTACCTCTTCGAAGATGCTGGGAGAACTCGGTGGTGGCACAAAAGGAACAATGCTTTGCTCCGTCCCGGGATAACTCTCCAACGCTTCGACTTTCTCTTCTGGATCCCGTGTCGCGTCTCCTGTACGCTCGTCATTAACCGAACATTGTCCGGTTTCTCTTTTTAGCTCTTGATGATCATCATTGACCGAATTTTGTTCGGTTTTATCACTTTGATCTTGATGCTCGTCATCTTTGGCACGGAACTCGTAGGGTAGCAAGTATGGTCCCTCACATCGAGAAAAGTCGAACACAGCCGACTCGCGTCGCTTGCTACGTTTCAGCTTGACGAATTCTCCCTGTGTCGGCTTGATGGACTCGGCATGTGCGTCCGACTCGGCATTACCCGAACTGCTGGATTCGGCTTCCGCTAACTCGGATGTGTCCGCCGGGTCAATCTCGTACTGTTGATTGGACTCGGCACATGCACCTTCGAACCCCGGCTCGATCGTGCTAGCCGAGTCAACCTTCTCCGGATCGGCTCGCAGAGATTCGTCTTCTTGCATTGGTGACGCAGATGATTTAACATGATTGTTGCATGGGGAATCGGACCTGGCAATATCTTCTTCGAGCTTTGCATAAAACGTCTGCAAGTCTTCTTCCTCACGCTTTTTCTCGAGTGCTTCAAATTCTTTTCTGCGCCTCCTTATGAAAACTTCAAAGCCTTGACGCTGTTCGTCGGATAATTGTTCCCAAGTTGGCGTAGTGAAGTCACCGGTGTTAGCTGCTGCATCTTTAGTGTCCGGCTTCCCGGATTTATCCGAGTTAGTTGACTCGGCTATAACTGACTTAGTTGAGCCGGTCGCACTGGCCGAGTTAACTTCTTCTCGTTGTCTGGCTTGCAATGCTTCACCTTCTGTGGTGCGTGAAGGAGTTAATCCGGTTTCTTCTTCAAACTCCTTTTCCAACTGTTCACGCTTCTTTATATATGCCTTAAAATCTCTCCGGTACTTGGCCTTCAATTCATCATGGGGTTGCCCCCTGTAGCACCCTCACTTTGAAAAGTAAGAATACCTCGTGAATTGCTAGGCCCTGGATCGAGTATGGCTAGCATTCACCAACAGGATGTAATATCATGCATAAATGTTAAACGTTATTACATCGCAAGTACGAATGATCCAGAAATAAAGTACTTTATTACAACTTTGCATAGCCGAAGCTAGCTTAAAATAAATATAGTTCCACAAATATTATTCAGAGTTCAAGCAGCATAAATAAAGTAGCACTGAGCTCCATCATCTCCATGTGCCACTGGCGAACATGTTGGTTGTAAGCTCGAAGAATTCAAACGTCCTTACTCCTCATCTGAACAACCTGCAACATTAACGTTGCAGCCCAGAGAATTTGGGTCAATACCTTGTGACAGGCTGGCAAGTGTCATACTATGGTGGATATTAAATGGCAAGACTATTCTACATGCTTATTTGGCTTGTGGAGTTCAAGGCTCTTGCGCAAAGCAAATTTTATCCTACACTTGTAAAACATTTCTTTTAAAACCAACTATTATTGAGATAAACATGGCATGAAAACCAATATCTCCTCTACCCTTGTTCACCCAACAAATTTTATTATGAAATTGGAATGAATGAGATTCTTCTGTTGACCACCTTGTTTAGTTACTCAAATTGTCCATAACCGGGGACACGGCTAAGATCTTAGTTTTATTTACTCTCGAGAGTTTGTGGCACTTTCCCCACTAGACTCGATCAACCCATTCCATCCTTAACCCTCATTTAGTGAAAAGGAAAGGAGAAGACCAAGACGAGATCTTTCAGAAGAGCTTTCCCATACAAACGTCCGAACAATACCAACCTACATTCCCCTACATCTGCTTGTTCGTCCTGTCAGGTCCACTCAACTTACTTAATCAAGACAGAGCCCATATGACTAGTGGCTGCACTAGAAGTAAGCTAGACATGGAGTGACATGAAATCTCTGATACCCTGGGTGGCGAGCACAAGTGCACGTACTCAGGTACCCGCAGAAATGGGCCTGAGCAGCCACTCAACTTTGACCCACCGATACAACTCCAAAATCCACCCAGGCGATTCATTAATTTAGTAGAATTTTCTTAAATCATCTACCACAAAACAATCATTTTTGCAGCAAGCAACTCTACTAAATTAATATAGGTCACTAGTCATCTAAACATGTGGCTAACCTAACAGGTTTGCATAGCATACAACTTTATTAAAAACAACCTATCATGCATGCTACTGGAAAATAGTCTAAGGTGCAATATAAAAACATAGTAATAGGTCATTCATGAATTGTGTATGCACTTGCCTTGACAGTTGTTCAGGTTGTTGCAACACTCACAGCACTCCTGGCACTCTTCACAATCTAAACAAGCAATTGCAATAATTCAATACACAGGCAAATAGGCAATACAATAAAACATGCATGCATGATGATTTGCTAACAACACAAGTCCAAGTTAAACAATTAATAAAGTTATTATTTTCTGTTATTTACAATATGCATGATGCTCATGATTCATATTTTAAGTGGCTTTAATAATTTAAAAACAATTACTATAGTCAAAATGCCACTATTTGAGTTTTTACAAAACATTGTCAATGCATGATGCACAAGTGCAAACTAAAATATCTACTGGACAGAGGACACTAAAAGACACACTTTTGCAGAAGAAAACAATTTAAAATAATTTATAGATTTAAAGATATGCCAAAATTACTCAAATCCCTCATTTGAAATTTGAATAATTTTACAATTGGCAAAACAGAAAACTAATGGTTCTAAACTATTCTACAGGTTATAAGGTTTTCAAAAATATAAAGTTTGTTAAATTTGGCCGAGCCATTAAGAAGTTATAAAGGTTTGAAGTTACAGGGGCTTTTCTGCAAAACTGCCATTTAAATCTAATTCGGGAAATATACAGAAAATTGGCTGTCCACGCGGCGGCTCCTGATTGGCTGGGCTCAGGCTCAGGCTCAGGTCGGCTCGGCTTCGGCTTGGCTCAGACTGGACTCGGGCTCGGCTCGATCTAATCTGCACCGTCCGATCTGGATCGGATGGTCTAGGACGAATCGGTGCGGGGCGGCGGTGGTTCCTCACCGAAACGAGGTCAACGACGGCGGCAGACTTCGGGCGTGGTGGTCGGCGGCGCTCCGGTGCTCCCCCGGACGCGGCGACGGCGGCAATCGGCGGAGATGGTCGCGGCGGTCCTCCTCGTCCCCGCGGTTCGGCTCCTCCTCGCTCCAATCGACGGCGGCGAGCTCCCGAGCTCCGGTAATGGCGGCGGCAGCGGTGCGGAAATGAGGACCTTTAGGCTAGGGTTTCGAAGCGCAAAACGGAGGGTTCGAGGGCCCTTTTATAGGTGATCCAATCCCTGGTTCGTGGGGCACGAATTTGTTGCGATTTTTCCGTAGAGGATCGATCGACCGACGAACTCGTGTTCGTCTCGGTCTCGGTTCGAGCAGATGAACGCCTGACGGGCGGGTCCCGCGTGCCAGCGAGCGAGAGAGAGGGTGCGGGAGAGAGGGAAGGAAAAAAAAAAGAGAGGGAGGCCCGGTCGGGGATGAAGATGGGCCGATCTTGGGCTGGCTCGGGTGGCCGCGGCCTTTTCCATTTTTTTTTTTAAACAAAACTTTAACCTTTTCTTTTTCTAAAAACAGAAATCAACATATCTTTCAAAATAGAAATTCAAATTGGTTCAAACCAATTTGATTAATTTTTTAAAAAAAACCCTTTATCAAACTAAAATATTTGGGATCATCTTTGCACAACTTTATTTACCAAAATACCCTTGGGCACAAAAAGGTAATTGTTGCTATTTCCCAACCTTTGGAAAAATTTGTAAAAATACTTTTTAGAGAACTTATTCAAAATACAAAAATTATGGCACTAGTCTTGTCATCAAATAAAATCAAAATATTTGAAATATTGACTAGGGTTACTTTGCACCCTCTATGTCAATTAATAAAATATATTTTTAATTTTGAAATCTTTTACTAATTCAAGCAATTCAAATGCAACAAACACATGATGCTTATGAATGCCATGCATGATTTTGAGTTTTGCAACAAAACAACAAAAAGTTTTTGATCCCTCTGAATTTTCAAAAATTTGAAAATCTTGGGATGTTACATACTACCACCCTTAAAAGGAATCTCGTCCCGAGATTCGGAGAGGCTAGAAAGAAAGATAGGTTTGGGGATCTCCGGGTTTAGCCAACTGGGTGGGCTACCACCCTTAAAAGAAACTTTTGTTGGTAGTCTAGAACTCTTATCCTCCATCTAGGGTACAAGTTGTGGTTTAAAGCTGAGCCATGACTTAACATCCTTAATCCTCTTATGTTGTAGATGAAGAACAAAAGATTGAGGTAAATAGTTAGTAGTGTACCGTTCACCATACTAGGTTTATTGAATGCTCTTCCCACATGAACATGGTTCACGTGTCCCTTCTCGAGAGAGTTGGGTTTTCCAGCTTCTTCAGTCTTCCTTTCCGGACATTCAGTCGAATAATGCCCCATCTGCTTGCACTTGAAGCATTGAATGTGACTAAGGTCTTTCTTTTCTGTATGGTGATGATGATTCTGACCATTGTGATTCCCGTTGTTGCGGCCATTGTGGTCATTGTCCTTGTATTCTCCATTACCTCCTTTGTTTCCTCCATTGTGCTCTTGACCCTGGTGGTTGTGGCTGTGTCCACCATGGTACTTGGCCTTCTTGTGTGTAGATTCTGAGTTGTACTTGTTTCCATTATACTTCCTTTTCCTGTTCTCCTCCTTCTGTATATTGTTGTCCAGTGTGATGGCTTGATCCAGAAGTGCTTGATAATTTGGTGCATATGCCACTGACAAAGGAATTTTCAGTTCACCGCTAAGTCCCTTAAGGAATTTATCCTTCCTCTTAGCATCAGTATCAATGTCCTCTGGAGCGTAACGTGACAATGCACAGAAATCATCCATGTATTCCTTCAGAGTCCTGTTACCTTGCCTCAGATTGCGGAACTCATCTTTCTTCAGGTTCATGATTCCTGAGGAAATGTGAGCATTGCGGAATCCCTCCTTGAAGGTGTCCCATGTGAGTCCAGCTAATGGGTGAGTAATCTGGTAGGTCTCCCACCACTGTGCTGCTGGTCCCTCAAGTAGGTGAGCAGTGAATCTCACCATTTCAGCATCATTGCACTCACAAGTGACTAGATCCTTGTGCACAGAACGTAGCCAGTCATCCGCTACAATGGGTTCAGTGGCTGTAGAGAACTTATTGGGTCTAAGTCTCAGAAATCTAGCAAGCCTGTCCACTGGGGGTGGTGGTGGTGGTGGTGGCGGCGGTGGAGGTGGCGGTGGTGGTGCGTTCTGCTGGTTCGCCAAGAATTGGGCCATCATGTTCATCAGTTGTGTCTGTGCTGTCATCAACTGCTGCATCTGGTCATTGTTGTTGTTGTGGTTGTTGTTGTTGTTGCTGGGATCACGGCGAGGAGGCATCTGTGTTTATAGCATAGATAAGAATAGATAGAAAGATCTAAGAGAAATATTTCTACCCATACAAACAATTAACAACAATCAGCAACAAGCAGACAATCACACAATAAAACAAGTCAAGAATTTTATAAATTCGAAAAATAAGGTTTTGAAAACTTAACTAACACGATAGGTTCTAACACGAGCACACTAGTACTGCCATACCACATTTTGATAGGTCAATACTCTAACGCGAGACGATAACTAATAACCTATGTAGAGTGGTGGTCTCGACTATGTCTTCCTTCTGAAAGTTCTTCTTAAGTGTCTTTTGAAACTCCATTTCACAATCCATAGCCATAATCATCATTGATCCTTTGTTGATATATTCTATGAGGTTGGTCATCTAAAACAAGAGAAGGTAATTGAGAAAGCAATAGTTGAGAAAGGTACAAGAAAGATATTTGGAAAGATTTGGATAAGAAGAAAATAAAATTTTGTTCCTATGGTCTTTCTTATTTCTAATCCAAACCTAGGGCTTCGAGCCTACAGGCAACATTACGCTCTGATACCATTCTGTAGCACCCTCACTTTGAAAAGTAAGAATACCTCGTGAATTGCTAGGCCCTGGATCGAGTATGGCTAGCATTCACCAACAGGATGTAATATCATGCATAAATGTTAAACGTTATTACATCGCAAGTACGAATGATCCAGAAATAAAGTACTTTATTACAACTTTGCATAGCCGAAGCTAGCTTAAAATAAATATAGTTCCACAAATATTATTCAGAGTTCAAGCAGCATAAATAAAGTAGCACTGAGCTCCATCATCTCCATGTGCCACTGGCGAACATGTTGGTTGTAAGCTCGAAGAATTCAAACGTCCTTACTCCTCATCTGAACAACCTGCAACATTAACGTTGCAGCCCAGAGAATTTGGGTCAATACCTTGTGACAGGCTGGCAAGTGTCATACTATGGTGGATATTAAATGGCAAGACTATTCTACATGCTTATTTGGCTTGTGGAGTTCAAGGCTCTTGCGCAAAGCAAATTTTATCCTACACTTGTAAAACATTTCTTTTAAAACCAACTATTATTGAGATAAACATGGCATGAAAACCAATATCTCCTCTACCCTTGTTCACCCAACAAATTTTATTATGAAATTGGAATGAATGAGATTCTTCTGTTGACCACCTTGTTTAGTTACTCAAATTGTCCATAACCGGGGACACGGCTAAGATCTTAGTTTTATTTACTCTCGAGAGTTTGTGGCACTTTCCCCACTAGACTCGATCAACCCATTCCATCCTTAACCCTCATTTAGTGAAAAGGAAAGGAGAAGACCAAGACGAGATCTTTCAGAAGAGCTTTCCCATACAAACGTCCGAACAATACCAACCTACATCCCCTACATCTGCTTGTTCGTCCTGTCAGGTCCACTCAACTTACTTAATCAAGACAGAGCCCATATGACTAGTGGCTGCACTAGAAGTAAGCTAGACATGGAGTGACATGAAATCTCTGATACCCTGGGTGGCGAGCACAAGTGCACGTACTCAGGTACCCGCAGAAATGGGCCTGAGCAGCCACTCAACTTTGACCCACCGATACAACTCCAAAATCCACCCAGGCGATTCATTAATTTAGTAGAATTTTCTTAAATCATCTACCACAAAACAATCATTTTTGCAGCAAGCAACTCTACTAAATTAATATAGGTCACTAGTCATCTAAACATGTGGCTAACCTAACAGGTTTGCATAGCATACAACTTTATTAAAAACAACCTATCATGCATGCTACTGGAAAATAGTCTAAGGTGCAATATAAAAACATAGTAATAGGTCATTCATGAATTGTGTATGCACTTGCCTTGACAGTTGTTCAGGTTGTTGCAACACTCACAGCACTCCTGGCACTCTTCACAATCTAAACAAGCAATTGCAATAATTCAATACACAGGCAAATAGGCAATACAATAAAACATGCATGCATGATGATTTGCTAACAACACAAGTCCAAGTTAAACAATTAATAAAGTTATTATTTTCTGTTATTTACTATATGCATGATGCTCATGATTCATATTTTAAGTGGCTTTAATAATTTAAAAACAATTACTATAGTCAAAATGCCACTATTTGAGTTTTTACAAAACATTGTCAATGCATGATGCACAAGTGCAAACTAAAATATCTACTGGACAGAGGACACTAAAAGACACACTTTTGCAGAAGAAAACAATTTAAAATAATTTATAGATTTAAAGATATGCCAAAATTACTCAAATCCCTCATTTGAAATTTGAATAATTTTACAATTGGCAAAACAGAAAACTAATGGTTCTAAACTATTCTACAGGTTATAAGGTTTTCAAAAATATAAAGTTTGTTAAATTTGGCCGAGCCATTAAGAAGTTATAAAGGTTTGAAGTTACAGGGGCTTTTCTGCAAAACTGCCATTTAAATCTAATTCGGGAAATATACAGAAAATTGGCTGTCCACGCGGCGGCTCCTGATTGGCTGGGCTCAGGCTCAGGCTCAGGTCGGCTCGGCTTCGGCTTGGCTCAGACTGGACTCGGGCTCGGCTCGATCTAATCTGCACCGTCCGATCTGGATCGGATGGTCTAGGACGAATCGGTGCGGGGCGGCGGTGGTTCCTCACCGAAACGAGGTCAACGACGGCGGCAGACTTCGGGCGTGGTGGTCGGCGGCGCTCCGGTGCTCCCCCGGACGCGGCGACGGCGGCAATCGGCGGAGATGGTCGCGGCGGTCCTCCTCGTCCCCGCGGTTCGGCTCCTCCTCGCTCCAATCGACGGCGGCGAGCTCCCGAGCTCCGGTAATGGCGGCGGCGGCGGTGCGGAATTGAGGACCTTTAGGCTAGGGTTTCGAAGCGCAAAACGGAGGGTTCGAGGGCCCTTTTATAGGTGATCCAATCCCTGGTTCGTGGGGCACGAATTTGTTGCGATTTTTCCGTAGAGGATCGATCGACCGACGAACTCGTGTTCGTCTCGGTCTCGGTTCGAGCAGATGAATGCCTGATGGGCGGGTCCCGCGTGCCAGCGAGCGAGAGAGGGAAGGAAAAAAAAAGAGAGGGAGGCCCGGTCGGGGATGAAGATGGGCCGATCTTGGGCTGGCTCGGGTGGCCGCGGCCTTTTCCATTTATTTTTTTTAAACAAAACTTTAACCTTTTCTTTTTCTAAAAACAGAAATCAACATATCTTTCAAAATAGAAATTCAAATTGGTTCAAACCAATTTGATTAATTTTTTAAAAAAAACCCTTTATCAAACTAAAATATTTGGGATCATCTTTGCACAACTTTATTTACCAAAATACCCTTGGGCACAAAAAGGTAATTGTTGCTATTTCCCAACCTTTGGAAAAATTTGTAAAAATACTTTTTAGAGAACTTATTCAAAATACAAAAATTATGGCACTAGTCTTGTCATCAAATAAAATCAAAATATTTGAAATATTGACTAGGGTTACTTTGCACCCTCTATGTCAATTAATAAAATATATTTTTAATTTTGAAATCTTTTACTAATTCAAGCAATTCAAATGCAACAAACACATGATGCTTATGAATGCCATGCATGATTTTGAGTTTTGCAACAAAACAACAAAAAGTTTTTGATCCCTCTGAATTTTCAAAAATTTGAAAATCTTGGGATGTTACACCCCCCCCCCCCCGAGTCCATTGAAATATTTCGGCTGTGGTGTGCCGAAATTTTGCAGTGGTGAGTGGAAGGTATTATTGGCTGCAATAACCTGAGTCGGCACCTGTACTCCTGTAGAATATTTTTTAACAGGCTACAAGCAAGAAGGCTAACCGATTCATGAAAATCTCTATATGCACATAGCGTCGAGTGACTAAGTCCATGAGACGATGTGTAACTCGGCTGAGAATAACCGGCCACATAGCTCGTAGAACCATAGCCGATTCCCTCATCCGATGAATGAAATCGCGAGACATCCTCTAGCCTATGAAGTGTCCCATGTTGATCAACCGGGTACTCTACATTGTTCATCGGCCTATAATCCGGGGCAGCCGATGCATGAGAACTCGGATCTGTCTGTCGTGTGTAGGATCGACAGTCCTCTATCGGCTTCTGCTCATAGCTATATGGGAGATAACTAGAACTAGCCGATATAGTATGTCCCTCCACACCGACATGAGGGCAATTTGCATCTACATAATCTGATTGATGATACATGTTACCTCGGTAGATTGTTGCCTCTTGATACGCTCCTTATTGCAAGAACGGGCTGTAGATCGTTTGACGCTTCGTCCCCAGCGGATTCGCCAAAAAGTGTGTTGCGCTTTAAACGGGGCCCCACACTCGCAAATCGGAAGATTCGCCAAGGTGTTTGATCAACCACACCTAAGATCCAAGTACCTTGACGCCGAGGGTGATGCACCGCAGCTCACGTCGAAGGAGATCCGTCCGGAAGCGCGATACGTAGGACATCCGGCGGACGCTTTTTTGGACCAGACGCCCCGCTCGCCCGGGAGGGACCCCGTCAGGGCTCGCGGCGACGATTGGCTGCTCTAGGTCGGCCTAACAGCCCCTAGAGCCTCGTGGCTTCGTAGATCGCCGGCATAGCTAGCTAACTACGGAGGAACGAGAAGCATAGGTACATGGGTAAAGGTAGATGAAAGATAGATAGATTGATTGTCAATTGGTGTTGTTGTTTTTTCAATCGGCCGTGCACCTTTATATAGGTGGCCTGGTCTTTGGCGTACAAGCAAAAGACTCATCTAGTCTTTCCTTACAAGAAAAGTATATTGAATCACGTCCTAAAACCCTAGTCCTAGTCCAAGTCAAACTCTGTCCATAGTTGCAGCTTCTTCTATCCTGCCTCCTGTCGTGGTCGCCGAGGTTACTGATGCATCTAAAATGCATACATGAACTTTGCACTATAATAGTTATATTCCATTCATATTTGCATCATATAAGGGGTATATTACTGTTATTTAATGATTTTTGGTAATTTATAATGATTTCCCCTTTATATGGAATTAATCCTACACAGGCAGAAAACCCCTATTTCTTTTTTTATTTGTTTCAGGACCTTAACGACGTCATAATGAGTTATAAATTTAGGGGAGTCATTATTTTGAAAGGAGAAGATTTAGGAGCGAAAGAAGTCAATGAACGGAGGCCGGAGGACCAAAAGGGGGGGGGCACGCGGCTACAGTACCAGGCCGCGTGGGCCCATCCAATTTGGCCCTCGTGGCCCCGTTTGCATCGATTCTTCGCCCAGAAGCATCCTCGTGACCTAAAAACGCCTATATAAAAGGTCCCCCGACGTTTGGCGGCGGAGAAACGCAAAACCAGAAACAGAGAGGCAGAGGGCTGCCGTCGGAGAAGATCGGAGGGGGGAAACGCCGCCGGAATCCACCTCCGGAGGGCTCCACCCCCCTCCGGCGTGATCATCATCAACATCTACAGCAAGATCGTCTCCACTCCGGGCTGTACCTCTTCATCAACCTCTCCATCAAGCTCCTCATCTCCATGATGAAGGGGGAGTAGTCTCCCTCGGGGCTGAAGGCTCATGCCGGTAGCTATGTGGTTTATCTCTCTCTCCCATGGTGTGATCTTTATGTGATCATGAGCTTTGTAATCTAGTTGAATCCATAGATGTTACTCTTCATCATCTTATGAATTATGCTACTCAAGTGGTTTTATTGATGTGATTGTCGGAGTCACCCTTGTCCCATGGTGTGAAGTTGACAGTGTGTACACCGTGTGTGTCTCTTAGACTAAAGATTACATGAATACTTATCATGAGTTATTATTTGTGTTGGGTGTCTCTATGATATTGTGGTGTTTGTTAGTATTATCTTTGGATGCGAATAGTGACCGCATGAAGTGTCCACAGATGTGGAATACGAACTTTAAGGTGTGCCTTTTATAGCCCTACATAATGGATTGGTGTTCGTTATCCAACCAGAGGATAGTTCGGGGTAGCATAGTGAAGAGGAAATATCTATGTATTCAATTATATTATTATTGTTAAGAGTGTCCACTAGTGAAAGTATGATCCCTAGGACTTATTTCCAAAGCACCTTTTACACCTTTGTCTTGCCCTCTTGCATTAAAGAGAATTGGGACACTTTCACACTCTTGTTCCCTTGTCTTGTCCTCTTGCATTAAAGAGGATTGGGACACTTCCACATTCTTGTTTTGTTACATTAAACTTCCATCAATTAAATCAACCATCTTGTTCTTTAAACTTATTTAGTGCATAATCAACTAAAACTTGTGACACTTTAGTTGTAGGGAATAGATAACTTTTCCTTCTTGCTCCTGCGGATCGATACCCTTCTTCCACATTGAGAGGTGCTACAGTAATCCCCTACTCTTGGGGGTTATCAGTTACAAATCAACTCGGATGGATATGTCCCAAAGACCAAACTTGTACGTCTTGATGAGACGAACAACTCTCGCGATGATCATTTTTCCATCCGAAGTCGTCTTGACTACTGTCCGGGTCATATTTGCCTGTTGGTCCAAATCTTGCAGGTGACAGGTTAGGCCGGGTTCTGACTAACCGGGTTAACTCCCGCCGGGTCACCACCCCAGGTTCTCTCCGGGTCACCACTTCCTTCTGAGTGAGCTTTGAACCTTAAGACGGGTTGGCTCCTACCGGGTCGCCACCGAATCACCATTTCCTTCTGAGTGAACTTGAACTTGTGACCCGGGTTTTGACCAAGCCGGGTTAACTCCTGTCGGGTTGACTCCTGCCGGGTCACCACTGTGGCCCCGTAAGTTGCACCTCTAACCCGGATTGCGATGACTCCAAATGCATGGTTGTAGGTCTCGACGACACGCACAACTTCTGTGTTAAGCACTCCTTCATCCAAAGTCATCCTCATGACGCCATAGCCCGAGTTAATGCCCTTCCCGGCCTGTTGCCTTTCACGGGCGCCGAGTCACCAGTTCTTTCCGGGTCCTTCTGGGTTTCTACAACCGGCTAACAAGCCTGATTATAGCAAGACCCGACTCCATATGGAAATGACGGAACGCCCTCTCTCCGAGATATGATGACATGCCGGTTTGGTATCACGCTGGCTTGATGTTCATCTTGGCAATCAGCGTGCTAAGTCTTGCCAACGTATCATGGAAGTATGTCAGCTTAGAGATATGTCGAACCGCCAGCCTCTCCTCCTAGGAAGTGGCCTTCCTTGCCGACGTTGATGTGGCAATATGCCGGCTTAAGATAATTCGGTTTGTGGTTGCCGCCGGGACATGAAATGCCGGTTCCTTGAATGCCGGCTCCTGGATGACCAACACCGGGTCCTGGGTGACCAAACACCGGGTCCTGGGTCGTCCAAGTGACAAAAATGGGTGCGAACACAAGCCTTCGCACTGCGGCAAGCGAACGCCTGACTGACAAGCTGGGGGCACCATTCCAACGGCCCAGGTTGCCTTTTCTCCAAGATCCAACGGCAGCTGCGCCTCTCACCACCTCAGCAGCCACCGCCGCGTCCGAAACCCAGATCTCCCCCTTCCCCGAGATCTAAAGCACCTTCCTCCTCTCCACCCATCGGCATTTTCTCCTCCCCCCTCCCCCCCTCCCCCATCAGATCCACCGACTCCTCTCCTCCGCTCCGCCCCTCCCCGCGGCGAGGGCCAGGCGCCGCCGCCGTCGCCGGGGACGACGAGACGACAAGTCAGTGGGGGCAAGAAGGAAGATGCTGACCAAGTTCGAGACGAAGAGCAACCGGGTGAAGGGCCTGAGCTTCCACCCGCGGCGGCCATGGATCCTCGCCAGCCTCCACAGCGGGGTGATCCAGATGTGGGACTACCGCATGGGCACCCTCCTCGACCGCTTCGACGAGCACGACGGCCCCGTCCGCGGCGTGCACTTCCACGCCACCCAGCCCCTCTTCGTCTCCGGAGGTACTGCACTGCTAGATCCCGCTCTGCTCGATCGGTTTATTCGTGCGTGGTTTTCCATTCGCGGAATATGCTGCTGCGCGCTCGTGCCGCGATTCTTCCTTTGGATTAGAGACTGCGCGCGCGCGAGTTTCGAGGCCGTTAGATGTCTGTGTGATCCGTCGACGCTGTTAATCGCTGTGTAGTGGTGGTTGTTGAGGAATCCTAGTTGGTTGGATGGGTTGGTCGGATCTGGTGCTTGCTTTATGATCTACAGCATGCTTTTAAATGACTGTTTATGAGAATTGTTTATTTGGAGCCTCCAAGTGCCATTTGGTTGTTAGTATTTGTTACTGGTATCCCCAAGGTTTTGCAGCTAGTTTGAAATTGCATGTAGTGAAATGAGCCAATGCATGCTTATATATTAGCAAGCACATAACCTTGATGGGATCGTGTAACTGATGACACTGAGGTGCACTCTGGTGAATCTCTTAGTATTACTGGCTTAACAGTGATTCAGTGAGTCATAGTTTGAACTTGGAAATATTCAACTTGTGATCGCTTCTAAGATTTTTGCTTCGGTGATGCAATGCAGGTGACGACTACAAGATTAAGGTGTGGAATTACAAGACACACCGCTGCTTGTTTACACTTACTGGCCATCTCGACTACATTCGTACCGTGCAATTCCACCACGAGTACCCATGGATCGTAAGTGCTAGTGATGACCAGACAATCCGGATCTGGAACTGGCAATCACGTACTTGTGTGGCTGTGCTCACCGGGCATAATCACTATGTCATGTGCGCCTCTTTCCACCCCA
Source organism: Puccinellia tenuiflora (assembly GCA_012064385.1). Taxonomy (NCBI): domain Eukaryota; kingdom Viridiplantae; phylum Streptophyta; class Magnoliopsida; order Poales; family Poaceae; genus Puccinellia; species Puccinellia tenuiflora. Next base: position 800,210 of record QRDG01001848.1, read on the forward strand.
AGGAGGACCTGGTTGTGTCAGCATCACTAGATCAGACTGTTCGTGTTTGGGATATTGGTGCTCTGAGGAAGAAGACAGTGTCACCCGCTGATGACATCATGCGTCTCACTCAGATGAACACAGATCTGTTTGGGGGCGTTGATGCTGTCGTGAAATATGTCTTGGAAGGCCATGACCGTGGTGTCAACTGGGCCTCATTTCATCCAACACTGCCACTCATTGTTTCTGGGGCAGATGACCGGCAAGTGAAGCTGTGGAGAATGAATGGTACAATTCAATCACTAACTTTTATGTTTATTTCATTCTTTGATGCTGTTTTGCTGTATCTAAACAATAACTTGCAAATTTATGCATGTATTATTTCATTCTTTCATGTACCGATGTTTAAACAACACTTGTGTGTATGTGATTTTATTTTGCGTTCGTGAAGTGACATTACTTGTATGGAAGAACTTGTTACCGTTTACTCCTCAGTCTATCTAAAGTAATCTGATGTAATTTGTCTGTTGTCATCAAAACTAGCTGAATGCAAGAAACATTTTTCACAACTATCAAAGTACATTTTGTTTAGTTCTGACTGATTACATGAACATAATCATTGAAGGTTCAGTATAGCATTCTTCATCAAATATTAATAAACAAATCATGAAATTACACTTTCTTTCTTCAACTGTTGTTTGTTTCATGAAAATGTCCATTGACGGTCCAGCATAGCACTAATTGTTGCTACCTATTAGTAGAACTCTACAAACAATAAAATAATCTGTGATATTTATTGGCAGATACCAAGGCTTGGGAAGTCGATACTTTGAGGGGGCACATGAATAATGTGTCCTGTGTGATGTTCCATGCGAAGCAAGACATCATTGTGTCCAACTCAGAAGACAAAAGCATTCGCATCTGGGATGCCACAAAGCGCACTGGTGTTCAGACATTTAGGCGGGAACATGACCGTTTCTGGATTCTTGCTGCTCACCCTGAAATGAATCTTCTTGCTGCTGGGCATGACAGTGGCATGATTGTGTTTAAATTAGAGAGGGAGCGTCCAGCTTTCAGCGTCAGTGCTGATACTGTATTCTATGTGAAGGACAGATTCCTCCGGTTCTTTGAGTACTCCACCCAGAAGGAAGTTCAGGTGGCTCCAATACGAAGACCAGGATCAGTCAGCTTGAACCAGTCACCCAGACACTATCTTACAGTCCAACAGAAAATGCTGTATTGATATGCTCAGATGTGGATGGGGGCTCATATGATCTCTACATCGTTCCTAAGGATTCAATTGGCACTTTGCAAGAGGCAAAGAAGGGAGCTGGCGGTTCAGCTGTTTTTGTGGCACGGAATAGGTTTGCTGTCCTTGAGAAGAGTAGCAATCAAGTTTTGGTGAAGAATCTTAAGAATGAAATTGTGAAGAAAAGTCCTCTTCCTATTGCGACTGATGCAATTTATTATGCCGGGACTGGTAATTTGTTGTGCAAAGCTGAAGACCGTGTGACCATCTTTGATCTACAACAAAGGCTAGTTCTTGGTGAACTCCAGGCAGCTGGTGTTAAATATGTTGTTTGGTCCACTGACATGGAGTCTGTTGCATTGCTGAGCAAGCATGCAGTAGTTATAGCTAACAAGAAGCTAGTCCATCGCTCTACACTGCATGAAACCATTCGTGTGAAAAGTGGTGCATGGGATGAGAACGGTGTGTTTGTTTACTCTACCCTGAACCATATCAAGTACTGTCTTCCCAATGGAGATAGCGGGATCATAAAGACCCTTGATGTTCCTATTTACATAACGAGAGTCATTGGGAACAACATTTTCTGTTTAGATCGTGATGGAAAGAACAAACTGATAACAGTTGATGCTTCAGAATACATTTTCAAGCTCGCCCTTCTCCGGAAACGTTATGACCATGTTATGAGTATGATTAAGAGCTCACAGCTGTGTGGACAGGCAGTGATTTCATATTTACAGCAGAAAGGGTTTCCAGAAGTTGCTCTCCACTTTGTGAAAGATGAGAAGACAAGATTTAATCTAGCTCTTGAAAGTGGTAACATCCAGATTGCAGTCGCGTCTGCAAAAGAGATTGATGACAAAGATCACTGGTACAGATTGGGAATTGAGGCCCTGAGGCAGGGGAATGTTGGTATTGTGGAATATGCATACCAGCGTACAAAGAATTTTGAGAGGCTTGCTTTTCTGTATCTTATTACTGGTTGCATGGACAAGGTGGGCTTCATGTGCAAAATTGCTGGACAGAATAACAATTTGATGGGTCAGTTCCACAATGCGTTGTATCTCGGGGATGCTAGGAAGCGAGCTGAGATCCTGGAGAACGCTGGACAGCTACCTCTTGCCTATGCTACTGCTGCCACTCATGGGCTCACTGAAATTGCTGATAGGCTTGCTGCTGAATTGGGTGAGAATGTTCCTTCTCTACCTGCAGGAAAATCTCGGTCACTTTTGATTCCCCCTGCACCTCTCATATCCAGCGTTGATTGGCCATTGCTCCGTGTGATGCGTGGTACTTTTGAGGTTGGACTGGATGCTACTGGGAGAGCAGAAGTTGAGGAAGATGATGAAGGTGATGGTGCTGACTGGGGTGAGGAGGAGTTGGATATTGTGGATGCAAGTGATGCAGTGGCAAATGGTGGTGATGTTTTGATCCTGAGGAGGGTGAAGCAAATGAGGAGGATGGCGATGAAGGTGGCTGGGATCTTGAAGATCTGGAATTACCGCCTGAAGCAGATACACCGAAAGCAGCTGGAAATGCTCGCTCCACCATGTTTGTTGCTCCTACACCAGGCATGCCTGTGAGCCAAATATGGACTCAGAAATCTTCTCTTGCTGGCGAGCATGCAGCGGCAGGGAACTTTGACACTGCAATGAGGTTACTTAGCCGTCAGTTGGGTATCAAGAACTTTACTCCCCTGAAGCCCTTGTTTCTTGATCTCCATATGGGCAGTCATTCGTATCTTCGTGCACTTGCAACTGCTCCCGTTATATCAGTTGCTGTTGAGAAAGGCTGGAGCGAGTCTGCAAGTCCTAATGTGAGGGGCCCTCCATCCCTAGTTTTCACCTTCTCACAAATGGAAGACAGACTCAAGGCAGCCTACAAAGCCACGACGGAGGGAAAGTTTCCGGAAGCCCTGAGGCAATTCCTTAACATCTTGCATACCATCCCTCTTGTTGTGGTGGACTCACGAAGAGAAGTTGATGAAGTGAAGGAGCTGATCGAGATAGTGAGGGAGTATGTTCTCGGTCTAAGAATGGAACTCAAGAGAAAGGAACTGAAAGACGATGTCAACCGGCAACAGGAGCTGGCGGCCTACTTCACCAACTGCAAGCTTCAGAGGGTTCACATGAGGCTCGTGCTCTCCAACGCCATGGCTCTATGCTACAAGCAGAAGAACTTTGCGACCGCGGAGCATTTCGCGAGGCTGCTGCTCGAGAATAGCCCGAACGAGGTCCAGGCGAAGAAGGCTCGGCAGGTCCAGCAGCAGTGCAGCGGCAAGCAAGACAGCTGCGAGCTGAACTACGACTACAGAAATCCATTCGTGGTCTGTGGCTCCACATACGTCCCGATCTACCGTGGCCAGAAGGACATTTCCTGCCCATACTGCGCGTCCCGGTTTGTTCCTTCAGTTGAAGGGCAGCTTTGTACCATATGCGAGCTGGCTGTGGTTGGCGCAGACGCCTCAGGCCTCCTATGCTCCCCTACACAGATGAGATAAAACGGAACTAGTTAGAGCCTCCCTATATTCTTTCTAGTCTCGTAAAGTCTTGTCCTATATTTTACCAGGAGGTTTACTGATTGTAAGGAATAAGTATAATACATGGTTTTGTTGAGTTCTTTCTTAGCGTCTACCCCTTTTTTGTTTGCCCTGAGATGATGTTACACCTGTTAATGCTTAAGGAAAGTTTGATCAACTCATGCAAGTCTCGTGAAATTATTTGTTCATGTCACGGTGTTAAGGTTGGAATTATATTGGATAAAATCATGGCTGTTAACCTTTCGCCAGCAGGCGCATGTTCTGTGAGTAACATATCGAAAACTATGCAATTGCGGAGTTCCTCTTAGTTCATAGATAGTTTTTCCAAGATCGATGATGGTTCAAATAGTTTTTCCAAGAAAAATGCTGGTGTAAGCAAAGAGCAACTCGGTAGTGAAAGCTAAGAGCATCTTTCGCTCCAGTTTAGTTTTTGCTAGAATATTCGTCAAGTTTTTTTTTTAAAGAACATCCAGTCCACTTTTTTGTTTGTTTGAGATGAACATTCAGTTCACCTTTTCTTTTTTGAACTGATTCAGTCCACTTTAGTTGTTGGCCAATTTGTAGTTTGTACTACTTTTCTTAGCGGAATTTGTAGTTTTTTTTTTGAGGGGAAACTGTAGTTTGTACAGGTACTACGATTAGCGCAAGATAGCCAGACGGCCCGATAGTGAACTTCCATTTCTATCACCGGCCCATGAGAGAAGTGCGAGCCGTGCGCAGCTGTTTTCTTCTGGGGTTGTTGAGTTTCTTTTGTCCCACATCGCTGGGCGAGTGAGGCGGGACAGGTGGAACTGGGTATAAGGATGCGTTCGGTTCCGGAATTAGGAGGAACGGAACGGGTCGGTTCCGTCCCTATGACCCGTTCCTGTGTTCGGTTGGAGGGAAGGAACGGAACCAACTAGTCCCTCAAAAAGGAATATTCGCCCCAGATGCCGTCCTGAGGCATCCGTCCAAATCAGCCGGATCGCGCGGAACGTCGCGGAACGGCTCGCTAATCGCTAATTAATTATCGCTAATCTTGATTAATTATCGCTAATCTTGATTAATTATCGCTAATCTTGATTAATTATCCCTAATCTTGATTAATCATTCCTAATCTTGATTAATTATTTCCTAACCTTGATTAATCATTCCTAATCTTGATTAATTATTCCTAATCTTGATTAATTAGCTGGTCGGAACCGTTCCATTCCTCGAATTTTTTCGAACCGAACACGGGGTCGGAACCGTTCCGTTCCTCGAATTTTTCCGAACCGAACACGGGGTCGGAACCGTTCCATGCCCTCGGAATGGAATGGTTCCGTTCCGTCCCCCGCGGTTCCAGAACCGAACACATCCAGGTGGGGGAACGGTGGAAGGCATCTTTGCGCTTGGGGCAATGACGCAGCTAGTGAGGTTATACCGAGGCGCGTCAATTGCTGGTTGAAAACTATTTCCAAACCCCCTCTTTGGCCCTCCGGGGCCACTGAGAATTTCTGGAAGGGCTCCATCTCTTCGGGGAGGGGAAAGCCCTACAAATTGAAAATACAAATCTTTTATCTTCGTGGACGGTCTATGTTTTTACCTTTGAGTTTGAACAACCCTTAAGTTTTGGGCATATATGGTCAGTTTAGACCAAAATTGTGATTTCTTGTACAATACTCATATTTAGACTGAGTTGATTTTTGCAGGACTTGTTGCTATAGCAAAGCTATTACCTTTTAGGCTGAACTGATGGCTGGAAAATGTATTTTTTGTATTTGTCCTGTTGAAATAACAAAACATGACCTTATATTCATGAATACCTTGAGTCCGATATCTACTTTATCCGATCTTCAAATATAATCGAACGCATCTTTACATTACACGCTTCACAAATCGCAATCTGTTATCGACATGATTAGGAAAACAAAACCTTCTTCAGACTCCTTGAAGAAACAACTCAACAAATAATTTATAGTCCATTACTAACATACCACACAGATTATTTTCTCAGATTGTCATGCATATCATAAAGCTACCATACTCCTTTTACATCTTCACCACCAGTAACATCAACATATCACATCGAGTAGAAATATCAGTGCAATGGGCGTACTTGCCGAGTATTAGTCCAAGGTTCCGAAGTAAAAAAAAATGTTGGAGGGCTATGCATAGAATTTTCCGCCCGGTTTGGGCTGTTATTCTTCATTTTAGACATTTTATCTTTTTTGACATACAAACTATTACGAGCTAAACTTAACATTAAAATAAATTATAAAGTAATTAAAATATTCAAGTGACGTAGTTCACACAATAATTTAAATTTAAAAATTAAACTAATTTAAGTTAAAAAAATCCATGAATTGTCCAACACAAGAAATCAAATAAGGATTGTTGGTTTCCTTAGTGGATCTACATTTGCTCAACCAAATTATTTTGAAGTTGAGCCCGGTCCCCGATTTCATGATGCATGTGAAGGTAGATTTCGAACTCGGCGGCTGCATGCTCGGGCTCAATCGTAGGGACCTAAAAGTCCCACCCACTAGATAATAGATATCATCATCACACTCATCTTCTGCAATCATGTTGTGGTGAGCACACAAGCAGTTATTGAATCCAACATCGTATCGACATCCTATGTTTTAGGAGGGTGTGTCGAACAATAGTCCAACGAGTTTGAAGCATACCAAATGCTCTCTCCATATCATTCCTAAAACTCTCTTATCTTTTCATAAACCAAGTTTTCACAAATGCCTACTCTCGTAATATAATTTTACTCAAGTGTTTCACCCTTGCGCCGCACATTTTCTTCCTCTAGTGGTCGAGGGAGGAAAGGAACACCCCACCCTCTCTCATGATATATTTTTACTCAAGTGTTTCACCCCCTGCCCCACACATTTGCTTACTTCCTCCTTGATCTTAGTGGCAACATATCATAGAATAGAAGAGGTTTGCTAGAACACCCTCACATTTCTTTACTTCGAAAACTCCCAAGTGACCAACATGACAAGGGAAGCCATGCCTTTGCGACGGAGGCCAGCTTCGACCACGTGGGCGTGCCAGCAATCATGAACCGAGGTGGTGGGAGACCACATGCTAGTCGTGATCTTCATGGCCACAATCCAAGCTTTAAGTTTTTTCCAAATCCTAATCGAGTAACAACATCAGAACAAAATATGCGACGCAGTCTCGGTAGCTTGATTGTAAAGTTGGCAAATATCACAATTCGGACAACCTCTCTTTGCGAGCCTATCCATCGTCCACATCCGGTTTTGGAGAACGAGCCGCGTGAATTTTTTTCATTTTGGTGGTGCCCAATTTCCCAAACACACAAACTCGTAGAAGATAGATCCCCAAGAAACTGGATTTCATATGTCGAATTGGAAGAGTACTCATCCGATGTAGTTAGCTTTCAAGTAACATCATTGGCCATGCCTTCAATAAGCTAAATGTAGTAAAAAATGGGTCCACACCTTGATAAATCAAGGAGATGCTCAATGGTGAGGCCCATTGATAAGTTAATGCGAGAAACCCACTGATTTCCATGCTGCACATCATGAACAAGACAATTCTTTCTCTTCTACTCCCTCCATTCCACAATATAAGATGTTTTAGACTTTTTCCACATTCACATTTGGACCACATGTATCTAGACATGTTTTAGTGTATATGTTCACTCTCTTTCCATTCCTTTTAGTCCGAATCTAGACAACATGTGAAACATCTAAAACATCTTATATTATGGAACGGAGGGAGTATATGGAGAAAATTGAGGGCAAAATATTTTTTGGTTTGAGGCCTTCCAACCATTGTGCATTCCAGAAACCTATCCGTGTGATCATCTCCAATGGTGATCATGGTTGCTGCATAGAACAAGTCTATGTCCTCGTCATAATAACACGGATTACCAAGGCCCACCCAAGCTCAATCTTTCCGGTCGAACTAAGGCCACCTAAGCTGTAGAGCTCTCGCAAATTTTCTCTAGATGGAATTACCTCTGGTTAATTGATGCGACATAAAGAATATAATTAAATGTCTAAAAACAATGTCCAGATGAATGGTGAAAACACAACACACTCTATATTTTAAATATTTTTCTAAAAACGAATACACCATATATCTAAAAACTACTCAATCCGTTTTAAAATATAAGATGTTTTAGCTTTTTTTCGATTTGCATGCATCTAACACATTTTAGTGTGTATGTTCACTCATTTTATTCTGTATATAGATAGTATTAAAATCACGAAAATATATTATACTACCTCCGTTCCTAAATATATAAGATGTTTTAGATTTTTTTACAGGTTCAGATGTATCTAGACGTTTTTTATTATGTTGATATACTTATTTCGGTCGGTATGTAGTCTAACCCACAAAATCTAAAACATATTATAATTTGAAATGGAGCGAGTACTACCTCCGTTACTAAATATAAGATGTTTTAGATTTTTTTTAGCTTTGAATATATCTAGACATATTTTAGTATGTTAGTACACTTATTTCGATTCGTATGTAGTCTAACTCACAAAATCTAAAACATCTTATAATTTGAAATGGGAATGGAGGAAGTATTAGTAAGTCGTAGGGCGTGTGGAGGTGCGTGGAGGCGTGTCTCCGTCGGATCTCACGGGATTCGGTTAGTGTTTGTCTTCGGTTCGATTGGATCTGGTCGTCGTTCGTCTGTGTTTGTATGTCTACATGTTGGATTCTTCGGATCTACGCTTCTCCTTATCGGCGAAGCTTGCTCGTCTGGTGCGCTGGTCCTGTTGGGGCCTTAGCAAGACGATTTCCCGACTGTCTACTACAACAAGGTTTGCCCGGCTCCAGTGAGGGAGGGGCGATGTCAGCGGTGCGCCTTCGGCTCGTCCCGGTGCTTGTAGTCGTCGCTAGATGGTCTACGGATCTGGATATAATTTTACTTCTTGCATTTTTTGTAGTACTGCTGTTGACAGTCGATGAATAGATTGTAAGTTTTCTCGCGAGAAAATAAGAGTAAGTGCAATCATAGGCCATGTACAACTCGAAGCTGTAAAAAATCATTTAAAACACAAAAACAATTCTCGCGCATGTGCCAGCGGCGCCACCCAACATTCCGGCCCAGCATAGTCGAGCGACCAAGAACTACCCCAGGCTCCACCAATTGCGCTGCGTCAAAGAAAAGAGAGGGACACACATCTCCGTCTCCGCCCTCTCCTCCCCTCCTCTTCCGCGACCTCCCCCCTCCCGATCTGCGTCGCGGCAGCGGCGACCCATGATCTGACCGCATTGCCGCCGCGGAACCCGATGGAGGCGCTCAACGAGCTCTGCGACCTGGTGGCCGCGCACCCGGATCTCCTCCTCGCCGACAAGCTCACCTGGCTCTCCTCCCGCTGCGCGCCGGCCGCCTCCTCCTCCTCGTCCTCCCCGCACCGCGCCTCGCGGGCGCACCTCCACTCCCTCCTCGCCCTCGCGCGCCTCCTCCCCGCGGGCGCCAAGGGCGGGCCGCTCCCGCCCCCGCTCCTCGCCTTCCTCACCTCCCACGCCTTCCTCTCTCCGGCCTTCTGGCCCCAGTCCTTCGCGCCCGCGCCGTTCCTGTCCAAGCTCCTCCCCCTCCTCGCCGCGGCGCCGGCCTCCCCGGTCCTCTCGTCCGCCCTCTCCGGCGCGCTCCTGGCCGCGCTCGACGTCGCGGACCCGGCCTCCGCGCCGCTCGCCCGCGCGTTCCTCTCCGCCGCGGCCGCCAACCCCCCGCCGCTCCTCCCCGCCGACGCCGCGCCCGTCGCCCAGCGGCTGCTCCTCGAGTTCGCTGGCACCGACGAGGCACCGCCCAGGGCGAAGGGGAAGGGAGAGGACGCGGCGGGAGAGGAGAATGGAGGGATCAGGGAGGTGGTGCAGAGGTTCGAGGCGGAGGAGATCGAGGCACTGGAGGGGAAGGAGTTCGCCTTCAGGCTCATCCTTCAGATGCTGGGGGGCGAGGGGGGCCTGGAAGCCGACAAGGTTGCTAAGGCCAGGAATGCCGCCGCATGGCAGGTCCGTTCGCTCACGGATTTTCTCAAGGTGAGGTGGTGTCTTCTCTCTGTTCGACCCCGTGCGTGTTCCTGTGCATATCGCGTTCTGCATGCACACCTTCGCGCTACATGCTTGTGAGGGTCGATGATGGTTGTTTGGTTGTGGTCTGATCATGCTTGAGGTGATATTTGGCAGATTAGGAAGCGGGACTGGAAGGAGCAGGGCGCACAGCTAAGGGCAAGGATAAACACCAAATTATCGTGTTGCCAAGCTGCAGTGGTGGTTCTGGTCCGGAGCGTTTCCGTCATGGACGCTGCCGACAGCAAATCTTCCAAGGATATGCTTCAGCAGACACTTGCTTGGTTCATCGAAGCCACCAAGTCGTGTATCCTCTCATCCTGGCGAAAACTGAAGATCTGTGAGGAGCTATTTTGCACTCTGCTCAATGGGATCAGCCAGATAACGGTCTCGCGTGGGGGCCAGCTCCTGCCGGTGCTGCTGATTCCATTGAAACCGCTTGTCGTGAGCACATGTTCACAGGTATGTTTGTTTCGTGCTTTTATCTTTCTAGATGTGTTGTCTAATGTGAAATCTATAATTCCGCTGCAGGCTGACATGACGGGCTGTAGCCCTGGCCCTTTGTTTGAGGCAGTGGTGAAGTTGAGCTGTGAGATTATAGAGTTCGGCTGGACAAAGGATAGGGCTCTGGTTGACACATTCATTATGCGTTTAGCTGCGTATGTTCGTGAACGGAATGATTATGAGGAGGAGGTATTCTTCTTATTTTTTGTTGCCACATGAAAAATTCATTCTCTAGTAAGATTTCTTGCAACCCAGGGTGCCCTTTTGTTGGAAACTGCAACCACAGTTTCGAACAATACATGAGGACAGTACTGCACAAGCCAATCTTGACGTTACCTTGCCAAAAAAAAAACTATTATGCCAGCACATTGAAAATTTGAGAACTGAAAAGTATATTTTCACCTTATCACCTCAGCAAACAGCTAGAAGACTATGCATTTGGTGCTCTTAGAATGCTACAATCGACGAAGATTTCAAGATTCCACGACACATCATTAGTACTGTTATAACTGTGTTTTTTTGTAGTTAAGTTAGACTAGACAATATTTGCCATCTTGGCCAAGGCCTTCTTTATGTTGTTGTGCCAGGCCCATGATCATACTGGGACCTATGAGTTTTCAGTTCATCTTTCCATGTGCTCACCCAGTTCAAAAAATAGTATTGTTTCTTTACTTAGCATGTTCTCCAGACTTTGTCATTTTGACTGCTAAAATCATGGTTGTATGATAGTAAAGTAACTGTAGATTTGTTATTAGGAATGTGATTTGATCATGAAAATTCTGGTGTCATTTTTATTGTGGGCAGTTGTCAATCTAGATATTGTGCTTTTGGCTGCAACTCCTTTTAGTTTTTACTGAACTGGAGGGATTAATAATAGTATGTGTACCAGATAATCTTCTATTCTGATAACCTGGATTCTCTTTAGGTACTAAGATGAAAAATATTGAGAAGGCACCTCAGTCATAGGTTTGCATGACTTTCATGATTCATGATATAGTTAAATATGGCAATCCAGCTAGCTTCCATGATTCATGATATAGTTAAATATGACAGGGTCTGTTTGCAGTAAAATTCTAATCACTTACTTCATGGACTATGATTGATTATTTTGTTTCATTTTTTTTCCAGCATTTGGGCTCATGGGTGTTTCAGTGCTGCAAGCAAATAAATAGATAATCATATAGCATTGTACTATTTTAATCCAACGACAGAAATCTGAAAGCATCCATCCTTATTTATTTGAACTTAGTAAAGGATGCTGCATCTTTTGGATGCGTAGTGAAACTTGCTGTGCTGTCACCTGCTGTGCTGTTAGGTTATATATCAAGACAATATACCCCATATTATCAGAATAATTCCAAGAAGTAAGCAGACCAAGCTACATGGTCTTTGTTTTTTATTTTACTAGTTGACTCTTTTGCGATAGATCTTGCACATTTTGGAACATCTCTTCATACGTAGAGTACATACATGACGCGGCAGATTACAACCAACATAGTTCTGCTTGTTACTTTATTTACTGTTAGGGGGTGGGACCATTCTGAATTTTTTCATGGAACTGATTGGAAGAATGCATTCTATAAAAAAATTAAGCTTCCCTGCTGCTGGAAGTCTTCCTTCATGGGACTTACACTGGTTAATTGTAGCGACTAAAGATATGCATCACAGTAGCATGATTAACTGTCAGTTGCTGGTTGTTTACTGTAGTGTCAATCTATTGCAGGATGGTAAAGGAAAAGATGCAGTTCCGCTGATGAGACTTAATGTAGTACGCCTTCTGGCTGAGTTATGTGTATGCTTGAAAAGATGGGAGGTTGTAGACATGATTTTGCCCCTTTTCATTGAACATCTAGAAGAGGGTGATGCTTCATCTCCAAGTTTGTTGCGTCTACGAGTATGTAATTTTGTTTTGTTGCTTACTCATTAACATACTTTACCATGTGTCAATTTTGATGGTACTGGTTTCAAGTATAAACAAAAGCAACTTTGGTAATTATAATTGGTTTAAACTACTGCAGTTGTTAGATGCAATATCTCGTGTGGCATGCTTGGGTTTTGAAAAATCATATCGTGAGAGCATTGTCTTGATGACAAGAAGCTATTTGGATAAAGTTAAAGCTGTAGGAGCTGCAGAGAACAACAACACATTGCCATCAGAAGCAACAACTGAGCGAACAGAGGTCTGTGATGAGTCCAATAAGTTATACATTTTATGCTATCATACAATGTTGTCTTGATTCATGTTCCATGCTAACTGTGTCAACAAAACTGTAGACTCTTCCTGCAGGTTTCTTACTTGTTGCTTCCAACCTTACTAGCACAAAACTCAGATCTGATTATCGTCATAGGCTGTTGTCCCTATGCTCTGATGTGGGGCTAGCCGCTGAATCTAAAAGTGGGAGGTATGATGCTTTGTGAAGTCCCTATCAATCTTATTATTGTACTCTTAATAAAGCTAAAATAGTACATTGTTTTCGAGTCTTTGAATGATGTACACAGGATTTGCTGGGCACCAATAAATTTTCTTGTACGCCCAGGCTGTAACTCAGACAGTTCTAGAGTTCAGGGTTGAAACTGGACTTTTGCGAGAGTTCAGAGTAGACAAATTGGAATTTTCAAGTTAAATAACATCTATTTTGGAGGCTGCATTACATAGATTGTGATATACTTAACTTAACCATCGCGTGAATGAGCAGTTATGAGCTTGTGTCTCTGTTCATTTGTGCTTTTGTGTGAGTTCCCAATTTTTTTCTGGTTTGAAACTTACATTTCTTTTGCAGATTCTGTACATTGAGTATACACTGTCCATAGGTATTTTGTTTGGAAAATATGTTTTATGTGCTATCTTCATTTTAGTTTGAGACAGGAGCGGTGTAATGACCCTCACCCCTTGAAAATAGAAAAGAAAGAAAAATGCCTAGACCTTGTAGCTTTCTGAGTGAAGGTTAAATGACTCTTTGTAAATCCATCTACTAATTTCTAATACGTCCTTTGTATCACCTGATGCTCTATGTTTTTTTTCTTTTCATGTATCCTCTTCATTCATTTTACACAGTTTTACTTCACCTCTTATGTTTGTCTTAATTAAGTTAACTACAGTGCTTAATGTAATATTGTCATTATTGTAGGAGTGGTGCAGAATTGATGGGCCCGTTACTTCCTGCAGTTGCTGAAATATGTTCAGATTTTGATCCAGTGTCCTCTGTTGAGCCATCTCTATTGAAATTGTTTCGCAACCTGTGGTTCTATATTGTCTTGTTTGGGTTAGCTCCTCCGATACAAAACAACCAGGCACCTGCAAAACCTGTTTCTGCTCCGTTAAACACAACGGATAGCACTAGCTCTGTAGCCCTTCAAGCTGTTGCTGGACCCTACATGTGGAATAGCCAATGGTGTGTAGCAGTGCAACGTATTGCACAAGGAACTCCGCCGCTGGTAAGTTTTTTTAGGACCATAGATCTGGGAAAATAGTATGGTTCTTGTGCAGTTAGGAGTCTTAACTATTTTGAATTCGTTTCCTGCTACTTAGCATAACTTCTTATCGAAGGGGGGCATATGGGGTTTGTATATTGTATGCTCTGTATGCTCCGCATATTATTCTTGGCTTTCAACATTGATATTTTATCAGGCAGATCTATGGATAATATTGTTTTATGACTGGAAGGACTATGTGGGAGTTTCAGGGGATAAACTTGGATCAGTTAATTTAACCGTAAAGTTGTAATTAAGATGGTTCTTGTCTAGATGCATTGCAAATCTTAGAAAATAACTCCACTTTTCTTTGAAAAAGGGCCTGTCTTATTGTATTTTGTGATACTATCAGTATTTGGTAGGAGCATGATACATGGATTGTACAAATTAATTCTATATAATACCCACTGATCAAAATTCAGAATTACTTTGTGACTTTGTTTCTGTCATGGTTGCTTTTCACATTTCAGGTGGTCAGTTCAGTGAAATGGCTAGAAGATGAGCTAGAGTTGAATGCTCTGCATAATCCAGGTAGTCGTAGTGGCAATGGTAATGAAAAGGCTGCTGTTGGACAGAGAACTGCACTTTCTGCTGCTTTGGGAGGTCGAGTTGATGTAGCAGCAATGAGTACAATTTCAGGTCTGTTTATTCTCTATTGAGTGCTTTACAGCTTTTGTAGATTGTTATGTGATTCCAGAAAATGAAAACTGTTCTCCATCAAATTTAGCCATGGAGCTCTAGAAATGAGTGTATTGCATTGTAGGTACCTAAACATGCAGCGCTGTCTTTATTAGGTCCCTAAACTTCAAAATATATCTATACACTAGTCCACTTACCAGAATGTGCAGGCTCACCACAGCTCTCGTGTAGTTTGAGAGCAGTATATCAGGTGCAAGCCTATGCACATTCCTCCCAATTGTGTCAGATGATCCAGATCAAGGAGCTGAAAAATGCATCCACATCTGCATATTTGGATGTTGAATTAGATTTGTGTTAGGTCTTTCACAAGTGATAGTGTGAGACCTAATAGGACGATTTTGCATTTTTTGGACCAACTGTCAGAATGTAATTTTTTTTGGATCTATAGGGCAATTTATTTTGTACTCCGTAACTATTATTACAAAGTGGGTCTTACAGAATTTACCTGTAGAACCAACCTCTCGTCTCATAATTATAATTTATAAGTACAACAGGTTCATCCTGCTATGTTCCATTTGCCGCACTGGCGCAGTTTACACCTCCAACCACTGCTTCCTGCTATTGTTTTGCTTTGAACAGGGATTAATAACTTTCACAAGTCTAAATCTGCAGTGTAAAAGAAAATGGAAAAATATTCAACTGATTGGTGTTTACAAGAACTGAATTATGGCATTCACGTACCACTAGCTTTATTTACATGAGTGCACAAGGGAAATGGCATTTTATTGAAGTACCACACTAATTTGTTTACATATTTTTTTTTGATAGTACCCCACTAATTTGTTTACATTATCTTTTCAGGAGTTAAAGCTACATATCTCCTTGCAGTTGCTTTCTTGGAGATATTACGTTTTAGCTGCAATGGTGGTGTACTTTCAGCTACCTCTACGTTGAATAAATCAAATAGTGTGTTAAGTTGTGTGTTTGAGTATCTGCTTACTCCCAACTTGACACCAGCAGTATCCCAGTGTTTGATGGCAGTTGTGCATAGAGCTTTCGAAACAATGTTGTCATGGATGGTATGTTTCATAGTCACAATCTGTTCAGAATACATTCTCATTTGCTCTCGTCATATGCTATGTGCTCTGTTGTTTTCTGTTGAATCATATTATTCTTCATCTTGTGGCAAGTGTCAACTCAGATCTGCAAGTATCAGAGCTACACAGCTTTCTGTTGCAAAGAATCACACATTCTACCCCATTGTTGCAGCCTTGAAAGCTTTGGCCACACACTTACATTTCCTTAAGTCCAGTTGCATGAAATCATATCTAGGATTCTTGTTGAGACAACCAAAGTTGTTAGAAAAGATGCACAGATGGCTGTTTTTTTTATCTGGATCCCACAAGGAAATGCCTGATGCATTGGCAGCTAGATGTTTTACTTTTCCTTTGGGCAGTATGATTGACACATCAAACTTTACTTGCATCTCATGTCCAATAGTGGAAATTTGGTCAAGTTATTGCATCATACATTATGAATTTGATTTGCATTTTTTAGTATAATAGAGTTATTCTGCCCTGCATTCATTGACTTCCTGTTGTAGTTATTCTGACGAATTATGTTACTGTTATTTTATTTTGAGAGCAGATGATACATTTGTAACTTGTAGCAGTGCACCACATTAATTGTCTTTTATGTTCCCAGGAGGATCGTATATCTGACATAGGTTTACAAGCTGATGTGAGAGAATCTGCTCTTTCTGTTCATGCTTGCTTCCTTATAAAGAGCATGTCACAGAGGGATGAACCTGTTCGTGATGTGAGTGTTAAGTTGTTAACTCAGCTAAAGGAAAAATTTCCACAGGTTAGGTGCTTTGAGTTGTCTTCTAATGAGTTATGTTGTTTTGAAGCATGCTGATGACACTAGAAAACTGAACTTTCAGGTTCTTTGGAACTCCTCATGCTTGGATTTACTTCTAATATCTGTTCATAACGAGTTGACTTCTGGTCCTGTTAGTGATCCTGCTTGGGTTGCCACTGTACGCTCACTATATCAGAAGATTGCCAGGGAGTGGACAACAAGTGCTCTTTCATATGCTCCATGTACCACGCAAGGCCTAATACAGGTTCAGTTGATATAATATTACGTGGCCTTTTTTCGAGCACCATTGTTCTTAATTTGCATGAAGCCGATGCATGATTTGTTGTTAGGATATGGTCAGTGCCATGTAAATATTAAGGTTGTCGATCACTTGTCGGGATAAAGTAGAGGTTTATAGTTGGATAGATCCTTTTTTTCTTTGAGTGAAAACTTCTTCTTTTTACTTCATTAGATATCCTGTTTAGAATGCTTTTCAGTTTTCACACTAGTTTGGTAAACTTTTTTTTTGTTCTTTATCATTTAAGTGTGAAGGTTATAGTCATCTTCTCCTGCCGCCTCTTTTATCTATTCTTTCTCTCACCTTTTGTATATATTATTATCCTTTGCCCTTTTTTGTTTCGAATCACAGAGTTCGCATACTCAATTTTAGTTTCTCAGTAGTAAAAAAGTTACATTCTTGCTCGTGAGCACTGACTGCTGGATTTTTTTAGGGCTCAAAATTTCACAGCACTACAATTCTGTGTCAGCCTTTCTTGAATTGTTTATGGCACAAACTTTGTGCCAGAGGCACCATTATGCTGGCATATAGCGTTCATATCGTTGTTTTGTTTTCCACCCTATGTGTGATATATTCATTGATATTATTTGTAATTGTATTGTTAGGAAAACTTTTGCAAGCCGAGTGGTGCACAAAGAACACAGCATACAGCAGATGTTGTTTCACTTTTATCCGAGATACGTATTTGTACTGGAAAGAATGATTGGACTGGTATCAGGACTGCTAATGTTCCAGCAGTTATGGATTCTGCTGCAGCAGCATCAGGAGCGAGAAAAGATGCACCTGACATCACCCTGGAAGTACTGTCAACTGCAGTAGTGAGTGCAACTGCTAAATGTAACCATGCAGGGGAGATTGCTGGCATGAGAAGGCTGTTCAGTACTATGGGCGGCTTAAACATGGGAGTGTCTCAGTCTGGGCAGGCTCCACAGTCATTTGATGAAGTTTTTCTGTCCAAATTTGTTGGCCTTCTTCAGGACTTCGTTGTTACGGCAGAGAAACAACCAATAGATAATTCATTATTCCGTGAAACTTGTTCTCAGGCTACAGCATTACTTCTTGATCATATGGTAATATGTTTGCACCTAGGTTGTTTGTTATTTCCTCACGTCCTGGCTTTGATTGTATTCTAATGTGTAACACACAGGTATCGGATTCCAGAACAAATCTGGAAGGGTTTTCTCAGCTTATACGACTACTATGCTGGTGCCCTGCTTATATTTCTACCCCTGACGCTATGGAAACTGGAATTTATATCTGGACGTGGCTAGTTTCTGCAGCACCTTCTTTGGGTCCTCTTGTGCTTGCAGAACTTGTTGATGCATGGCTGTGGACAATAGATACAAAACGTGGCTTGTTTGCATCTGATATGAAGTACTGTGGCCCTGACGCAAAATTGAGGCCACATCTCATTCCTGGTGAGCCCGAGGCACCACCAGAAAAGGACCCAGTTGAAGCAATAATTGCCCATAGGCTCTGGCTCGGCTTCTTTATTGATCGATTTGAGGTTATCACCAAACTTTTTCTTTGTTTATCTTGTGATAGTTTTAACAGTTCTTCTATTTGCCTGCCTAAGATACTTTTAACATTTATTTTATCTTAAGAGTAATTTATCTGGTGTAGAATTTCTATATCTGACACCACTCAGTGTCAATTTTTTTTTCCAACTGGGCTTCGACCCCCTTGAGAGCTTTGATGATATACCCCAAGCATCTTAGTATATCCTCCATAGATTAAACCTCAATTTCTCCAGAACTTGGATGATATCGTTTATCCTGAGTTTTTATTTGAGGTTAACTTACATGCATTTTGTTTGTACAAATTTAGAGTCACCTTGTGATGTTCAATAGGATATGATGAAGATGCATTATTGACCCTTTGCCTAATGTTTTGCTTGGTTGCTGGTTCACGTGCTTACGTTTTTCTCTTGGTTGTGTCAGGTGGTTCGCCATGATAGCATTGAGCAACTTTTACTTTTAGGCCGTATGTTGCAAGGGACGATGAAGTCTCCAGCTCATTTTTCTCACCATCCTGCTGCTACTGGCACTTTCTTTACTGCAATGCTCCTTGGTCTGAAGTTTTGCTCTTGCCAGTCTCAGTTTAACTTGCAAAAATGTATTATGGGGCTTCAGTTGTTA
The DNA here is from genome assembly GCA_012064385.1 of Puccinellia tenuiflora. Taxonomy (NCBI): domain Eukaryota; kingdom Viridiplantae; phylum Streptophyta; class Magnoliopsida; order Poales; family Poaceae; genus Puccinellia; species Puccinellia tenuiflora. The sequence goes on from QRDG01001848.1 coordinate 818,911, forward strand.
GAGGACAGAGTATACCGGTAATAATCATTTCATTACACAATTTCCTTGTCTTACTATATTGCTCTTCATTGTGTTTTAGGATATTTCTGCTGCAATATATCATTTGTTGCTTTCTACATCTTTCAAACATTTTTGGTGCAAGTAATATTTATTTGTCATGTTACAAGGAAGATGGCAGCTATTAGGGGAGGGGAAGGGTGGGAAGCAGTGCCTGGTGGGGAGAGATGGTGTAATGAGAGATAGACAGGGAGAGAGAGAGAGAGAGATTAAGAAAGACTGGATGTCACATATGACCCTCAAGTTGACTAGATCCCACAACGCTTAATATTATTAATTAAGTGAGATTATGAGCAAACAAGCAAAGATCAAGTCAGGGAGTTGAGAAGATAATTTGTGAGTTCTAGGAGCAAAGTGATACAATTTAGTAAGCTAGAGCTGCAGTGTAGTTTAATCATGGTGAAGCAAAACATGAGTTACCAAGTATATGGAAAATCTTGAATTGGAGTGATAGTTTATGGTATCAAAATTTGAATATATTGTTTTAGTACTTCGGTGGTTTGGTCCCAAGGTGTATAGCACTACTACGAGTACTATACAGTTGCTAAAATTGCTTAGAGTTACATTTGATACATCAACACAAAACGTCTATGAAGTTCAAATCGTTTTATATGGAACATTAGGTTAGGACATTCCGGGCAGTTGAGTACACTATATGCTTTGTTTACTACATCTTCATTAAACCTGTTTATGTAATATACTAAATTTGTTTTTATGCTTCCATTGTTATATATGCAAGTTTTCATCTTCTCTGTTTTCTTTCCCCATTATCTTATGTTGCTAATACAGTTTGCTCGTCCTGTTTTTTCTTGCAGTGCTGCTTTGGGATGGTTTGCTTATGCACCTGAATATTATGAATCTACAAACAAAAGTTTTGCTCAGAGAGAGGCCCAATCTGTTTCAATATTTGTCCACAGTCTGCAAAATGAGCGCGCGACCAGTTCTACCGATTCTGGGAAGTTACAGGGACGTGAAGGCGAACTTAACACAGTATGATTTGACCCGCATATTTCTCCCCTTTTCTCTCTCTGCCTTCCCCACCTCAAGAACATAAAATGCATCTCTGAGTTATCTTGTGCTTGTGATATAAAAAGGGATAACTACGGTTGGCAGGTAGACAAGTCCATAGTATCTTGGGCCTGTTTCATAGTGAAGGTAATGGGATGGAGAGAGGAGAGCTGCTGGGAGGAAGAGAGGGAGAAGTTTGCCAGGAGGGAAGATGCACCACGGAGACAGCGAGAGATAGAGATGGAGATAGATGGACTCCAGTTTATTCTTTTCTTGCTTAAATCAAACTAGATACACTCTACTTATAGGAGTTCCTTACAGATGACGACCAATTGAATATTGAATGTGGAGTAGTAGATAACAACGGATTCTTGAATGTGGCTAAGTAATAGATAACATAATGCATGGACTTAATTTGCTGCTATGCGTAATGCGTGTTCCTTTTATGGGTGATGTGGCACTCACTTCTATTATCTATCTGAAAAGCTTAACATTTCTCTCCCTGTTATTTTTCCTTCGGTTGCAGGCGGATCAGATCCACCCAGTATGGGGCTCTGTTGATAACTATGTAACTGCACGGGAAAAGCGTAAACAATTACTTTTGATGCTTTCTCAGAATGAGGCAGACAGGCTTGAGGTTTGGGCACAACCAATAAACACAAAGTAATTACTACTACTGTGATATTATGCTATCTTTTGTTTCTTATTTGTGTTTTTAGTTCAAACTCACATGTATTGCATTTTATATCTGCGCAGGGATACGTCGACATATCGTGGCAAAATTAGCTCAGATAAATGGATTGATCACTCTAGAACTGCTTTTGCTGTTGATCCTCGAATTGCACTTTCTATGACTTTGAGGTTTCCTACAAACTCAGCATTGCAATCCGAAATTACTCAGTTAGTACAGGTACGGTTCTTGCATATAGCTGTTATCTTTTCAGATATAGTTCTGCATTGGGCATCTTCTGTCTTCACATTCAAGTTCTTTTTCGAAATATCTCCGTTTTCATCTACATTCTAGGCACATTCACAGGAAACATAATATTTATCTCGTGGTGCATTTTCAACTTAATGTTAACTGAAGATGTCATCTTCAGTAATTTTATAACCTTAAACGATTCTAAATTAGTCCGGGAACTGGAAGTGTAGTCATGAATGTAGCGGAAATCCATTTCGGGTCATGGGTGCAGCTGCACCCACTGCCCAAAAAAACATTTTTCAAATGTCAAAAAATTCCAAAAATAAATCTGGACATTCTTCAACATATTTCATGTTAGCACAAAAAAACCCGCGGTGAAAAGACATTTTTTGCGACCTGTGCAAAAAAGACAAATCCGGGGCGCTACAAAAGGCTTTTGCACGAGACATGTTTTTGTCTTTTTTGCACAGGTCACAAAAAATGTCTTTTCACAGCGAAATTTTTTGTGCTAACACAAAAAATGTTGATGCATATCCGAATTTTTTTTTGGAATTTTTTGACACTTTGAAAAAAAATAAAAAATGTTTTACCCCAGCGGGTGCAGCTGCACCCATGAGCCAAAACGCCGCCTCCTGAATGTAGTCCATTTTAAACAACCATGCAATAAGGTTAGTAACTGCCTAACTAGAGTTGGCAATATTTTAAAGGCGTCATTATGATCTGTTCACCCACATACATTTTGTCTTATTAGTGTGTAGTAGGTCAAATGGATTAGAAATGGTTAGTCGGGATACCCTTGAATGTATAAAGTGTAAAGTGCAAGGATAAGTGTGTGACAATGATATGTTGAATGGAGGTAAATTCTCATGTCGTGATAAAAGGAAGAACTAGAAGTTATGTCTTATTAATCATGGTACTAATGTAAATGTATTGGTGGTTTGGGTTGTTATAATTTCAATTTCTATTGGGTGTGAGATCTGGATGCTGCAATGGCATGGGAAAATCTTATCTGAGGATAAGACAGTTGTACTGTGTGATGCTTGCAAGCTCGGCATTTTCAGCCTTTTATTTTCTTGCTACTATCTTACCATTGTTTAGATTACTTTCCCTTAACTTTAATCATAGTTATTAAAACAGGACCAGACCGGTTCAACCAGAACCGAAGTTCTTGTCTGGTTTGCTAGAAAGACCGCCTCTTGATGGGAACCAGTGAGTGGTCTGACCAAGTGCACTCTCCACCATGCAGAAAATAGTATATGCAATCCACCGGATTCGAACACACGCCCTAAAGTTTCCTAAGCACACTGCTCATGATACACGTGTCCAGCCGAGCAAACAAATTATGCTGATCTTTTGCGGGAATAAATGCACTTAACCCATACTTTCTCTATCATATTAGAAGAAATAATTTTGTTTATATATGTTGTTGAACCGGTGTCTGGACCAGTGAACTGGTAATCAAACAACTGAGCCGTCGATCACAGATTTAGTTTCAATAATTAGTACCTTAATAGTGAAACTTTGTAACTAGTGGATGCTCTCACAGTATAAAGCTTGTGCTTCAACTTACGTGACCAATAAATGGAGTGTTTAATGTGCTTGATTCTGTATTGAGCATCTTATAATCATTCCAACTTTTCAGTTTCAGTGACAAGGGTGACATATGTTGCTGTATCTTATCATTCTTTCGTCTCTGCAGACACACATACTGGAGCTCCGTACAATTCCTGAAGCATTACCTTTTTTCATCACTCCAAAGGCAGTGGATGAAAATTCTGCACTGTTACAGCAACTTCCACACTGGGCTCCGTGTTCTGTCACACAGGCATTGGAGTTTTTTACCTCTCCTTATAAAGGACACCCCCGTGTTATGGCATATGTCCTTCGTGTCATGGAGACTTACCCACCTGAGACTGTCACCTTTTTTATGCCACAGTTGGTACAGTCTCTCAGATACGATGATGGGGTGAGAAATTCTTCTGTGTGTTTACTCTATCTATGAGACCAAGAAAAAGTACTAATCATTCAATCTGCACCTTTTGATTTAAAATTCCTTACAGAATCCATCTCACCTTCTTAAAAATAGTCATGTGCTTCTCTCATTTTTTCCTCGCCTTTTATCTTATCAGAAATTAGTTGAAGGATACTTGCTTGGAGCTGCTCGAAGAAGTAATATATTTGCTCACATCCTAATATGGCATCTGCAGGTGAAATTTATTTTGTCTGCATTTTTGTATTTAAAATTATCAGATCCTGTGTTTCTTCAAATGAAGATATGGTTTTGTATTTATATTCTCTAATATATTCCTACTGCAAAGTTCTTCTCTGACATGCTTGTTCTTCTGTGAACTTGAAATCGCAGGGGGAATGTGAGGAAGCTGACAACGAAAAGGAAGTGGGGGCTCCAAAGGTGCAACACCTTTTCATGTTTTTATGCTTGGATAAGGCACCTGAATTTTTTTTATGTAGGGCCTATGCTTGTTTACTTTAGACTCGTGCACTTGATCAAATTTAGCTTCCATCATTCTACTGGTGAATAAATCACGGATTGAACAATGAAGTAGTGCAATGTTATTGTGTATGGAAAGAAATCCATATTACATTCAGACTCACAGTAGGTTTCAACACAAGATTCTATGTCTGTGTGTCAGTTGCCATTTTAATCTGATACCTTTTTTACTCCCTCCGTCTTTGAATACAACGCCACTATCAAAAATACAATTTGTATCTATACAAGGCCACTATCTCTTCCCAATAAGAATTGATTAGAATTTTACCTCGTACAATGGTGCTCATTAATGTGAATGTTGCATGCAACCATAGAGAAAGAGACACCACGTACAACATGTTTAATTAGCACGGAACACAAGAAGTTTTCCACATAATGAATCGTTCTACTTAATAGTTGGCTTTGTTTTCTTGGTATTTAGGAATTAAGATAGTGACCTTGTATATAAAACCGGAGGGAGTACTAAATATTTGTTTTATTATTTCTTATCTTGTAACTTAGTTGTAGTGATGCGTGCTCTTTTACCAAAGCATTCCAGCTTTTGGTTGTTAACTCATGTTGAGAGCTTTAAGGTTGTGTGTGTGATGTTTACATTTCCTTCTTTCTTTCAGACCAGTGCATTCCAATCCTTGCTTCCTGCTGTTAGGGAGAAAATTGTTGACGGCTTCACTCCGGAAGCTCGGGACATGTTTGAAAGAGAGTTTGATTTTTTTGACAAGGTCACCTCGATTTCTGGTGTTCTTTTCCCTCTTCCCAAGGAAGAGCGAAGAGCGGGAATTAAAAGGTAGTTATTGAAAAATTGTTCTTGTGTTTTGTTGAAGAACTAAGAACAACTAATACAATTTTGTTGTTCTCATCTGAAATTCTGTTCTCTTGAACTCGTCACTGTGAATTCTTCATGCAGGGAGCTGGAGAAGATTACTATTCCAGGTGATGACCTCTACCTACCTACTGCAACAAACAAGTTAGTACGGGGCATACAACTGGACAGCGGTATTCCTCTCCAGTCTGCCGCAAAAGTTCCAATAATGATTACTTTTAACGTGATTGATCGTGACGGGAACCCAAATGACCTAAAGCCACAGGCTTGCATTTTTAAGGTAATGTTTGTTGTTGTTGCAGTACAGTCTGAACAAATAATGTCTTTCATTGGTCTAGCCGACCTGTTGCCCATAAACTTTCCTGCCTCATATGAGAATGGAAAACTGGAAGATTTTCTGCATCGGTGTATTCTTTCCTTCATAGCAAGGATCTGATTTTTTTTTTTTGCGTAGATATCTAAATCTTGTCATAAGCAGATGATAAGTGTAATTAAAATAACCAGAGTTTAGGGCTTACTCATAGTTATCACTGTAGAGAACAACCGGCTGTTGGTGATGGTCTTCTCATATATGATCAGAGGCTCCTGCAGGAACTTTACAGTGTTGTGTTGTGTTGCGGTCTTACATTCTGCTACTGATACAAAAGCATACAGCTTGAAGTTAGGAAAAAAGAGTGCTAAATCTATTGATTTACATCAATTGTGGTAGGAACCTTGCTTGACCTGAGGAACATATTCACCTCTATAAAATCGGGTGGACAATTTTCGAATTGGGGACATAGAAGTTACAAATGAAAGTTCCCTCACGTTTCAGTCACATTTTGTTCACTGCTGATAATCTTCATTGCTAATTTTATTTCATTGTTACCTGAGTACTTCTATCTGCATACCTGTATCTCCCATAAATATTCTCTAGAAAAAGTTGCAATGCCGCCTCCCCCCACCCCCTACTCATACCACCACACCTATACGTGACATCCTACTGAAACACACGCTTTCTGGATGCAGTTTTATAAAGTTTATTTTTTATGCTTGATGGCAGCCTTTTTGTGCTGCTTTCCTGGTTTTGTTAACTAAAAGCTAGATATCAACATAGCCCATTCTCACGTTTATTTTGCTGGCAACAGACTGTAACAATTTATCTGACATGTCAGTTAGTAAAATAGACTTCCTTTTACCGTTGCCACAGTATTTTTATCATGCGGACTATGGGTAACATGGTAAATCACCTATATGTCATTATAATATACACCATGAACCATATATTGTAGCCATTGTGATAAGTGAACAGGAAGTACTTCCATCAAGTGCAAACTAATTCCATCAAGTGCAAACTAATTACAAGCGAGGTTGAATTCATATTATTTAACTTGTAGTTCAGGACCTTTAACTATCATTTGAACGGTGAAAATGTTGTATGTTTATGACATCTTTTAGATAATGTTGATCACTGTACCTGCTAATCTTCTAGTGCCCCCCTGTCCTTGGCAGTTGACACAAGCAACTTTCTATGCTATGACAGGTTGGTGATGATTGTAGACAGGATGTGCTGGCCCTCCAGGTTATTGCCCTATTAAGGGACATATTTGAAGCCGTCGGATTAAACCTGTATCTCTTTCCCTATGGTGTTTTGCCCACTGGCCCGGAACGAGGCATAATAGAGGTAAACATGTAAATTGTAACCCCAGTCATTTCATTTTTTGTGTACCTATATGGACTATGGAATCACCAACTGATCTTCGACAATCGTGTGACTAAAGCACTAAACGTTTTTTCCTACTCAAAGATTCTGTTAGCTGGACACTAAATACTTCAAATTCTAGTCCTTGATCATACATCCTAGTAACTTGGCATCTTAAAAGAGAACATCCTTGATAGTATGAGCTGCTTTAAATTTACCAGTTAATATTATTATGGGTTTGTTTTTATGTTATAATGTATATTAACTTAATAAAAATACAAATATAAAACACATCAGTTCAAATCATATGTTGTTATAGACATTTTACAGTCTTGAAGAATTAGTTTTGGCCATTAATATTTGTAAAAGTATGGCAAACAAGCAGTGTTCAAAAAATCGGCCGATTCAGCGATTAACAGGCCGATTAATCGCTGATCAGGACCCGACCGTGGCGATAAGGGCTAATCGGTGGCGTTAGTCGCTGGTACAGATAAATCGATCTGACAACGAGTAATCGGGCGGACACCGATTAAATGGTCAGGTCAAAAGCCCAATACGTCCGACCTCTCTGCTCCCAGCCGCCCCCCGCTAGTTATCGCTGCCTCCCCGCATGAGTCACCCGGCGACCGTCTGCACGATCCACCCCTGCCCCGCCGCCACGATTCTCGCCCCCGACGGGAGGATCTAGGCTGCTCCTCCATCTTAAGGCTCCCTGCAATTCTCCTCCTCCCCACCCCCTCTGGAGCGAGCAGGACATCAAGCCCTATTGCGTCCCTAGCTGTTTCGACCACCGCTGCGCGAGGCCTCCAGCAGCCTGACGATCGATGCTCCAGCATGTCATCCCGCCGTCCCCAACTCCAACAGGCAGCAGATACAGCAGGCAGTTGTTCCTCCCGCCGCCACCTTCTCCAGCAGCTCCCCCACCGTACCCCTGCTCTAGCTCCTCCTCCCGCCGGGTCATGTCCCAGCAGCTTCCTGCCTCCTGTGCTCCTAAGCACAGGTCATGCTCCAGCAGCTCCCTTCTTCCGTCCCTTCCTAGCACAGCCACATGTGTCATCTCTCTCTCTCCTTATCTGGTTTTATTTTATTCTTTTTTGTTTGTGTTCTTGTACGGCATACGACAGTAGATTCATAGTATGATAACTGAATAATTGATGGTTGATTGATGTCCCTAATGTATTTGTGGATGGTTGCTGCCACTGGAGTTGGGGACGACTAGTCCACATTGGTTTTGTGCTATTTTGCAAGTTTAACTTGTTGAATATAACATATTATAGTGCCAGGAACCGGACAGACCCAGTGCACGAGGCTCCCACACAAGGTGGACTTAGAAAAAACCTGACCGGTTAATAGTCGACCGATTAAATCAGTTAATCGTCCGATTTCCGATTAATCACTACTCTTAAGCCGACCGAGCAGTGAACGATTACTGATTTCCTTACCATTGCAAACAAGTATGATAGAACTCTTAATATATATCACAGTTTTGAGTGAATTCTATTTATCTTAATCTTGTGTCGTTAATCTCTGTATGTTTTAGTGGTCAGAGATAGGAAACGATGATTGCACCATGTACCGCCACTGAGTCTGTCTCATATATTTGTAAACATCAGTGTAGCATTTTTATGAAACTTTAGCAACGAGTTATGTGAACGAAGTGTAGTTTTTACGACTAATCAGTGTACATCATTGTACTCCTGTATTTATGTGTATTTATGTGTATTTATGTTTAATTATGGTTTAGATAAGACATTTGCCTTCATACAGAAAGAGTTATTAACTGTTTTCTCGCTTTCCTGTATGATTTCTATATATTAATCTAAGCATGCTGTAGGTGGTCCCAAATACTCGGAGTAGAAATCAAATGGGTGAAACAACTGATGGTGGTTTATTAGAGATATTTCAGCAAGATTATGGCCCTGTAGGGTCACCTTCTTTTGAAGCTGCACGCGAAATGTTTATGATTAGTAGTGCTGGATATGCTGTTGCCAGCCTGCTTCTTCAACCGAAGGATCGGCATAATGGCAATCTTCTCTTTGATAGGTTTTTACTTAGGCCCCTATCTTTAATTGACTGAGTAAAGCTGGAATTACCACTTAACCATCACCTTGCTTATGCAGCCACGGGAGACTAGTTCATATTGATTTTGGATTTATTTTAGAGATTTCACCTGGGGGTAACATGGGGTTTGAGAGTGCACACTTCAAGCTAAGCCATGAGATGACCCAATTGCTCGATCCATCTGGAACTATGAAGAGTGACACCTGGAATCAGTTTCTTAGGTACGTATTTTTTTCCACAATTGTAGTGAAATGTAAGATTGACTTTTTAATACATGTGTTTGCAATTATGCATAGAGTTGTGTGGGCGGAAAAAGTGGAGAAACTTCATAGATAAAATTATGCTTAGAAAAATTAGGGCGAGAACAAAAGGTGTTGGGAGACTTTTTGCACATAAAGTTATGCATACTGTAGCTACCCTTATATTTGTTATTATTACATGTCGAGGGAGAGGGCGACCTGATTGTTCACGTCAAACTTCCTGTGGGTGTCTGGGAGACAATACTGAACTCTTTACTTAGCATAGTCTGCATGAATCCATGGACTACACTGACCTTCACCTCGCACCGTGTTGTTCTGATTGAAAAATTGTCCATTCAGATTGTGCGTCAAAGGATACCTAGCGGGAAGGAGACACATGAATGGCATTATAACTACAGTGCAGTTGATGGCGGACAGTGGACTCCCGTGCTTTAGCAGGGGAGAACCTATTGCTAATCTTCGGAAGCGGTTTCATCCAGAGATGAATGAGCGCGAGGCGGCTAATTTTATGGTACGCACATGTGTTGATGCCTACAACAAATGGACTACCGCAGGGTATGACTTGATTCAGTACCTGCAGCAAGGTATTGAGAAATAGTTGGTTTCTCATTTTGTAAATGGTATGGTCGTGTACATCAATTGTATGTAGCACTAACTCCAGCATGTAGAGTTGAGGTATTGAGCGGTTCCATTGTACCGAGAGAAGTGAGAATGCATGTTTTTTTCCTACTGAAAGACAGGCTAGCTAGTAAAGCCTAATAGATCACCACTTCACCAGGTCCTTTTGTAAAGAGCAACAGATGCAATTCTTGATTTTATCATGTGGACATCTCTTTATGAGATTCTGCATGCTAGCGGTCCTTTTTTTTTTTTTTTTTAGATGTATGTGGTGTGGCATGTTTTTTCCCTTTCAGAAAGTACAAAGGCACGCACAATGGTACGGAAGACAATCTTTTACCTACCTCTCCATGTCATCTAGCGATGTCAAGAGAAGTATATATTTGCCTTTCTTGGTTTTAATATTCGTGACTCTGTTATCATTAGTTGGCATAATTAAGCCTCATAGCCTTTATATTTTCGTTGGTGGTATTCTTCTTGGGAGCATGATCGCATGGGCCTTGTGTTCACTTCACTTCTACTCCCTCCGTTCTAAAATAGATGACTTTCATTTATCTATATATGGATGCATTTAGACATTTTTTAGTGTGTAGATACATTCATATGTAAACAAGTGGAAGTCAACTATTTTGAAACGGAGGGAGTACTCCGTATGTGGTATTGTGCTGACGCAAACGAGACATGATCTGCTCATTAGCTTACTGCTTCCTGGCAAGGTTTGAACCTTGTAAAATGAGTGGATCGGCTCGGCATCCTCTGGTTAGAGACTGTTGTGGTCGGGTGGCCCAGTCAGTCCAGTAAATTGGCATGTCCATATGGCTCTCTAGTCTAGATACGACTCCATCTAATACCGGGGTTAAAGAGAGAACAAAGTATAGCTCTCTTTAATCATTGTCCTAGAGAGGCTAATAGAGCTGCGGACACTCTAGCCAAGTTTAATGAGGTTGCACATGAGATTTGGCATGGCGTTCCTCCTGTCGTCAACGACGTAACTATTATGAATGCTTAAAGCAGCAAGGTTTTAGACGCACTTTTTTCTTACCAGGGTACCTAAGGAGACTGGAAAGTTTTTAATGAGACGGCTTGCTAGCTTAATATATTGATTTCAAAAAAAAAGTAGCTCTCTGTGGAGAATACGAACTTTGGTTCAGATCACTGAAGACGATGTGGAGGTTCCATCTATGGTCATCGTAGACGGTAGACATATGCATTTGCTGATGTGGCATACATTTGATTGGTCCACCCGTCCATGTAAGGCTGCAACAGGATTTCTAAAAACAAGACGGAGTTGGAGAAGATCCATGCGCCGTCAGGCCGTCACTAGCAGCGCCTACCCGTTCGCCTTCAGGAAGACCGAAGACCCATGCCCCCTCACCAACGAACATTGGTGGCGTGCTACTAGTGTTATTTCTAGGCAAAAGAAGAAAAAAAACCTCCACGACATTAGAAAACGCTGCCACCGCCATATTTTTGGTTTAACGGTAACACATATAAGTTTAACATTCAAGCAATAACACTAGTACTATCTTTGTTCCATAATATAAACCTTTTTAGCAAGTTGTTCCGCATAAAATGTTCAAAACTTAGTACTAACAATTGCAAACACCGATAAGTCTTAAGTTTATCAGTTCAACATGATCTATGGTGAACTAGATAACTATGGTGAGTCGGGTACGTTACAGAACATCATGATCACCTGATATGTTTGTCAAGATACATGTATACGTACTGCCTAACTTGAAACCCGTACGCTTGGGCAAGTTCTCTCCAACGAGGGCAACCAAAAAGGTCCGGTTGTTTTATTGGTAACAAGAACAATGAAGACCTTGCCCTTTATTAACATGCACATGTTGGGCTGAATTGTGATCTCCTGATCGATGGAAACTTCGAGATTCTGCATAAATTCATGCCTTGCAAAGCAGGGGATGATCTGAACAAGAAAAATTTTAGAAATTTCTTGGGCGCAAAAATGAACAGCTCAGACACAACATGTGTCCAAGATAGAAAGTTCTCGGGTAGCTAGATCATAAATTCGCTATACTAACAACATGAAAAAACGCATATATGTTCGATACATGATTTAATAGTACTTGCTAGTTACAATCATAGTTTTAACATCTATAATACTAGCAAGATCAGCGTCCGCCTGGCCTCATGGTTGTTGGGGGTATACCAACCCGCCGACCATGCCAAGTATGACTTCCCCTTGTTGGCCTCGCGCTCGAGCTTGTCCCACTCAACACCGGTCCCACTCAACACCGTCGTCCTGTTGGTGGTGCACCTTCTTGTGTGCGTTGTTGTACGACTCTAATATCTTGCGGTTCTCCTAAAAAAGATTAGGATTTTTAACAATGAAACACGCCACCAAGGGGTCAAAGATCCATGCCTCGGCCTTGAGGTGCTCCTTCTCATTGTCCTTACTGGCTACCCTCATATTCTTCGTTGCGAGGAGGGGCACGATGTCGCGAACTCAGGGAAGTTGAGTGTCACCGCTTATCCTGAGTGGAGGACTGTCACGACATTGTAGGTGCACGCAGCCAGCTCCGGGGTAATTAATGAGAAGACGATGTTTGCATCGAGTTATATTCAGGGACGGAGCCAGGATCTGAGATCAAGGGGGCAAGATTAACTTAGTAGTGTGTATTTGATGAGGGGGGCTAATCAAGTTAAATTACACTAATCAAGCAGCTATACTGGCTAATATTGCAAAGAAAAGCATGAGCATAGGGGGGGGGGGGGGGGGGCGAAGCCCCTACTTGCCCCCCTTGTCTCTGTCCATGGCTATATTTGAAGGGTTTGTACATAGGTGATGCTTGAAGACCATGTGTTGGATTCAAGATTGGACGTCATGAAGATAATGATATGTATTGAGTCTGTGGCATCAATATCACTGATTAGAACAAATATATTTGATATGATCAAGAAGAATATCAAGTGATGACAAAGGTGTCATTAAAGAGGTTATCCCAAGAATGATCTTAAAAGTATTGAGTGTATAACAAGTATGTGTTGAATAAGAAGATTGAGTAAGCATTTATGTTCACTATGTTCACCTTAAAGACATCATCATAATAAATCTAGAAGAAAATATACAAGGTTGGTCAAGTCAAGTGTGAATACTGGATTCAAGTTCATCAACACACAAAGTCTAGATAATGTACCAAGTGGGATCAAGTGATCTCGTGGTATGGTAAGCCATTACCAATAGAGCTTTCTGAACTAACCCATGATCTATGTGTTTAGTGTTTCTATGTGGGGCTAGGTATCTCTTCACGAGATTGCATCAAAAGGAAGATTTCATGTAGCTCATAGAGGAAAACATCAAGTTTGAGAAGTACAAGTTCAAGATGAGCATAACAAAGAGATAATATGCTTGAAGCTTGTCGTCCAATTGATGATAATGGACATGTGATGATGTGCCTAAGAGAGGCTCTCTCATAGTGGAGTATGTGGGAGCAATTTATGACTCTTCACCAAGCAAGCGCGATCAAGAAGGGTGATCCAACTTGAGACAGAAATGATTGTCATCATCTATCTCAAGTGGAATATGTGCAAGGAAAATGTATTAAATTTATAGCTTTTCTATTTTACGGTCACATGGTAATACTTGGGAGATCGGGTTATAGTATCGATAGATGTACGTAGTATTAAGGGGGGCTCTGTAATACCCCGTAGTTTAGAGAGTAGAAAGGGTAAATTTAGAATTTGTGCAGTCGCATAGCATGCATCTGAAAATGCGGGAAAATTTCGCGCTTTTGAAATAAAGAATATAAAGTGATCGATGTTTTGCTCGACTCGATGAATTAGGGATTAGATCATCCTGTCAAGTGCAATAAACTTCGAGATGACCTTTATACCAAATTAACTGAAATCACAATCACAATAAATTAGTTATCGCTCGACAGACTAATTGGTCAAATTAGTCGATTGTCGAGGTGCGAGGATATTAGACATGATCTTCCCCAATTCCCGACACTTTGGATCACAATTCTCAAATATGATAATATATCATTTACATTAAATACAAAACACAAGTATCAAGATATCATTCCATATCTATGACTATTCCATCACACCCTTCACACTCATATATTTATTCCAAGTCATCACTTCCACATTCATCCATGATCTCAAGTATCCTTATACCACCATATCATCAAATCATACATACATGATATCAACAAATCATTCTTACACAAATGTCATATACAATTTGACATGACCTATCCTAATTTCCAACACTTTTGAACACAAATCTATAATACAACAATAATATCACTCAAATAGGAACTTTAACACAACCATACGATTAATACATCAAAATTCACATATCCTTGGTCACACGAGAATATAATCCATCCATTCCTCATCACATACAAATCATACTATCATCTCATCTACACTCATCTCAAATTACAAATCCCTTATACAATCCAAAAATTCAAAGTCCCAAAGTTTAAGTGATACAACAAATTCAACTGGGGTTATATACAAACTTTACAAGTTCCAAATTGAAAGAATAATAAATATTACAAACATTTCCCGAATATGCACATATCTTAAAACGAGTAAAAGAAGTTTACAATTAATCAAAAGAATTCTTAAAATAAGATCAACTTGATCTTCATCTATATCTTGGTCTTCCAATCATCTTATTCTTTCCTATCTTCTTATTCTTCATTTCCTGCAAAGCAAATAATACAAGAAGAAAGAAAGGAAGAAAAATCCAACCATATGATCATCACCACTATTCAAAAGTTTTGTGTTATGTAAAGAGTAGTTTGGAGGCAAGACTTGATCAATCTTGTCAACCAATTCTTTTTGCATACATAAGACAATTGGATGTCTTATTAAACCACTTGAATTCAAAATCTTTGTGTCATGTAAAGGCATTTGGTAACAAGACTAGCTACCTTGTTAACCAATTTCTTTTTCATACATGAAGCAATTGAAATTCATCTAAAAATAAATAAGGCCAAGAGAAAAGTTTTTGGTTAATTAAAATGTTTGCCTTCACCACAAGGGTGAGGCAATTTGATTTTGGAACTCAACTATTGAACCATAAGAACTTGTCTTATCATGCAAATCTGGACTAGAGGGATCAATATTAAATCAAAGGCAACAATGGATAATTTGGATCATTTGAGACATCATGGATCAATTAGGCAACAAGAAGGCAACAAGGGACATGATCCATTTAAGCAAGATACAAAGGCAACATGGGACAAGAGGCAACTTTGATCCATTTATCTTAGGCAAAGAGGCAACTTATTAATCCCTCTAATTTAATTAAGTTCCAATCAAGAAAAGCCCACATGAAAATAATTCTCCAATGGTATTATTTACCAAGGAAGAAATAAAGTCAAATTCCACACTTTTGAAATTACAAAGCCCACTTGATAATCACCACCCATATAATTCAAAGCCCACTTGACCCATTCTTATGCCAAGGCCCATATAAGAGATTTAGCCCACAAGCCCATGTAGTAACAAAATCCACTTGGCATGCCCAAAAATAAATCCTACAAGAGGATAATACCAAGCATGAGAAGGATAAGCATGCCACATAAGGGGATAAGAACAATGACTAGGCATGTCTATCCACAAGCAAAATATCTACTATTACTTCAACACCAAGTAATCCTCATGCTAGGCCTATATAAGAACATGCTTGCCACACATAAAATTCGAATTTGCTCTCTATGGTATTTCCCACAATTAAAAGAAACAACCAGCCGCACCACACTCTTCTCATATCAACACAATCATATCAGCAGCTAAACATACTCTTCCATATCAGCCATAGCATCTCAAGAACACCAAGAACACCACCACATCATGCCCGATCTTTAGAACAACTAGGAAATAGGTCAAGCAGCGAGGAGGAGCAGGCTAGCCACAAGACGCAGGTTATCATCAATTTCCAGAAGACCAAGCTTCTCTCCAACAGCAGGTTACTAGGATCAAGAGCATTTAGATGAGAGGGAAAGAGAGGAGAGGGGCAGATCTGTTCTTATCAGTTCTCTAGAAAGGAGAGGAGAATAGGAGGAGAAAGGCATAGGAAAAATAAGTATTAAGAGAAAGAGTAAGCATGGGAAAGATCTCTCAGTTTGTATGGTGGTAAAAATCAAGCACTAAATCAAGCACCTCAGCCTTTGCATCACATGCTAGACAAAGAAATCAAGCACTAAATCTGTTCTGATTAGTTTATAGAAAGAGAGAGTTGAGGAAAGAAATAGGATTAAATCCCAAAGCATTTGTTGCTGGACAACAACTTAATTCTGTCCAGGAACCACCAAATCTCCTAAATAGCATAAACATATGTCCTCTGGTCACACACATGACCAGGAGGCAGCAAGCAGTGATCTGTGGATCACCAACAACATAATAACCTGTCTATATAACCGGAAATCCATCTCAATACATTAAGAACACATCATTAAATAATTACCAGGCATGCTATTATACATAGTGAAACCTAATGATGCTTCAGGAGAATTTGAGAATCACGCTTTGCACAACACTAGCACCAGGATCTAACTGCCAACTCAAGCATATATATATGAAGTTAATACAGTCATCTGGAACCTATAAAAAAAATAAAGGAACACGTGGAAATGATTACAACTAAATTTCTTCAGTTAACCCGACAGACAGTGAGGAACACTGCAAGCACAGCACGAGCACAAGCATCAGTTCATCACCAGGATGAACTAGAGCAGCAGCACATCACCACTAATCACCACAGTTCATCGACACGATGGCCGGTCCCAGAAAAAGAACTCACCTGGTTGATGTGTAGCCGAGGCAGATCAAAGGGAGCTGGAGTAGGTGTAGTTGAGGAGGCGTAGCAGCAGTGCATCACCGAGGTTGCAGTGGCGGCACCACTGCCGTCCCGTCGGCGACAGCAACACCACAGCACCACACCACCACCATCGCAGCAACATCACCATAGCCGCACCAGCACCACACCATCACCAGACCGGCGATGCCGGGGTTGCATCCATCTGAGAGCCATCCCGCCGGCGTCGAGGTTGAGGTAGGCGACACAGATGCGAGGTCGAGCAGGAGGTCGAGCCGTGCTCGTGGAGAAGAAGGAGCTGGGGCTCACGGCGTCGGAGAAAGTTGGCGACGGCCGGGGCAGAGGTCGGCCATGGTGAAACTAGGGTTAGGGTTGGCAGGAGAGGTCGATGCGGGCGCGGGCAGACACCGCAGCCGTGGGGAATAAAGGGAGAGGGGCACGCCGGAGCTACGCCAGCAGGAGGCGGCGCCGGAGGTGGCCGGCGATGGCCGGAACCGGGGAAGACGACGGCGGCGGCTTCGCCAGAGAGAGGGGAGAGGAATGAATGGGCGCTCGGGGGAGTGAGAGAAGAGTGGCTAGGCTGGTTTGACCAACCCGAGCCAGTCTTGATTTGGTTCAACCAAATTGGACCAGGGGCATTTTGTTCCCTTCACAATTCCAATTTAGATCAAATTCCAATTCAAAAATGAAAATGCAAATAAATTCCTAAAAATAAATTAAAAATAGGTTTTGAACTCAAAATTTCCTTAGGAGTCCAAATATGATTTTTATTTCATTTATTGAAAAAGTTTTCTGGAATGAAAAATTCAAAAATCCTTAAGTGGATATGATTTGAATTAATTCCAAAATTAAGTTTTGAAAAGATTTCTTGTGTGAATAATTCAAAGATCCTTAAGTGGACATGAATTGAATTATCCTCAAAAATTCAAGGATCCTTAAGTGGAAATGAATTGAACTATTTTCAAAAACAATTATTTTCTAAAATCAATTTGAGTAATAAGTTCAAAATATATAATTTGAACTTTATTACATTCTATAAATGACTGTCCTGTTACTCATCCTAGGTAAAACACACAAAGAAGAATCCATCTAAAATCATTCACCCTTGTGTTGATAATATTTGAAAGTTAGTCAAGTAAATAAAATTTGAATAAATAACTACTTCATGATGTTAATGAAAGGTTTTCTTAAAGGCATTAAAATTGATAACTTAAAATTGCAAATCTTGTTTTTCTAGCAAAGAAAAAAGTATTTACTTGAATAAAATAAATTCTTTACATCAATAAAAGTGGTAAACACTTAATTCTAGATATCATCACAATTCAAAGTAATTTAACCAACCCACAAATTATAAACACTAACTAATCCTTAACCCCTAAAATCACTTCAGTTATCAAAGTATCGAATAAAACAAAGCCTACACTTGCGAGCTTGGGTATTTTTGGGGATTTTACGATGCATCTCATATCTATGCATAATAGCATCTTGACAGTGTTTCCAGTAGTCCTTACCAGGATTACATTGCTATTTTCAGATCTCGGGGTTTTACCGCAAACCCTAGAACCCCGAAGGACATGAATTGCCACCTTTATCATAGGCAAGTTCATTCTTGCATACCGTTTGATGTATTTTTATCAAAGTACTTGCAAATCTACTTATACGTTCCTTTCACTTGCATCAAAAAGAAAAAGTATTTTCGAATGATGTGGTATATACTATTGGTTGGCGGTGGAACAATGGTAAGATGAATAGGTACGGTGTTCCATCGCATGGGAAGGTATATATCCTTAGGAATTAATAACCCATGTTCCAGTGATCCTTTCGCCGTAGTGAAAGCATCAACCAACGGACTTTGTATGGGCGGGGTCAGTCAGAGGCTTCTTTTCTCATCCGCATATCCTCGGCAGGCCTACACCGGGTTGGGTCGTTGCGGCGGCCAACAGCGTGGAAGCGCGTGCTCTTCCTGCCCGACGGGGTAATTGGTGGGGAAGCTCGGGAGGGGTGATGGGTATGCGTGGAACATGATTCCCCTACCGCATCATAAATGGGCGGATGTGTGTTGATTTGGGAGAAGCTCCACATGGCTGGATGTCTTGAGCCTTAGCTATAACACTCATGGAGTGTAAAGAGAGCATATAAAGGGCCAGGCAACTGTTGGGTAAAGTGATGCAACTCTGCAGAGTCAAACAAACAAATTTGTGATATCACAACCGTGTTCCCGGAATGGAACTACGAGATCGAGGCCGGAATGGAGTCCCATTTGGATTCACAAGACCGGTGGAGGCTGGGACATAGTTTTCAGAATAAAATCTATCCTTTGAAGAAATGTTTGCAAAAACTTGCATCTATGCCAAAGACCTGAAGTTTTGGCAGTAGCTAGTGCATGAAACACCTTATCTTTATATATTCTGAACTTGCTGAGTAACGCTGTTACTCACCCCTTCCCATTTGACCCCCTGCTTAGACTTTTGGAGCCACCTGAAGAGATGTCAGCTATCCATCACGGCGTCGAGGAGGTCTTCCACAAGGAATCAAGTCGACCTGGAGGAGCTTGAAGGAGTCAACCGCTACTTCGCCGATGGAAGCACGATGACATCAATGATAATGGAGGAGAAACGACATCATTGTCAATAGCATACACGAAGACTACACTGTCAATGGAGAAGACAACGTCTATTGGAAGGAGGAGTACAATCCTGGATAAAGATATTCCAGATGGAATAGATTAGGGCTATGACAATAGTAGTAGTGGATTAGGAATAGAGCTAGAGTTAATCTCCAGCTTAGTGATACGAATTGGATCTTTTCTGGATTTCATTTGTATGAGACTTGCTTTTGTATAAAGGAGGTTCTCAAGATTTTGTATTGAATATTGTTGTAATCCTATAGTGTTACCTTGGACCTGCTATGTTTCTGTTGTACTACTCTGAGGGATGTAATATTCATGGATAAGTCCTTCTGTGAGTGTTATGTCAACGACTTGCGCACTACAACATGCAGTGGTGTGCTGGGTTACCGCAGGCTCTTGAGTGAGTAACTTGATTGTATCATTCCTATAGCTCAAACATTTTGCATGTTTTGCATTATCTTTCTTGATTCGTATTTGTCTTCTCTATTTTAGGTTTTGGATATTTTCATGATATCCAAGACAAGCTCAAATTCATCAAAAACAAATTGGATATGCATCTTCTATTGCACTTTTGGTGTTGGAGATTTTGCCGGTTCGTCTTTCAGAAAAGTTTCATACCTCTATACTATTGGTACTTTATCTCTTTCTAGTTGTATAGCTCTTGTTGTTATCTTTCCAACAAGCTTGAGTTATCAAAATAGGAGTTTGCTTGCAAAAGTTGTTGAAGTTTTCCCCATGCCCTGTAGTACCTCTCTCCAGTGTCCTAGTGATACGTCCATTTTGCATCACTATTTTGTGTTATAATTTACCTTTATTTATTGATTTATTTCATATTATAACACTATATTAATATTGTTTTATCTTATTTTATATATTTTTTACAATTATGAGGGGGAGAACACCAGAGACCCAAAAAAGGAGGAAAAATCACCCAAAGAGATACCCAATTTCAGAGCTCAGAAAAATCAGGCGATCAAGTCAAGTCAAAGGAGCCATGTAGCCGAAATACGATTAGAACAACAATCATAAGAACCTGGCCCCATATAATCGGAAAAAATGCAAACTTTACACCTTGACTTAATTTTTTGTGAGACGCCTATTTTTTATATAGATGATTGAATATATCTAACTATTTTGCATAGTTTATTACTTATAGATTCTCTATGTTGAAAGATTTCGACATGGTACTTAGTACGTACTAGCAAAGAAGTTCTATATATCTTTGAAATTCTTTTTGACGCTCGTGCCATCGAAAAACATTTATAAATGTCAAAAAATTCCGACAAAAAATATGGCGTGTACATTTCGACATTTTATGTCCGCAGGCCAAGTTTGGAAAAACAACATTTTTTGTGGCATGTGTTAAATGCCCAAATCATGAAAGCTATTTCTAGCACCAAATTTTGACTTTTTTACAAACGACACAAAAAATATTGGTTTTCATAAACGAAGTTTTGTGAGCAGATAAAATGTCTAGATGTACGCGTACGTGAAATTTTTTATCAGTTTTTTTTTTTACATTTGGAAATGCTTTTAAAACTTGGAGTATATGCGCGGGGTGCCAAAATGCGGCTCTCCTCAGATTTACCATGACAAACGTCAGCCCAAAGGACACACCAAACAAAATTTTGATGCAAAAGGTACAAGTCTTTGATCGGAAAAACAACCCAAATTGCGCCCGCGAGTGAGGCTACCCAACACAGAATGGAAGGCATGCATCGACATACAAGTGACAACTAGATAGCCTCTCGATCTCCTTCAACATTCTAGGTTACAAGTCCTTCGAACCCGTACCCTATCATATGTGTACTACAATGTTTGAGATCAACACACTTCTACAGTACAGTTTTTTTTAGTTTGTGCACCTTTCTTACAAAAAGAAGAAAGCAGCAATAATCCTAACCATATGTACAAGGGATCCCTAAATTCATATACATATGTAATCTTGCTAGTAACTTTACACAGGAAATTCTGAGTATACATATTCAGGCCGGGTAGTAGTGAGGGCGTCCTAATTCAAAGAGGATTCTGCTCAAAATTAACCCTACACCCCCCAATTTTGAAAGTAAACTAAGAAATTAGAGCCAAAACTACATACGTGAAGTGTTTATTAGCGGATCATTCAAGCGGCGGCGAGGATGCATGCAGCTGCATCCACGGGCGATGGATGGAGCGCTTGCTTTCAAAAACGGAAGCGCCCGTGCGCGCCGCCGTGGCCGTGGGGCGCGAGCATCATCGGCGGCCGCGGCGGCAGCGGAGGCAGCGCGGTGCGCTTGACGAACCGGCCCTTCATCCGCGGCCGCTTCTCGGCGTTGAGCTTGCGCACCTCGTACCGGATCTTCTTGGCGAACAGACGCGTCCGCCGCTTCTCCCGGTACCGCGACACCCGGGCCTCCCGCTCGCCGCCCGTTACCGGCGTCACTGCCGCGCCGAGTCCGAATCCCCGGCTACCCGTCTGTCCATGCAAAGCAACAGAGAGCTTAATTAGACGACACGTTAAGGTAGAATATAGAAGTGATGGCAGAACTGTATATATTTGATCCCATGGCCACTTCAGAAGTTCAGAAGAAGAGCGGCCTACCGTGAAGTCCAGCCAGGAATCACTCGGATCGAACTGTGGGCGCTCGCCGTGGAACCACGGCGAGCCACCGTCACGGGACCACGAGTCGATGACCCCCTCGTAGTCGAGCTTAAGTATCATCTCCGAGTCCGGCCGCTTCCTTTTTCTGTCCTCGTGTGGTTCCGGCGCCGGCGACAGGGTCTGATCATCGAAGTCCATGTCGAAGTCGAGGTTCATCTGGGGCTTCTCGTCGTCCAAGAACCGCAGATCGTCGAAGCCTTCGTCGACACCTCCCATGAGCAGGCTCTCCATGTCAGCGGCGAAGCTGGCAAGCTCCATCTCCGGCACGACGTCGAACCCGGAAAACCCGTCCGCCAGGCCAGAGGCGCACTCCGACGACGGCTGATCGGGAAGCGACGTGAAGCAGCAGGGGGCGGGCTTCTGCTCGAGCAGATCCGCCACGTCGTCGGCCGGCACGGGGTTGTAGAGCTCGGCGAGCATGGGGTCGAACACCGGGACGCGGTACAGCAGGTCCTCGTCGTAGACCTCCTCCTCCTCCACGCGGACATCGTCGTTGTCTCCAACTATGCCGGATCCGGAATCCTCCGCCTCGAGATCGGGGACCGCCGCGACCGTGGCCACCGTGGCGGCAGGCGCGTCGTGCTTGCTCATTGTCCCGGGCTTGGACCGCGGCGTGCGGGGCCGGCGCTTGAGCCCGTGCAACCACGCGGGTTCGTCGGGGTCGACGCGCGGAACGGAGGTGGTTGAGGAGGACGCCGAGGGGAGGCGCACCCGGTGGTGGCGCCGCGCGAGCGGGTTGGCCGAGTGGACGGAGGCGTCGCATGCCTGGCACAGGTAGGCGTCGTCCGCCGCGCAGTGCCAGCGCGCCCGCCGCCGCATGCAGCCGTCGCAGGCGCGGGCCGTGCGCGCCCCGAGCACCGCCGCGCCGCCGTTCGTCATCGCGTGGATCACAATTACACAGGCGACTGACAAACTCGCGCCGCCGTGGAAGCCCTGCCGCGCTGGTAGAGTTAAGCGAGCGCTTAACTCAGAACAGTGCGGGGGTGTGCTCCGAGGGCCTTTTCCTCTATTAAATCGCGAGCCCGGATCGCGACCTCGGGCCCACGTTTCAGCGCCCGCGGGCTCGTGTAGGGCTGATTCGGGTAAACGAGCGACAGTGGGCCCGAGAGAGACTTTTTTCGCTACGTGGCGTGACGGGAGTGGGTTGGAGGAGCGGTGGGACCAACGGAAGTAGGTTATCTCGAAGCTGATTGGCTGGCCGGGCGCGCGAAATCCGGAACGACGGAATGCTATTGGGCGGCCTGTCACGCCGTGTGGATTTCCCGTTGGGCCCACGAGGGATGGGCAAGCTGCTGCTTGTGATTTGTGAATGGTGCTGATCGCGAGTGACTCATCAACCGGTGTAGAATATCTGTCTTTCGAAACTCGAAATTGTCTTTTGATCACCTCTCGATATAATTTTAAATATATTTCTATTAGAGCATCTCCAAGACTCCAACCAGTCAAATACTGTACATTAGAGGAATGAAGAGAGGAAGGAAGACGGAAAACACAAATCCACACCTACGTGGATGTCCACCCACATTTTCTTCTTTTCTTTTTAGATTTATGCATCCATTTCACACTCAAAGCAAACTTTGTGTATTATCTTGATTCCTTAATAATTTGATCTAAAATTATTGTTAATGCGTGATTTTTTTGCTAATACATTTTTTTGGTAATAATTAAATTGACAATAAAAAATCAATTAACAATCTAAAAAAAGTCATATGCATTAGAAAATATCAGTAATTGATATGCATTGATGGGTATATTTTTTCCCATACCCTTCACCCAACAGGGTAAAAAGAAAGTCGTGGATAAAAATACCCACATTTACAACATATCAAGTTGTGGAAAGAATAGTTGTAAACAACAACATATAACCATAATTCATAATAAATAACAACACATACTAATGAGCAACAACACTTGCCCAACCTTTACCCGCAAACGACAACACATCATAAATGTTAAACATCAACACGTAGTCATAAACAACACTATATAGTCATACACTTTAATATCACAAATTCGCAATAAAGTATATAACAATCTATACATAAGGACCAAAATAAGCATTACAATAAAGTTTTTACACTACCAAGTTGAGACGTGTACATGGGTATGGTTATTCGATCCTATACCGTACCCGCTATATTCATGTTTTTCCATTCACATGTTTATGGGTGCTTTTTTGTCTCATACCCTTAGCCTAATAGGGTTTTCACATGCGTGTAATGGATACTCATTGTCGTCCCTAAGTGCGGGGCGGGGGATATGCGGCATATACAAAAAAAACATTTTGGATCTGGGTGCCAGGTAGCCCTTTATTTTAAATCAAATATATATGAGTAAATGTGCATGATTGCCTAGTATATACGTACTAAATCTCATACACATACCTTATCATATGTGATCTAGAAAAAAATGTGAAGTAGAAACGAGACTATTTTCCTTTTTTTTAGAGTCGTGATTTTGTCTTTCCTTGCAGACCAAAATATAATGTATATTTAATAAAACTTCACAAATGGGTAGAATACATATATTTTTATAATGAGAAATTTCTTGTTGTCTTATAATGTTATTTTTGAATTTTAATAAAATAAAGGGCTCCCCACCGGGGAGAATATCGCCGCTCTTAGGGGCATATAGCACGCATGAGTAGCTTCAAGTGTACTACAGAACATTTACATGTCAAGATAAAATAAACAGTTGTGGGGAATACATGTAACCATAGTGAAGACGAAGACTCAAAATTTATCCCGGGTTCAACTTCCTTGTAGCGAATATATTCTCCGTTCCATCGGCCGATTGTCAACAAGTCAACAACACCACCTGATATAACCTTCTTATCCTTTGATCAAGCCATATGAAGTAATTTCTCTTTACTATTTGAGGAACTTAATTGAGGCATCGTTCGACCTTGACAAACTTTCCTGAAGCAAATTCACAACTTGA
Source organism: Puccinellia tenuiflora (assembly GCA_012064385.1). Taxonomy (NCBI): domain Eukaryota; kingdom Viridiplantae; phylum Streptophyta; class Magnoliopsida; order Poales; family Poaceae; genus Puccinellia; species Puccinellia tenuiflora. Next base: position 843,859 of record QRDG01001848.1, read on the forward strand.
AAGCCTCCAGGCGACCCTAGCCGTCTAGGTTTTCCCAACAAACCAGAGAGTAACAAACAACACAATGTACTCAAGTGGGAGTCAACTTTTGCTCGCTAGAATTGTAGATCAAGGTCTCCTCTTTTTATTCCGTAAAGATTTGTAAAATTGGTAAGGGTTAGAACAAAATTAGGGTTGTGGAAGGTCAACCATAGTGTATCAGACAAAGAGATCAAGCCTTGGGCCATTGAGGAAGAAGTAGGATTTATATGGGTCCATCAAAATCTTTCTATTATCTTCCAAGCAGTCATCCTGAAACATCATAAGGTACCTCATACTTGTCAAACGTATCTATAATTTTTGGATGGTCCATGCTTGTTTTATACCATTGTTACTTGTTTCAACCATATTTTTATATGATTTTAGGACATTTTATTGAACTAACCAATTGACAAGATGTCCAGTGTCAGTTCTTGTTTTCTGCGTTGTTCTTGTTTCAGAAAATCTCTTTTTAAGGTAAACTCCTCAGAATTGGACCACAATTTACAGAGATTTTTTATTCGACAAGACGAAGACGGAGTCCAAAGGGGCGACTGGAGAGGCGACCCAGGGGCGGCCCCCAGGCTGCCGCCAGCCCCTATGGCTCGTCTCGGCCTCCCTCTTTGCCTACATATACCCCTCAACCTAAAACTCGAGGGGCGGCCTTTATTTTCCAGGAAACCTACCTGAAGCCACTTTCATCTCGAAAGCCTAATTTGGGAGGGTTCTGAAGCTCTTCCCGGCACCTAGTCGGAGGGGATATCGTCATTGGAGGCCCCTTCACCGCCATGGCTGCCTCCATGGTGATGCGTGAGTAGTTCCACCTCGGACTATGGATCCATAGCAGTGGCTAGATGGTTGTCTCTCCCTTGTGTTCCATTGTTTATGGTCTTGTGAGCTGCCTAACATGATCCAGAATGGTATTATGTAACGCTACATGATGTGTTTGATGGGACCTGATGACTTGTGAAGTTATGATTAGATTGTTCATGTTTATTATATGTGTTATTTATGAACTTGCATGTTCTCTGATGCATGTCGTTACTTTGTCCAAGTGATTGTTTAGATTTCGAAGACAGAGTTTTGTGCTAGATGGTAGGTCCATGCCCCCTCCGTGCCTGGGCATGAGTGACAGAAACATCTAATGACGAGGTTGTGTTGTTGCTACTAGGGGTAAACAACGGTGACTTCATGATCATGAATATTGCTTACATTATGTATGATACATGTCAAACGTATCTATAATTTTTGATTGATCCATGCTAGTTTTGTGATGTTGTCACATGTTTCTACTATCTTATTACATCATTTTTATGCATTTTGTCAGCGTAACCTATTTACAAGATGCCTAGTGCCAATTTCCTGTTTTTGCTGTCTTTTCATTTCAGAAACTTACCACAGGAAATATTCTCGGAATACACTGAAAATTTACGAGGATTTTTTATTCTCCAAGACGGAGTTTCTGTCCAGAGGGTAGCCCTGGGGGGGCACCCACGGGGCAGGGACGACCCCCAGCCGCGGGTGGGACCCGCCCCTGCTCCTAGTGGGTCCCCTCGGCCCCCTTCGACGCCTATAAAATCAGATTAATCCCAAAAACGTCGGGGCGTCCATTATTTTCCAGAGAAGTCACCCCGAGGTGCCGCCACCATAAACCCTAGTTCGGGGGTGATTCTGAAGCTGATCCCGGCACCCTGTCGGAGGGGAGATCGATCTCGGAGGGCTCTTCATCGCCATGCCTTCCTCCGGGATGATTTGTGAGTAGTCCCACCTTGGACTACGGGTCCATGGCAGTAGCTAGATGGTAGTCTCTCTCCCTTGTGCTTCATGTATTATAATCATGTGAGCTGCCTAACATGATCAAGATTGATTATTGTAATGCTATGTGATGTGTTTGCTGGGATCTTTTGGATTATGAAGTTATGATCAGATTGTGCATGATTCTTATATGTTGATTTATGTTCTTGCATGCTCTCCGATGTGCGTAGTTACTTTGGCCATGTGATTGTGTGTATCTCCAAGAGGGAGTATTTATGCTAGATAGTGGGTTCATGCCCCCTTTTGTTCCTGGGCACGAGTGACAGAAACGTCTAAGGGCGAGGGTGTGTTGTTGCTACTAAGGGTAAAACAGCGGTGTTAATGTCTATTTTGATATTAGTATTGCTTACTTCATGCGCTTTACTTAAAGCAAATGTCTGTTGCTTGCAACTTAATACCGTTGGGTGACAGGCTGGATAGCGATCCCACGGTGGACTTTTTAGACAAAGACGCAGTTGGACTCAACGGTCTTTGTTCATTGTCGTGATGCCTACATAAATATTATCATGTTCTCTATGTCATAGCTAGATTAAGTTTGTGTTATAATTGCCTAGCTATAATTTGTTTACCCATCATATGAGTGTTTTATTTACTTGAGAGACTCCACTAGTGAACCCATGGCCCCCGGTCCATCTTTTTACATTGATTGCAACCTTTATTCATCACTTTTCATCATCATTATTCCTCTGGTCCACTTTCATATTTTCATCTATTTCACTATACAATTAACCTCTTTGTTTTCTGCGAGACCGGAAAGATTGACAATCTTTCCGCTATTGGGGGCAAAGTAATTGGTTGAGTGTGTGAAGGTCCACGTCTGTTGAAGATTAAGCGCCAGAGATCTTCAACATTCACTTTGTTGTTGATTTCAAAGTCCTACTGGTTCAATAAACCTCGGTTCGTTAACAAGGGAAAACTGCTACTTACTACATCCATGCCTTCGCTTGGGGCACAACCCAACGCTACCATCACCGATCATCAATGTATTGTGCTTAATGCATTAGTCCGTTGCTTGCAACTTAATACCAGCGGGAGGCAAGCATAGAAGCGCTTCCAAGATGGATTATTAGCCATAGATGAGTCGGATAATGGTCTATGTATGTTTGACGTGATGCCTAAATGAATATTTCCACAAACGTTGCTTATCATAATTAGTATGTTATTCCAATTGTATTAATTGCCCATGTGTAATTCGTTCACCCAACATGTCAGTATTTTATCTTTTGGAGAGACACCACTAGTGAACTTATGGCCTCTGGTCCATCTTTTTTATATTGTTTACAACCCCGTTTACTGATAACCCATAAGTATAGGGGATCGCAGTAGTCTTCGAGGGAAGTGTAACCCAATTTATTGATTCGACACAAGGGGAGTCAAAGAATACTTAAAGGTCTTCGCAGCTGAGTCGTCAATTCAGCCACACCTGGAGAAGCACAAGTAACACAAGGGGGGTGAAAGCAGTAGTGATTTGAGAGCAGTAGTAAAAGTAACACGGAAGCAGTGATGGTGAAAGATGGGCCGGGGCCCAAGGTTTCACTAGTGGTGTCTCTCCATAAGATACAATATGCATATGATGGGCAAAAAAATTACAGCTAGGCAATTGAAAAGATTATGACACAAACTTAATCTAGCCAAATCAAAGAGTTCATGGTAATATTCATGTAGGCATCACAACAAATAACAAAGACCGTTGACACAACTGCATCTTTGTCTAAAAAGTCTACCTAGGGATCGCTATCCAGCATGTCACCCATCGGTATTAAGTTGCAAGCAACAGACAATTGCATTAAGTAAAGTGCATGATGTAAGCAATATTTATAATCACGAAGACATAAACACTGTTGTTTTACCCCTAGTAGCAACAGCACACCCTCATCCTTACACATTTCTGTCACTCAACGCAGGCACAAAAGGGGGCATGAACCTACCATCTAGCATAAATACTCTCTCTTGGAGATCTAAACAGTTAATGGCATAAAAGAACTACAGCCTAAATAAGTGGGAGAGGCAACAACACACGCGCTCTCACAACTAGTGATTACACGTCTATATGATTGGAACGTTAGCAAGCATCCGCAAATAATAAACATTCATTAAGGCAAAACCCAACCATAGCATTAGCAAACATAAAAGGTCCTCGTTCATCCCATACATCTCAAGAACTAACTCGGGGTTTCAGGTTTCTGTCACTCCGGCAAACTCTACCATTAGTTCTATCAACATACAACAAACCCTAAGATGGGATTCCATTAACCATTAGATCGGAGAGCATGCAAGAACATAAATTAACATATAAGAACCATGAACAATCTGGTCATAACTTCATAATCCATCGGATCCCAGCAAACACATCATATAGTATTACAATAATCGATCTTTATCATGTTAGGCAGCTCATAAGATCATAAACATGAAGGCACAAGGGAGAGAGACTACCAACTAGCTACTGCCATGGACCCGTAGTCCATAGGGGAACTACTCACAACACATCTCGGAGTAAGGATGGCAACGGGTAGGGTATGGGCAGGGTAGAGAAATACCATACCCATACCCATATAGTCCATGGGTATAAAATTCTACCCATACCCTTACCCGCGGGGATGAAAGTATACCCATGCCCATACCCGGCGGGTACCCGTACCCATTGGATACCCATTGGGTAGATCAAACAGTACACAAATTATTCAAAATTTCACATTCGTTGGTAGCACATTTGACAAAAAAAAAACAATTATCTCAACTCAATAATAGGTAGATGAATACATGCCACTTAATTAACTTCGGAAATCACAATCTCATGGTCATACCTAGTAAGTCAACCGAGTAGGGTCCGTATGTCTGTATAAACGAGTAGGATATGGGTATACCACGGGTACAGAGATATACCCATACCCTACCCGCGACTTGGCGGGTAGGGTATGGGTACTACCCATGGGTATAAAAATGCGCCCATACCCTCCCCATACGGGTACGATACCCGCGGATACCCGTACCCATGGGTAAAATTGCCATCCTTATCTCGGAGGCAGCGATGGCGATGAAGATGGCTCCGAGGGCCAATCCCCATCCCGTCAGGGTGCCGGAACAGGAACAATCTGACCCCCGAAACTTGGTTTCGATGGTGGCGGAGCTCTGTCGCGAATTTGGGAAAATCCTCTGGGGGTTAGGTTTTTTTCGTCGGGGCCAATTTTATAAGCGTCGGAGGCAGCCGAGAGGTGCCCCATAGGGGCAGGGTCAGGTCCCACCCACGGGCGGGCCCTGGGCCGCGGTCAGGGGTCGCCCCTGGCCTATGTGCCCCCCCCCCCCCCCCCCCCCCGAGCTGTCCTTCGGGCTCCGGTCTTCATTTGTTCAATAAAAAATCCCCGTAAATTTTTGTCCAATTCCAAGTATTTTCCCTCAAGAGATTTTCTAAAACAAAAACTAGGGAAAAACAGGAACTAGCACTGGGCATCTTGTTAATAGGTTAGTCCAATAAAAATGCCTAAAAATGATATAATAAGATAGTAGAAACATGTGACAATGACACAAAACAATCATGGATCAATCAAAAATTATAGATACGTTTGACACGTATCATTTACTCGCTCTCAACCTTCGCTTGCTTGATGGTCTGTTTAGTCATATTGCTATTTTCCACCATAAAATTTAATCCCTTTGTTTTCAGCAGACCGGGAAGCTTGATAACCTTCCTGTCGTTGGGGCAAAGTAATTTGTTTGTGTTGTGTGCAGGTCCACACCTCTAAGCACCTTGTTGGAGACTTCCGGAGTACTACTAGTTCGATAAACCTTGGTCCTTAACTGAGGGAAATTTTCTGCTTGCTACGACATTCACCCTCTTGGGGTAACCATCGATGATTAATCACTACACCATCGTAGCCACCAGCACCTTGATACAAGAAAATAAATAAAGGGGTAGTCTCAAACAAGCTTAAAGGGGAACACATGAGAGAACAACAACTTCTAATCTAGCTATAGGTAATGCGGGGCAACCAAATAGATTTCTTATCCCCCTCTGGCATTTAAACATCAAGAGAGAAAAGAAGCGGTCCTACACATAAAACCACACTAGTGATCCTCATCATCGTCGATGTCGCCATATTGCTTTTTATTAGGGGTGGGTGGATCCATTTATAGTTGAAGGAAGAAATCTAACCGTTACACAAAAAAAGTAATGTGCATCAAAGTACCAAATGGTGAAACCCGGAGGTTCAGACTAGTTCAAAATTTGAACTATCGAAGCAGTAAACTAGCATTATCAAAGGTAACGCACCAAAGCTCGGTGGTACCAGCTGGACCATAGAATCTTGTCTGCATAAAGGCTAGTTTATGTCCTAGAAAAATGTGCATGTTCGGTATTTCTTATTGGGAATAAGCTCATAGGGGATTCAATCTTTTCTTGGTGGAAATCCAAACCATTTGTATGGGTTCCCGGACATCTGGCCGCGGCCTAAACATCTGGATCGGGTCCTGATTAGGTTTTTGGTGTGTCCACGGAGCTCTTGGACCCCCTAGAACCCCACCCATACATCCAGGTATACAGCTCTATAGTTTCTTTGAGTTGGGATTTTTGTGGATATCCAAATTATATAAAGATATATTACCACTTCCTATTAATGTGTGGATGTCCTACGACTCAATTTAAGTAGAATGTGCCTATATTTAAAACTTCCATGATTCTTTTCCCATCTCCACTAGGGACCTTCTCTCGTTGATGCTTCCATTCCACAGGGTTAAAACATGTTGACAATCCTTATAACATAATTAAACCTCCTAATCATTTTTATCAATTACCAAACTTAGGGAGGTATGTTTGCTTTACGATTTCAACAATAAACCCATTGCAAGGGATCACATACAAAATTAAATATTGTTTGTATTCACGTGAACATGTTGGATTGTATCCACATTTACTTTATTGGGAGTATGGACAAGATGTTCAATGCAAGCATAGTGAAACCAGGTTAAAATTAAAATTCTTCCTATCCAATTTGCATCCACGTTTGTTTTTTGAAATAATATTCACATGTGTATATTTATTTTTGTGTGTGCTTGTTTCCAATCAATCTCGCATTTTTATTAAAAAAAATCTAGGGCAACAATGTAAAAAAAAGTGTAAATTTCTCTACCTTCTGATTTCAAATTCAATAAACACACACAATCACAACCTAATCTAGACACGCACTCTTGAAATCATGGATAAATTGTGCATATGCTGGACAATCTAGAATGGTTGGTCATATTTGTAGTTCTTAGTGTGTAGAAGAGTGCTAAAAGTTGAGTGTAGAATGATGCAAACAAATTGCAAGCACCAACACATTTTCATCTTTTTGTATAAAACTCAATTCTTACATTTGTACCCAACACAAACATGTGAAATTACACATAGTAGATACAAGTATATTCCACATCCATGTTTCAAGATATTTGAGAGATACTAATATGGAAAACATACACATATAAATCACCCGTCTTAAAGATATGGAGTACTACGTAGACTAAATTAATATTTTTGTTATTTTGTGCTTTGATCAAAGGAACGTTGATATAATTGTAACATATATTTTATCTTTTACCAGGCTTGTATTTTCTATAGCTACATAATTAATACTAAACTTTGCCTTATTTTACTGCAATCCATTATTCATATACCCAAAGAAGCCTTAACAAAGAGAAGATATGTTAAATAATAAATATCTACACTCATGTGGACTCATATTCTTCAAGAAATTGTAGCACATCATCAAGACATGTTCGATAGCAACATTTGGCAAATTTATATTTAATCAAATAGACATAAATAGGTTTAATTATGCAAGTGTCGCTTTAGTTTTTATAAGTAAATGATGCAAAAACTTGAAGAAATGAGGGCTTAAAAATATTTTCAAATGTTGCTACAAATAGATAAACAAAGCTTACTAATAGAATATTGACCAATTATAAATATTATATAAAAATACATAATTTTATCCCTTGATTTAGTGGCGAAAGAGATGGTGATTTAGTACTTCAGATCTGTAGATGGATAAACTACCGAGCGGAGATATATAGTAGTTTTGTTATTTGACGAAGTAATAGAGTTTATGTATAGCACTTGCGGATCTCTATGATAGGTAGGGAATCCACACTTCGGTTAAGAATTACTTGATAAGCATTTTAGTAAGACAAGAAAGCATTTTACTACCCATAATGTGCCCAAGTAACTCCCCAAAGTACGTCTCACACACGCTTCTCACTTTCTCGGTCTACATTTACCCTTATCCCAACGAGAAGAGCAACACCTTGTTTTTATCCAATTGTAGGATACTAATTCCTCTCGTTCTCTCACTAATTAATTTCATCACAATGTTCCCTGTATATATCTGTTGATGGTTGTGTATATATCTGTTGACGGTTGTGAGTAGGTACACTCCGTTCTCATACTCCCATCTATTTATTAGGAATTCTATTATGATTTATGTCATGTCACTGAGTGGCACACACTCACATAGCATCATGTGTTTCCTTTGACTTTTGTGTCGGTTGTGGTGGTTAATCGACCGGAGTTAAAGATGATGCTCGATCACCTATTCACCAAGAGGGGCAACTCAAGCCACACACACATGCAGCTAGAGTTGAACTTTTTTGGTGATTGGATTGTTTTCATAAGTGGCAATGTTGCATATAAATTTTGTTATAGTTCCATTCACAAGTTGGGCAAGCGGAGAGATTTTTTCTAAACTAAAATTGTTAGTCCAATATCTTCCTAGAATGATACGAGAAACTTGGTGAATTGGCTACTGTAGCAACTGAAATGATATTTCCGAGAATGTTTCCTTATGAACAGATTAAAGATTGTGTATCACGAATGCAAGAAGAATGGCGCCATTTTGTACGGGAGAAACAACTCACTAGAGTAGGTATCTCCGGTCGTAGAGATGAATATAATAGGGTTAACATCTTCGAGTGTGTCGATTTGGCTCCCGGGCTCACTAGAGCCCTTTATTTTAAACATTCCAAAATAGTATTTTCAATTCAAAAAAGTAAGAAAAAATATAATGTATGAATAGAAAATGATGTATACTCTCAAGTGTGTAAAGTTTCAATCCGAAATATTTTGTATTCTACGCTATACAAAAAAGATAAAATTATGGATCTAAGTAGGTGAATAGTGCAACATGAAATCTTGTCGGTTTTTGTGCAGCCCATAATATGAAGTATTTCAGATTGAGATATTACACGCTTGAAATATACATCATTACGTACATGTATATATTTTTATCATAATTTTTTGAAACTACAACATATTGTTTTTGAAAATTTTAAAATAAAGGGCTCCAGTGAGCTCGGATTCCAACAGCATTTTCGTAAAATCTTCACGCTATTTTGTTGTAGTGCATGAATACAATGTATCATGATATTACAAATATGTTACTACCCATTATAGACATAGTAACATAGACTAATATCATATGCATAATACTAGTTTATGTTACTTTCCATTATGGCTAGTCTTTGACTGGTTCTTATTTCTGTTTGAAGCAAATGATGCGAAAGTTCCTGATACAAATTAAGGTATAGTAGTAGTTGATTGGATATGCCCCTAACGATGTGATGCATGTGAGCCATAATTTATTGATGACGCGGCACGGGATCACCTAATTCCAGCAGAGCATATATAGCATGGCGCACAAGCCAGTCCAACTGCATATGTCTTTCAAAAAGGAGACGAACAGATAAAAAAGAGAGAGAGAGAGAGAGAGACGAAGTTTGCCGATGCGACTTAGCCTAATCCGTTATCGGTAATGCTCACAGGACAGTGATGTTAGCACGGCACAAGTACGCACAGTGGAACATACTGAACAAGTACAGCAAGGAGATAACTGATGGAACTTAGCCTGATTAAATCAATTTCTCTGTGATGTGAAGATTACCGTGAACATACTGCACAAGCGCGCAGGATATAACCTGTATGGGGCATTGCCTAGCTCGTTACTTAGCTCAGAGGGTGAGGAAGTGTCTGTCCGCGTCGCTCCCAGGGGAGCGACACGGGCGAAGCCCTGCGCGCCCACCTCCCACCCCCATCCTCCTCCGCCTCCTCACCGCCGTCTGGCGTAGCTCCGCCGGGCAAAAGCCTGGGGGGTAGCCGGCGGCGGCGGGCCCTCCTCCCTCGCGCGCGGGGGTCTCTGGCTGCTGCGACGCGGCGCCCTGGACGGTGTGTCGCTGGCGGCGGAGCTGGAGCGCCGGGGCGGCGGCCCCGGGTTTCTTCGGCGAGTTGGCGGCCGTGGTGGCTGCGTGGGCAGCGCCGTGGCCTGAGCGGGCGGTGGCGTCCTCGTCGCGGCGGGCGCCTCGGGCTCGCCCGTGCGGGCCAGATCTGGGCCTGGGAGGGCACGATCTGGGCCTAGCAGGGCCGTGCTACCGTCACGCTGGCGCGGGTGTGGTGCGGTGCTCTCTGCTGGTGGCGTGGGGGCAGCGGCTTGGCCGGCTGCTCTGGCGGCGGTGTTCTTCGGGTCGGCAGTGTCTATGCTCTGCGGTAGTTCGGTCACAGCGGCTCTACGGCGACCTGTTGCTCTCTGGCCGGCGTGCCCCTAGATAGAAGTAAGCCGGGGCGGCGGCCCCGGATTAGTGGTTGCGGTGCGGGGAGGGGTCTCTGGCCTCCCGCCGGCATGGCGTGGTCGTCGCTCCATGAGGTGTTGCGGCCTCCGCGACTTGTAGTTGGAACCGGTGGTTGACAACAGAGCCACGCCGCCTGCCTTGCTGCACCCTAGCCCAAGCCCTAGGGCTTGGCGGTCGAGGTCGCGCTTCAGGTGAAAGCCTCGCACTTAGGTGCCGACGGCGGCGGCACCCTCGGGTGTCGTTCTCCTTCTTGATTGCGTCGTTTGGAAGCTGCTACCCTCTACCGACGTGAGCGCCTCAAGTATCTCCGGGTGAAAACCCTAGCTCCTCTGGAGCGGGCGGCGGCAACGTTCACGTCGTTACCTTCTTGGAGGCGTCGCCTTGGAGTTCTCTTAGTTCTCGCTGTGTTTCGGGTTTGCGGCAGGCATGAGACGTGGCTCTGTGGTCTGGGCGGTGAAAGTCGGGGCGGCGGCCCCGGACGGTGGTGTGCGCCGAGGCGGCGGCCTCGGGAAGCGATGTGGTCATGGCCCTTTGAGGCAGGGTTGTGCCTCTACATCGCAGGGCGCCGAGCTTGTGCCACAAGGGTGGCGGTTCGTCGCTGTCGTATTTTTCATTTCTTTTGTTTTCATCTTTATCGCCTTTGTGCGATCCTGTAAATATTCTACCTGCTTAATATATGAGAGCCAGCAATTGCCGGACCTTTAAAAAATAACCTGTATGCAAAGGACCGATGTGTCAACACAACGCGGCTACCTACTCCGGCGACTACCGGCCCCCTACACATTCCACTGGGCGGATCAGCCCGCGAGATCACGGCCGACGGCGACCGGCGGGCCCCCTTGCCCCGGCCTCTCGACGTGGCCGCGCCCGTCCCGCGGGCTCCTTGTGGCGCGTAGGCATCAGAGACCACGACCGTGCATGGCCTGGCCCGTAGTAGCTAGCCTCCTCCTCCTCCTCCTCCCGGCGGCCCCACCGTACGTCGCAATCTGTACCGCCGGAGCCAACCTGCGGCTGCCTGTCGACTCGGTACTCATCAATGGACCACCCCGCGGCATCCAGCTACAATCCGGTCTCTCTCTTTCCGCGAGCCTGTGGGTTATATCCCCCGCCTCCTCGGCGTCGTCGGCGGTCCACAGGTTCCCCGCGCCGTCGCCGTCGCCGGCACTTGCGGGTGCCGTAGGGTCGGCCTCGGCGCGCGGCCAAAATGGGGGTGAGATTCTGTAGTAGCTCGGGAGAGGTTGCGGGTTGCTGTGGTCGGAGACAAGACAATCCGGCCTGGGGCGTGCCGATGTACAGCGACTGATCGTGGACAACGGGGTGGAGACAAGCAAGGTTTACTGTTCGGGCATGTGGGTGTCGACAGCTAATCCGGTTAGGCCGGATTGCTCTTCAGATAAACCTCGCCAAGAAAGAAGATAAATCTTTTTTTATAAACAGAATACATTAATATCGTGAGGATACCAATTACACCCAAAAGGAAGAAGATAAATCTAGCTGGGGAGTAATGCGGATTTCGACAGGTAATACAGTAGGTACGGGGTGAATCGTTGTTCAGATAGAGAAGAGATAAAGCTAGCTAGGATTCTTGGGAAGTAACTCTCGGACGTCTTTTCCCCTAAACTTCTCTAGTTTACCTTTCGGACGTGACTAGTTCTAATTTCATCCATAATACCCAACTTAAATCTTGGTCAGATGACATCGCCCAGGATTTCAGGTCAGCGTGCTCCAACATTGATCTTTTCATAGGATTTTTGTGTTAAACATTGATCTATATCAGTTGCACGTAGTATGCAACTCAATTTAATCGGTGCGAAAAATGAAGAAAAAATAAACTTTAGTTGTAAGCATGGTGTTGAAAAAATATTAAGTTGCAACCATGTTGCAATAGAAGAAAAAAACTTAAATATAACTCGTTGAATTCTTTTTATTTCTAGCTTCTGTACAACTGTCCCTCCAAGTCACAGTATGTTGCAACACCGCACGGTGTCTGACTGTCTGTACCTTTCAAAGAACCGATTAAATTGAGTTGCCAACGAAAAGGCAGTTAGTAATACAACAGTTTACAGAAGTGACTCGAGCCCCCACACCTCATCCGCCACCGCATCCCTTGCCCACAAAACTAGAAATTTTATCTACAGAGAACATATCAAAGCACCTAGAGGCCATCGCGAAATGAGTCAACTATAACTTCAGTCATGATCCTATGTAAAGATTCTCGAGACCAAAACCCCAGAACACTTTTCAGTAATGATCAAGTGATGATCCTGTAACGTCTTTACTTAGAGCACATGTGATAGTGTCCGGTTGCCAGCGTCCAGGATGATCTCGTCATGTGCAGGTGTTATGCTGTGCAAATATTTCAAGTTAGCCAATGCCTTAGGAGGATTTCAAATTCAAATTGATAATGTGATGCACGCTTTACCTCAGATAGCTCAGAGCAGACATTCTGTACAGCAACGTAAACACAAGGAGATGCAATCCAATAGTGTAGAAGAATATAAATGTCCGGGCAAATCTGTGAATACAAACAGAACAGATGTTGTATTAATTTCTTATTTTAGTCCGCTTCATAGAAACAACACATGAGCTCAGGCATCATTAAAACAAAATATGGGCATTTATGCATTCTTATCCATGAAGGGCTGGAATTAATCGATAGTGACCAGTTTAAAGTTTGGAGATGAGCATAATGACCAAACAGAGATGCAGAGAAGGGTATAATTTCACGAAGTTGGAACTAAATTAACTACGTCCATGTCATTAGAAGCAGATCCTGTACTTATTCAATTCAAACTCTGAATTGTCAAATAACAAATTTGGCATGCATAGCTATCCAGTTTCTACACCAATTTACTAGTTAACATTAAAAATCAGCAAATACAACAAAAACAAAGAAAAGGAAAACTTGAACTGCACACCCCACAGAAAATGATAGTGTCATACTTGTTACCGAGGAGAAAACGGCCACTGCTGAGAGTGATTTTATCTCTTATACCAAGTTCCTTGTATCTTTGATCCTTTTCCTGGATAGGACAAAAAACAAATAGCTGAGCTGTGCGCAATACCATAGATAACACATGTTAATGATGATATGTTAAAATATGTCTACCTTCCTCGAGAAAGCGGCAAAAGGATTTATGTCATCCTCGTACATTTTCTTGTACTTTGTTTCAACATCTGAAGAACCACTTTCAATATCTTCTGCATACTGTATGGCGCAACATATCAAAGGTCAAATGCTAGCCAATGCAACTGATATTTGAAATAACATCGTAAAGATTTATGTTTAAACCTTCTTCGGTCCTCTAGAAACAATCTTCTCGTGACTGTAGTCCTGGACGTATCGAATCTTTCCGTACAATTGAACATTATCAGCTTTTGTTTTTTCCAATTCTACAGCTAGCATTTCATACTTCTCTTTTAACCTCCTCAGTTCCTGAGATACGCAAAAATGACAATAGATGGTCAGTGGTGATACATTTTCATATTTCATTAAGCAAAGAAGCATCATGGGATAAAAACAAAATCCCAAGAGAAGCATAACAGATCCACAGCTATGAAGAAAATTAAGGAAAATGGTCCTCTCGTATCAATATCTCCCTTCAAGTTAAGAGAATGTCTTGTGACATTCCTAAATAAATGATCACTAATCAAACCACATCATTCACTGCTACCAAACCTTGTGAAAAATAGAAACCTGTAATATAATGGCGCATCGGTGCTGTTTCGCATATACTTCAACTGAGAACCACACAACTAGTCTTACTTGAAACACAACGACGCAGACATTTTCAAAATTGCATGAAACATACCTCCTCAGTTTCACGTAGTCGTGTACGGAAACGGTCCCTCTGATTGCAAATGACCTTGAGCATGGAACTTTGATCTTGGTCTGGTGATGCATGCCTTGGATCAGTACCCTGTAAATAAATGGAAAGAAATAAGCTACACGTAGAGGTAGTGACCATCCGATTATACAACCCAAAATAGTAAGTGTTGTTTGCTACAAAAACATGAGTAAAAAATGTTTTTAGGCACATTCAGCATTTGCCGGAAGATGAATAGCTGTGGATACTGTTGATACCAACTGCATATACTGCTACATACTCAAGTCACATGCATGTTAGCAAAATCATGGTATCAGTTTTTTTCTGGGAAACTGTGGGAGAGGTCCTACTGCATTATATTGAAACATATACAGAAAGTTTTTTGTTTGTGTTTTACCAAGAAATGGTTAACAACTTGTGACTAGTGCGTCATATAATATAAGCAACATAGATTTCAGAAATAGACAGCAAAATTCACCAACTCACTGTCGCACCTGTTCATTTGATACTAGTTATGAAAATCATGGTGCAAAAAAGACCAGCCTTTGGTAGCCCTTCAATGGTTTTGCGTTGATTTAAAGTTAGATCGAATTGGGTTTCTCGTGCATGTATTGTCCACAGCCAAATTATGCAGGCATTGTGCAGCTTATCAAGGTAATGAAGAATTATAGCGACATGGTTCGTCCTAACTGAACCCAAAGTAGAAATTTTACCTCCGATACTTCATTTGAGCCTATTTCTTGGAGATCCCAATCATTCAAAAGTGAACTCCTCCTATCAGTTGAACTGCACCCCTGCACCAAAGTTAAAAGATATATCAGCTACATATATGTCCTTAACAAAAAAAAGTAATCAAAAAATATTTGGTTTCCTAAGTATCTAAATTCAAGGATTTTGTAGTTCCTTATAACAACATAATATCACTGTTCAGCTTGTAGATTTGTAGACCATAGTATAAATATTAGTACAGAGACATATTACCAGTAAGGATTCTATATTCAAAAGACAATAGGATCAATTGGCAATATGTGAATTATCACAGGAGCAAGGAGAGCAACCTTTAGTATGTCATCCTCGAGTTTCAGAATCAATTTTTGCTGCTCTTCAACCTTTGAAGTTAGTTCAGCGATCTTGTTTTCAGCTTCCTCAAGAAGACTTGACTTCTCTGATATTTTAACCTTTAAGAGATACAAGGAACTTATAAGACAGTTCCAGCAGGGAAGATAACAAGTATACTGAAGAATCACTGATTGTCCAAAGAAGAACTGCTCAGAGCACCAAACCAGTTTCCAGCATCTAAACTGAATACAAACCTTCAGTTGTGTTAGTTCATGCTCCATTTTGCGGTTCTTGTCAAGAAGCAAAGCTTCCAGCTTGCTCATTTCTTCACCATTAGTTGCTAGCTCCCAGTCTTCAGCTTCAATTGAGTTGTACCCAACAGCCTATTGGGAAAAAAAGGTATTTCAGCAAGCATGAGGACAGAAAATCAAAAGAAAGTGTGGGCAATGTGGAGGAATAACAAAACGTATTTCAGGCATATCATTCTATGATCACCAACAAAAAGATGTGGGGCAAATTTAGTATAAGATGCAACACATAATAGCTAACGTGTTAATTTTTTTGTCCCAACCTGCAAAATCTGGACCTTTTTCTTGAGATCATCAACTAGTCTAGCCGTAGGTCTTTCTTGAAGTTCTTTCTTAAGCTCCGCTATAGCAGTTTCCTACAAAAGGGAAACCAATTAACAAAACATCAAAGAAGTGAAGAATAGTTTACATGGATACAAATCATTCAAACAGCATATATATGGTGTATCGATTTATGATTGTTAAAATGGCTCACAGATATAGTGGAAGAAATAACATATTATTATCTCTATTACAACTATTCATCCATGTTTGATTTTTTCAGGTTCAGATGCAAACCTAGTGGCTGTAGCCATGTCTACTAAACTCGCCTATGACAGCAAGTAGATAATGCTGGAATTAAAAAATAAACATATTGAACTCTATTGGGAAAATGGATTGTAAGTAATTAGACAGGTAAATGATAGCAGAAGACTACTGTGCCCTTCAGATGATGGAAAAAAATAAACAGGGGGTTCTCTAAAGAGAGAATGGTTGAGACCCTTCCAGAATTTTACTTCAATGAATACATACACACTTATAGCTTGGCAACCAGTAGTCAACAATAAGAGTAGCAAGTTGGTTAATGAACCATTAATTTTGACATAACAATGCACTTTTCATGACTGAGTACCTTCTCGCTGAGTAAAGCAGTTAACTTCTTCAGTTCATTCACATGCATTTCTTTCTCAGTTGATAAAGTACTTTCAATGCTACGCAGTTCTGCATTCAACTCTGATATAATCTTCTCCTTGGCATTCAAGGAACTCTCAAGTATGTCATTTGGGTCCATGTAATCACTGCATAATTACATAATTCAAATAACATGTTAATATTAAATTCTAGATAATCATAAAATTCCATCTAAATAATAGCAATGCTGCTGAAAGTCACTAGCATTACCAGTAATTGAATTATGAATAAATAAAAATTAGCAAATCCACACTTTGCATATATGTTCATACACAGGAAAAATGCAAACCAAATTACCTATTATTGCTTGGGTCTTCATGTGTTGTCTGCAACTGAGAGCGTAAATCTCCCTGCAGCAAAAATGATAATGCGAAGAAAATGGTATGTTAGGGATAGCCAGTAATAGATGTGCAACATTTTGGTCAGCACATGGCATGTCAGTCACAAATTCAACATATTCACAACTGAGGGTTATAACATAGTTTAGGATTAATTCCATATTAGTATATCAAAACATCATTTTTCGTAAGATACTTTAAGAAAATGAAGAGTGAAAAATCCTTATATTTTAAAACAAAATTCAGGAAACATAAAATTAGGCCATTTTCAATATATACTGGAGCAACTGCCAGGAAACAACCATGGGGTGATACGGCCAATTGCCAACACCTCATTTCTCCCCTCTCCTCTTCCTGCATGTCTACTCTTTCTGCCCATCCTCTAACTAAAGGCCAGCAGAACAAAATAGTAGATCTCAAGGCATCTCCTAAAAAGGTGCTAAAGCTCAAGAACAGCTGCCCTCCACTTGCCCAAATCAAACCCTATTTTGGATGGACACAACCCCACTTGCCAAATAAAACTACGTTGCATGGAGCCACACACCCTAGGATTACAGAGCCACATGAACCAAGAAATATCATATTCTAGGACAGGAATGACTTAGATGATGTTTCCCTTCCAATCGCCAACTCCAAGTTGTGCTCATCAGGGGCCATAAGTCTAGTGTAATTGTCCATGGCTCAGTTATAGTTCGGATGGGGGGATCTGGAGGGGACATTAATGACTCAGAAGTGTTAGTTATGATGTGCATGGAGGAGACGGAAAGATAAAGTCAGCGTGTTCAGAATCTTTAGCCCTGCTGTCTGAAGGCTTCCGTGCTGCTCAAAGAGTCTTCTGAGGGAAGCAACACATTTCCTCTGATGGACCCGCAGGTCATAGAATTGGTTTGGACGGTTGCCACAATACTAGTGTTGGTAGGCATGGAAACATTTTGTGGATCAAAATGATGCTGGTGTGCAGAAAAAACATGACAAACTCCAAAAGCAATGTTTGGTTTGCTCGCCAACATAGTGTGGATTGAGTAATGTTTTCTGGCCAATAAACATTAAGTTTGTGGCAGCTTTCACACCATGTCTATGACATGATGGACCATCAGGAAGAACGATTTGCCACTCCAATACATCTCTTCTTTCCCCATCTAGCTATAAATGAGTCAGGACAAATACAGGGACCCCTAGCAGGAAGGTGACTCCAATGCCACAATGGAACACCAACGAGTCACATGACAAGGAACTCTCGAAAGATTTAGGAAATGGATATTTGAGCAATTTTGTAATTGTATTGGTGGGTGCTCCCACTATGTTAACTATGAACTGTGCCTTGGGAACTGTGCAGTCTATCACCATAAATTTGCTGCAACAAAATGAGAGAACGTGCATAGATCTCAAGGCACAAATCCCGGCTGACATACTGGGAGCATCACAGCCATATGAGTGTAAGGGATTCTCCCAAAGCCGAAAGACCAACGTGCAAAGTTACCTTTTCTCTCTCAAGGCTAACTAATCGTGATTGAGCACGTTCAACTTCATCCATCAGAAGGCTCACTTCAGATTCCTTTGCTGTCCGGTCCTCCTCTGAACAATAAATAATACTTTGTTAGAATCTAGAACCTTCGTAATTATTGTACCATTAAGTATAACAATCGCCAAACATAAATAAGAAAGAAAACCTGATTGAGTACGAAGCTCAAACAATTGGCTTTGCGCCGATTCATGTAGTTTCTGCATATTCTTGACACTTTCTGTAGCTTGCCTTAGTTGGTCCTGCAATGACCTTTCCCTACAATCATGGTAAACTAAAGTTCAAATCTGCGGCATGCATCATGATATAGGATGTGGCATCTGATACCATGCAAATTCTAGATATCAGGAAGCTTAAATATAAATTGTGATGATAGTTAAACAATTATTTTCTTAATTGCAACTCCCTCCGTTCTTTTTTATAAGGTGCGTTAGTTTTTCAAATGTCATTTTTTTCTATATTTGACCAAGTTTATAGAAAAAATTATAACATCTACAATACTAAATACATAAAATATGAAAACATCTTTCATGATGGATCTAATGATACTGATTTGGTATTGTAGATGGTGTATTTTTTTTATAAACTTGGTCAAAGATGGTTGACTTTTGTAAAACTAATACACCTTATAAAAAGGACTGGAAGGAGTGTTATTTATCATACCTATCTTTCAGGGCTTCAAGAGTTTTCTGACTATCTTCTGCCAAGCTTCGATGTTTCATTTCGACCATCTCTCTCACTTTTTCTTCCATCTAAAATCATAACAAAAACAAAATATTAGAAAGTAAAAGGATCTTAAATTTGTGAAACAGGAAGCACTTTTTGTAGAATAGATATCAGCGATGTTTTTCCATAGAAGTTGGCATGCCAAGAACTCACTACACATAAACTGGAAGGAATATTTCACCTGCAAGTGCGTCACTTAGATTGCGTACCAAAAAAAAAACTGACTAATGGTGCTATGTTAGTGGGCCAGTATATTTGCAGACAGAACATACTACCATTGCTGTTAGTTTAGGTGAAATTTGGAGTTTCAGCCGATGTCATCAATGTAAATGGGCTTAAGTTTCTAATAAAAACAGTAGGAAGTTTCTGAAACTTTCCAAAGTGTCAAGAAATCAATCCAGCCATTCAAGTATAATAATTAGCAACACCATTATATGGATACAGGAAATCAAGATAATTTAATAAAGCACTAGTATGAAGACACTGAAAATTTTCAACTGTGATACTGACACCCTTCTTGCAAACAACAAGAACAGAAGGAAAGCTAATTATTTTGACAAAAATAGCGCAGAAAACCGAGTGAACTTAGAACATACCTGTTGTTCTAGTTGGCGGTTTCGCTCCTCAAGTCGCCTAATTGTTGCCTGTTGGTTCTTTAGGTGGGCAGATTCCGCCCTGTATTCTTCAAGCTCAAGATTCATCTTCCGATTTTCAGTCTCCAGTTCAGATAATTTCTGGTCTTGATCCTGAATGCATTGAGATCGTTATGACAAACTTCAGTGAAAACTGAAACTACTAGGTAATGACTGAACCCCATATATTATATTTGAACCAGATACTAGGTATAGATATACATTCAAGCAAAGGAACAAACAAAATTGAACAACGTCAGGGTTTGTTAGAGGATATTGCACTACCATACCCTGTTTTTTCTGAAGTTCCTAACTATGATATGGGCTAATGTTAAACACTTGACTGCTACTTTTAAGCTGGAACAAACTAACTCTCGTCTATATTTGCAGTTTGACAGCTTTCCACATATAGTTTAATTTATGCAAACTGGCACCTATTATTGCAACAGTTCTACTTGTACAGCGGGTGACGATACAATCATACAAGTAATTTGGCCAAAAAAAAACTGTTATTATAAAAAATTGACTATGAAACTACACATCTACAATTTAATGGTAGGTGACAAGAACAAAGACCAATAAGATGGCAAGCGATTACATAGCTTAGATTAGAGTTAGCAAGATAATAAATATTGGTTAGAACTTGCACTTTTAGAGAAGTCAGGACAGCCGCGAAGAGGTTTCCTCTATGAATATATCACACAATTCCGAATTAGAGCATCTACGGTAGAGAATAAGATTGAATACATACAGCCATAGAAGCAAGAGCTGGATACGGATCAGGGGCTTCATAGAGCTTCTGGTAGATGTTGAGAAAAGCATTTTCTCCGAACTTTGCTCTCTTTGTGAGATTGTCAACTTCCTCTTGATAACTCTTAAGCAATGAGTTGAACAAACTAAGCTTGTCATCTGAAGATGCCTTCTTAAAATCCCGAGTATTCAGCAGTCTACGTCGGTTCTTCTGGCTCGTCTCTTGATTCTCTGCAATCTTTAGACCCTGCTCATCCAAACCACTTCTTTCTTTCTCCAAATCGAAGTCTAAATTGTACAAGAAACAAGAGTCAGATTATCCACCATGGATAGCATAAAATTTTACATGAGACAAAATTCAAACAACATTACACAGAAAAGAACATGAAATAAATCAATATGCTCTCTACAGTCCATGAGCATTCACACTTGGAAGCTGTTTCTGCATTGTAACTTTCCAAACCGCCAAATGGAAACCCCAGTAACAGTCAAGTGGCATGTTAACTCACAGCTACTCTCCCTACTTGGTATATAAGAATGCAAATAAATTCTAGAAGGCAGCAAAAGTTCACGGCACCTCTGATCAATCGCCAGCTCTCTTATGCAAATGATGTAGCTATATAGCTTTTGTTTTCCTTTTGCAGAGTGGCTATATGGCATTGCCTTATTTGCCTATGCACAACATCTGATCTCTCTCTCTCTATCCATACTTTTTTCGATCAGCACAGAAACTAATCTAAAGCTTGCCAAGCTTCATAGAGTTGGCGAATTTAAGTTTGAGATGAAGACACTGAAACTGCTTGGTCTGCCTGTCACGAGCACATCATACAGTTTGAAGCCAACTGAGGGAGTGGAAAGCAAAAATTGCTAGCAGAACTGAATGCGAGTGAACAGCGTAAGCATTTCAGGGCAAGTAAGACCTCTCAAGTGGCGATTAGTAGGAAACCGCACAAATTCTGCTCCTACAGCCAGTGCGGGTGCGCGCAACTGGGAATCGCGGCTTAAGCCCCAAAAACCAATCTACCATGCCTTCGGAGCTCACCAATTCGAACCAGCGGCATCGTCTACGTCTAGTAAAAACAAAGGGCAGGTGAGATCGACGCGGACCTTTCCAGAAGTTGCAGACGACGGCGAGCGGCGACGCAGAGGACGACGGGGGCGGTGGAGGGGGCGGCGGCGGCGAGCGGTCGCGCTCCGACGCGGCCGCCTGGGCCGGCGAGTGGTCCATGGGACCAGTCGGGGATCTGGGCACCTGGATCTGGCGGGATCCGGCTGGCGCGGCGACGACGCGCGGGGGCGGGGCGGTACGTATATGTGATCTGCTTTACGAGTGGGTTTTTCTCCCGGTAGTTGTCGTTGCGGCGATGGTGCGTCTGCTCGCTCTCCTCTTCCTCTCTGGTGGCCGCGGTGGGATGGCGNAACTGGCAAGGGTGACGTGTGTTTTATTCACGCTGTTTGGTAATCTCTCATTCTCTCTCCGTCTTCATGGGACGTTTAAGCTAGACTAGAGGACTTTGTGCGGAAACGCAAATCGGAGCCCGGGCTCATCTGAGCCCGGCTGCCTTTTCTGAATTTTTTAAAATTTGAAAACGCGTCGAAAAATTCTGAAAAAAATTATGCGGGAACATATGCATGCGCGCAACACTCGTGTAAATTTTCGACAGAAAACATCAAATTTTTGCGCCCTATGCAAAAAAGACAAAAATCTGTCTTTTTGAATAGTGGACTGTTCACCTATTCAAAAAGACAGATTTGTCTTTTTTGCACAGGGCGCAAAATTTGATGTTTTCTGTCGAAAATTTACACAAGTGTTGAATACTCCAATATGTTCATGTGCAATTTTTTCAGAATTTTTCGTAGCATTTTACTATTTCAAAAAAATCGAAAACAAACCGGGCTCATATGAGCCCGGGCACCAAAACGCCCCGCCCGACTTTGTGCAGCTAGTTCCCCATCCAAACCATTATATATTTCTTCTTTTTATTATTTTTTATTTTACAAAAAATCTGAAATAACTCATGGATGCTGTGTCATACATATTTGTAAAAATCCATCCAATAAATGGCCATTTGTTACCTAGACAAAAAATGCAAGATTGAAATGATTAGTGTTAGGGTTAAAAAAACAAGCATGTGATATAAGTTTGTCTTTTTAACAGATCGCAAGAAGTTATATTTTGTTATGTGTTTTTGCGTGTGCACATTGTATAGCATGACTTGCATCCATAAATATATTTCACATTTTTTGAAAACTTGGAAAATAAAAAACATAGATATTAGTTTCCCATTTAAGCTTTGCAAATTGTGACATATTAAGAATTCACATTAAGCTTTACACATTGCGACATAATTAAGAATTTAATATTCCTGAAAAGTAGGTTAAAAGGTTGAATAAGCACTCTATATCTTGTGTACTTCACTTCTAGGGCCTCTCTAACTTTACCAAAAGTCTATCTAAAGGTTGTTTGATTTTAGGGCTTAAATATATTAACACAAAAAGTTCCCAATGAGTCTAGTCTTTTGGGGAGAAAAAAAACCTATGGAAATTTTAGTATCAATTCATATGGTTTCCAGTTTAGTACTACGATTCAAAAGAACATGCCACTACAATCATGCGTCCATTTGGCTTCATCTTGGGTGGATGAGTTAATGTCTATGCAGCGGTACTTATATGTGCACATAAGCACCCGCGTAGTTTGAAGGGACATGGTACAATAGTAGAAGCAAGTATAATAGATTCTAATCAATAGGGTGTAAACAACTACACGTCATCTAAATCCTAGTTGGAGGGGAGGAGAGAGAAGGGAGCGGGCTCTCCATCTAGCCCAGGCTGAAGAACGAGAAACAAGACATTGTAGCCTGCTTTATAGCCTAGTGAAAACACTATAGCAGGCTGCGTGCAATTAATACAAATCTGATGAGGCTTGCATGCATGCACACTATGGCAAGCAATAAAACATTTTAATATTTAATAGAGCCAATTTAATAGCCAGCTTATTGTACTATGATGGCTCCAATAGTCCAATGTGACATGGCATGACGTTGTAACCAACAACCGGCTATATTATTGCTTTTGCTCTAAACGGTGTGGTATGATAAATTTTCTCAAGTGTTAAAGTGCATATGATGGGATAAAAAATAAGAGTTCAAACTACCAGTTCAATAAT